>OU343218.1:147714027-147812032 GCA_910596185.1 Chrysanthemum makinoi
TCACTGGTAAATCAGTCAATCAAACTCATTTCAGAGGGATTGTAGGCTCACTGATGTATCTAACTGCTTCTAGACCAGATATCCAATTCTCAGTCTGTCTAATAGCAAGATATCAGTCCAATCCTAAAGAATCCCATCTCACTGCAGCTAAAAGAATACTCAGGTACCTAAAGGGAACCCCAAGCCTTGGACTCTATTATCCAAGATGATCAGGGTTTGATCTCAAGGGTTACTCGATTACGATTATGCTGGCTGCAACATGGACAGAAAAAGTACCTCGGGGTCCTGTCAATTTCTTGGAGGAAAACTAGTTTGTTGGAGTGCTAAAAAGCAACAATCAGTGGCTATGTCTTTGAAGCTGAATATGTAGCTGCAGCAGGATGCTGTGCCAATGTATTATGGATGAAAAGTCAACTCAGTGACTATAACATCCATTACAAAATGGTGCCCATCTTCTGTGATAATACCAGTGCTATTGCAATCTCCAACAACCCTGTCCTCCACCAAAGAACCAAACACATTGATATCAGATATCACTTCATCAGGGATCACATAATGAAGGGAGATATTGAACTTCATTTCATCCCTACTGAATATCAACTGGCTGATATCTTCACAAAACCCTTGGATGAACCCACCTTCAGGAGACTGAAAGCTGAGTTGGGAATGCTTGACATTGAAAGTCAGGCATCTGAAAACCAATCTCAGTAAGTTCTGTGAATTGGTTCGTCTCCCTGAACATCCAAAACAAACCTCTCACTGAATGATTAAGACTCACTCAGGGTCCCTGACAGAAAGCATTGAATGAGTAACTAAATGCTCCAAGTATTAGTTACTTAAATGTCCTAGGTTGGTAATCCCACCAATTTAATATAGGAATACATGTCTTACTGTCAGAAGTATCATCATTTACCTCACCCCACTTGGCATTAAAAGCCTTCTCTCACATAAAATATCCTATGGATATTTTATTACTGCTAAAGTACACTTTTACTGTGCATTGCAACTGTTTTCCTTGAAAGACGGGATTTTACTGCGTGAAGTGGTGGGTGGCATTAAATGTGGAATATCAAACGATTTCAAAAATGGTCTTTACATATCCAAATTTATACAAAAACCACTCCCCTCACTGCTCTATAAATACCCTCTTCAAAAACCACAAAACACACTCAAATCATTTTCTGCAACTAAACTCTGTCAAAATCCTTTCTCAAATCCAGAACAATTTGTGTGTTCCCAAAATCTTTAAAACCTCTTTTGGAAAAACATTTACAAAATTTTTTCATCACAAACTTGAGAGATCCAAATAATTTGATTGTTCTAGTCAAAACATTTTTTTAAACCCTAAAATCTTCTTTAATGGCTAGAACACAATCTCTCCAGTTTGCTTCTCAGTGGGTAGGGGATCTTACTAACGTTGAATTTAAAACAAATAATGTCATAGGAAATTTTGAATACCCTGAAAATGTCCCAACCTATAAAGACATTATAAAATTTTTATTCAACTGCCCACTCAAAACGGCCTTTGTAAAATGTCCCTCAGTACTGTACCCAAACTACCTCAGGGAGTTTTGGGCTACAGCTGATGCCTTTGACCCGACACCTTCTGATGAGAATAACCTTAGACCACTCAGGGAGTATCTCATCAGGTTCAGTCTTAATGGGGGCAACAATACACCCTGGATTACAAAACATTTTGCACTTCAACAGGGTTAGAATATAACAAAGGTACTTATGTCGCCCATCCTGAACCCTCCACAGTAAAGGATGGGTTAAAACAAATTGTTTTAGATCCAAGTTTTTTGGACAAGACCCCAGTCACTAAAAGCTCATTCCCCGTGGCTTGGAGGATCATTTTCACTTTTGTGATTCAGGTCCTCGGCGGGAACCACTCATCCACTGAACAAGTTAACTCTATTCAGTTGATGATGGCATACTGCTTGATGAATGGGGGCGACATAGGGGAGATCATTTACAGTGATCTCGTAACGAAGCTACAGAGCAAAACTAGGACGAAGTACGTTTCGTATCCTAGGTTTGTCTCTTGTGCTTTGCAATCGTTACTGGGTTCAAATTATACTCAGGATGAAAATTTTGGAAATTTACCTGGCATCCTGAGCCCATCAAATTTTCAAAAGAACCCATCCCTTGTCCCTCCCATTAAATTGACGGCCCACATGATTGTTGTAAACAATCAAAGTGGATCAGTGTCTCCAAACCCTGCTCCTAAAAAGAGAAAGGGAAGTCTCGACTGGGACTAAGACTAAACCAAAGTCTCAGGACCCTGAGGCTTCAGGAGCACATCCTAAGAGGCACAAAAGCCGAGACTAAACAGACACCCACTGACCAGGCAACAACCACCCCCGTGACAACGAAGGACACTGATACATCACAATCAGTGACCTTGGTCACACCTACTACTCCCCAAGATCCAGAGGGAAACAAACAACCCGCTGGTAGGGGAGCGCCTTCCACCACGCCTGATGATGACATTAACAAATCCAAGTCTTTGTCTGAGGGCACACTGATTGATCCCAAAGACTCAGGGGGAAACAAACAACCCACTGATAGGGATACAACAATCACTGACTCCGCCAAAGGCACTGGGAAACACCCACCAGTGTCTCAGGGGTCACTAGGGACAAAGACTCAGGGGGGAAAGAAACAACCCGCCGATACGGAACCCAAAACCAATCCCGACTCCGGAGAAGGCACTGGGAAACTCCCACCAGTGTTTGAGGGGTCAACGGGGGACAAAGACTCAGAGGGATATATACCACCCGCTGATATGGAACCCATCACCAACCCCTTACTCACAATTGCTGATGTCACTGGTATTCTATTCTCAGAGGATGACCTTGCTGAAACTGATGATGAGATTTTATTAGCTGGAGAAGAAATGGACGCTGAGGTTCAATCTGAACAAGAGCCTCAGCCTGATCCAAAGGAGCATACTGCATCCCCATTCCAACATGATGATCATGCTTCTGAATCCTCAAGCTCTGATGAATTCAAAGAGTTTGACAATGTTCTTCCCCTCACTGAAAGGCAGTTGGCTCAGTGGATCACCAGGGCTTCAAGGAAGCTATACTCAAGGGTTACTAAAACATTGTGGGAACAACATACTGAGGCTGCTGCAAGTTATGCTGATCTAAAGGCAGAGGTACAGGGCTTCGATGAAAATGTTCATGAGCACAGGGACTTGATGTATGACCAAATTCACCGATTGGATGAAAATATGGCTAACTTCTTAAGACATCTTCAAGATGTTGGCACAAAGATCAATGAAATCAAGGAGTTTGTCAAAGAAGATCCAGCTATTAACTCTCAAGTGCTAAAGGCTACTGAGGCATACTTGCAACAATCCTCACGCCTTACTGAACTGTTAGATCTGCTCAAGTCTGCAAATGTTCAGGGTCTTCCATCATCAGTCCAGTCTCTTCAAGCTACATTGGACTCTTTGAATACACAGGTGGCGACCATGGCTCAGGCATCCTCTTCCCTGGCCTGGAATCTTGGTCCCCGGATGACTGCCTTGGAGCTTTCTCAGGCTAACTTGGATGCAAAGGTCACTGGCATTCAGACAGACACTTCAGAGATTAAGGCTATGATGACTGAAATCTATCAGGCCTTCAAGGGTCAAGCTGCTCAGTCCCCCTCCGCACCAACGCCAACTCTTGCCCTCACTGAAGCTCCGGCAACAGTTGAGGGGGAGAATACTGCTGAAGAAACTCCTCTTCACACTGAGGGGGAGCAAACACCACCTGTCTCAGTAGCTCCAACATCATCTACACCAGTCTCAGCAATACCAATCTCCTCACTACCACCTCAAACATCAACAACAACAACACTGACGGTCACAACAACAACACCACCCTTAGTTGCATCATCTTCCTCAGGCCAGGACAAGGGCAAAGGCATAATGACAACTGCTGAGCCTGAGAAGATTCCCTATAAAATCGGCGACACTGAATACCTGCTCACACCTCAACAGCTGAGTAAACATCTTGCTAAAGAAGAAAGAAGATTGAAACTAGCTGAGGAAGAGAAAAAGAACAGAGAAGCACTAGCAAAGGTTGTCGCTGAAGAAGCTGAGAATATGGGATTAGATGCAAGCAAGCTTCCAAAGGGTCAGGCAGGACAAAAGTTCAAGCATGCTCAGGCTGCTCAAATGGCTGCAATGAGAAAGCAGTATGAAGAAAAGAGAAAGAAAACTGAAGCTCTCAGGAAAAGCAAAATTGAGGAATACAACTGGACAATGAACAGAGAAGGCTTCCTGAAAAAATCACCGATGTCAAGATTATTCCCAACACCAAACCATTGGCTATGAATGTTTACAGAGGGGATGACAAAAGACACTTTGAGGTTCATGATTCCTTAAAATTCAGTGACTTTGGGATCACTGAACTTGATGAACTTGGTCCAATCATTGGAAAAAAGCAAAATAAGGTGGTCAAGGAGTTGATGAAGATGCTCAGCAAAAGATATTAAAGGCTGAGGGATGCACCACCAATGGGAATTCACCTGCCTTGATGCACCTCAGGATCTCAACCACAAACTTCCACGGCAAAAGGAAAAGAGTTGAGTTCCAGCCAAATCAAAGTGCCGGCTTAGAATGCAACAGAGAGCTGCCTGAGGGTGTCAAATTTGTGAACTGTTTGGTGATTGAAGAGCCTGGAAGAGGGCTATTCCACATTGATGTCTATGGAAACCCAGCATTTCAAAGATGGAGTGATATTGATCAGGCTGATGTAGCTGCAATGATCCTATATTCCATGGCCTCTAGATCCAATCCCCAGCAAACATCAGGTTCTGTCAAGACCTGAATGCAAAAATAAGAGACCATCCTGACAGAGAAACACTCATCACCAAGAAAGTGAAGCTCGAAGCACTTTGGGTATCCATCCGGGACTGACATCATTTTATCCTTTTGTACTAGTGATAGGAAATATGTAATCTGATCAATAAAAGATGTATGTTTTTGTCAAATTACTCAAATATTCCTTATTGTATTCACCAGTACATTCTGTGTAAGAAGAAGCCTCTTAGCTCACTTACACGATCAAACACCTAGGCTATTTGTATATCCAAATAGGGGGAGACTGTTGGGTTCAGTAAATACCCAAACCCCTTAAACTAGGATTTGAATAGAAAATATCCTAAGTGTTTAATCCGTTAAACACAATCAGGTCACTGAGCGCATAGTCTCTCAGTGAGCTATCTTCAGGACACTTAGTATGAGGCGAAGAAGGAGCCTCTCCACTCTGCAAGGCGGAACTTAAAGGGTGAAGACTAAGTCAAGAAGAAGATAGTGGATTCAGTGAGTGATGACAATAACTCATTGAATCCCTTCGACTCCTCTCCAACTGTTAAACACTGAAGACAAACGAAGAAAGAGACTGAAGACTTTAAAGATTGAAGAATGAGCTGGATTAGGCGGGAAAGTTTTACCCAGATAAAACTAAGTCCCTCAAGTGTTTATCCAGCCTATACACAGTCTCAATCTATCAAGATCATATCTTCCCATTTATAGTAAGCGGCGATTCTCTATCAAGGAAAGAAGCTTCGCCGCCTACTATAGAAAGGTGAACAGTAACCGAATATATCAATATTCGTGTTTGCTGTGATCCATGTTTTTGTCTTTTAGGATAAAGTTAATAATCATACTTGTATACATAGCAGAAGAGAATGAGTGAAAAGAAAAAGCTTGTGAATTGTAAAAACACACACACGCAAGCCAACTTTTCACTCCTCCAAATACAACTTTATCCTTGAGCTAGCTCAGTGGGTTTTAAGAGTTGTGCTCAGACTTAGCCTGAGCTTAGAGAGGAGTCACCCAAACTTTGTCATTTCAATCCCAAGTACTATTCCGCAAGTACTTGGGTAACGTATTCTTTTGATTTATTTCTAATAAGAATATGATGTTGAAAATTACTTTGTGTGTTTTACTAATGTTAATTTCAGTCATTATTCACTGTTAATTGCTTTAAGTACTTAATTATTCCTTTTTAACGATAGTGAATAGGGAACAACATTATCCTCTGCCTCGTGTGCATGTAGTTGAGACAAAGGGTGGTATTACTGTCTGTATGTTTGCTGAGAGAACTTATCCATTATCTATGAAGCTTATGGAAAGAATGTTTATCCAGAAGTTGGAAGTTCCTCCGGATCCTGTTGGCAATGATAATTTGAATGCTGAACAATGTGTTGGTGTTCTTAAGAATCAGCTTATGGCACATAGAAGCTCATCTTAATTTTTGTTTATTTGTTTATTTCTTAGTTAAAAAACTTATGTATATTTTTTTTGTTTAACTAACTTTTATTGCAGGTTTGTTGTATATTATTGCTGGTTATTAACTCACCAGATTTACCTTGTGTATATCAAAAGTAGCTAGTCCAATGGGTACAGCTTTGGTAAAGACACATCAATTCTGTTGATAGCTGAAATGGTTTGCTCAAAATCATAGGGTTTGCAACCACCCATGCTTAATTGTTGAGTGTTGTATGGTCATCAATTCACCATGGTTTATTCCTTTTTGGAATCCAAGCATTGACTAGCCCAATGTATATATGGCTTGTGGTAAAGGCAGTGGAATACCATATTTGGTAATCAGTTCACCAATTTTAAAAATTTACTAGTCCTGAGCAACGGCTTAAAGACATTTCAAATCCGTTCATGGTTGCTGATTTGCTAATAAATCAGATGGTTATCGGTGTACCATGGTTTTCGAACTTAAACATTTGGCTACTCCAGTAGTGATGGCTATTGGTAAAGAGACATCAAATCCATTATTTTCAATGATTCACCTCTCACAGGAGTTAACACACCTGGATGTGATGAGAATAGTATGAAACTAATATATTTTGATGTACATGTTGTCATTTGTTGCTGCAAAGATCTGGAGTTTCAGAGTTTCTTCATCAAAGAGATGATTTTGTTTTGATTCTTTGCTGATAATGTTTGACTACTGATATGTGCTTAAACACATATAATTTCTTTATCAAATCAGACCCAAAATAACCAAGAAAAGAGCCATTTATTGTTAACATTTGCGTGTTTCTTGAGTTTTTGCATGTGCAGGTACGGATATGTAAAAACACACAAAAGAAAGCCAAAACCGAAGAAAACCGAGCATGAGAGAAAGAAGAATGCAAAAAGCTGAGGCTGGGAAAGGAATTTACAAGTTTGGACAATAAATTCTCAAATTGGTAGTTTTAGTCCCTGAAGATTCAGAATTGTCATGTTTAGTCCTTGGAATTTTCAATGATGGCAAAAGTGGTCCCTGGATTATTTGAGAATGACAAGATCAATTCTTGGATTACATTTTCAGAATTACACTTTTGGTACCTTGGAAATAAAAATATACAAGATTGGTCCTTGCAAGTATTAAATAGGTACTAAACATATCCTAAGTCCTATCCAAATAAACCTTTGGCCCATTGATATCCCAAGCCCAAAACCACACTATCCAAAACCCGGATCCAATTACCCAGTATTTATTCCAACCCATGACCCGGCCAAAAACGAATTAATATAAAAAACCCAAACGCAAATCCTCTGGTTTACCCACAATCACTCTTTTTACCCTGAAACCCAACCATTTACCTCACTTAATGTACCTTCTAGAAGCCTGACAAGGTGTCAGAGCTGTGACAGCATTTGGATTGCCAAGATGGACAAAAGGGAGCATTTGATTGGCCAAGACACCTCATTATTTTGATCTAACGGCTGAGGAATGAAGAGATGACAAGAATGTTGATCAAGGGTCGTGATTTGATGTACCAGAACCTTCCCAAGCATCCTGCTCAGCTATAAAAGCTCTTCTTCAGTCACATAGCTCTTTGTCCAATTTCTCCTGCTTTAGAGGAATTTAGGCCACTTAATTTCATGTCAATTTAAATGTTTTCAGTAGTTAAGTAATTTGTAACCTGAGATTTTGATTGTAATTTCATTTTTCTTAATGCAAATTTTACTTTACTTATTAAATAAGTGTCATAATTTCCATTGTTTACAATCCGTTTTAAGTGCTCACTTTCTGTTCTTTTAAGCTCTAATAAGCTCAAATTAGCTTATATGAGTTGTTAATTGTCACTGTGCTTCCTTTTCAAACAGTTTCGCAAAAGGTCAATAAAAGTCAAAACGTTGTCACATTTCAAAAGTCAACACAGAATTTGGTTAATTACTGTTCTCAGTTGTCATTTGGTTAAGTTTAAAGTTTGTCTAAGTTTTCTTAATCAATTTATGTCCATTTTCAACAAAGTTTTAAAGATAAAATGCAATTTGGTTTTATAAAGTAGTGTTTGGCATAGCTTTTCATTTTAGCTTAAAATCTGTTTTGACCATATTTCCAATCTGAATCAGTTTTATTTTGTTGTTGTTAATAGTTTAGAAGCTAGTTTAATCATCTTCAGTTAACGTTAAAAGTTTTAAGTTAGTTTTGCATGATCCTTTACTTAGAACTGTTTTTAGCATAGACTAGGTTAGATTATAGATTAAGGCTATTTAGTTGTTATTTTTGCTTCATAATAGTTCTCAATAGGATAGTATACAAGTTCATAACCTGGTAGTGGTACTTTATTAGTCAAATAACCAAAATTCACCCATTTTCACCCACCTGTTGCATCAGCATCCATTTTCCTAACATACTTTTATTTCTGATTTTTAATTTCTTCAGATTAGATCCTTATTAGCTGAAATTTGGGATTTAGGTATTTTGGTTGCTTGTCTTCTTCAAGGTATTTTTAGTTTATTTTTAATATTTTTCTATACCATCTGAATTTAGGCTTAAAGTAGGGCCTTAGGGGCTGTTTGGCTTATTATGGTTTATACTTGCGTTGTTGCTTATTTCCCTTTAGCTTGTGCTCATTAGGTCCATTTCAGTTACAGTAGCCATAACTTAGTTAGTTTAGGCAGCTTTTGGAAGTTTATAATTAGCTTTTAGCTTATTTACATATGCTTATCTCATCAGTTGTGTGCCCAAATTGATCTTCCTGTGCTCCAAATCAGTTTCTATTATTTTTCCCTTGTTCTCAGTATTATTTTATAATATTCTGGAAGTTTTCATATTTTTCACTGTTCATTTGCTATTTTTCTGCATTTTATGTCATTTTCTAGCAGTTTTAATTAGCATTTATCCAAATAACAGAAAATGTTAAGAAAAATGTAATTTTAATTTTCCTAGTTTTAGAAAAATCAAAAAGTGATAAAAAGTATTTTTCCAGAATTTTCTTAGCTTAATTAGTATTTTCTAGAATTTTAATTAGTTTTAAATAGTATTAAATTCATAATAAATTCATAAAAAGTCAAAAAAATGTGATTCCAGTTTCTAAAATTCTTTTTAGTCATTTAAGATTTTTGAAAATTATTTTTGTAATTTTCTAGCTTGTTTTCCTAATTTTTAGTATTTCTAGTCTATTTTAAATGTCTTAAATTAGTTTTAAATTCAAATAAATTCCAGAAAAATCATAAAAAATAGTTTTAGTTCTTAGTTAATTTTTTTATATCATTTTTAGTTAGAAAGTAATTTTAGATTATTTTTAGGACTTAGAATAGCCGTAGTTGCTTTTTATTTACGTTTCGTTTTAGTTGCGTATTTAGGATTTCCCGTAGTGTAATTTCCCTTTTATGTTTCCCTTGTCCCGTAGTTTAGAAAACTTCAAATTATCCCCTTTTCCCATTCAAATCCCGATAATCGCGACGTGAGTTGGAAATTCCATTCAACCCTCGTTCGGAACGATCTCGGTGCTCAAACCTAACACATTTGAGTTACCCGTATACTACAAACTTCTATTATTGATCTCTTCTCGGAGGAATCAACTACAATCCTCTAGTGCTGCAAGGTTAAAGATCTATCAAGAAACTGGAACTTAACCAAGTCAAATTCCAGTTTAGGGGAGGATTGTTGGGAATTATGTGAAGTACGAATTATGCTGAAGATTATGCTGAATGGATTCTGCCGAAGTGTATGGATTCTGCTGAAGACATAGTTCTACTGAAGTTATATAGTTATTTGTTTGTTTCTGCGGATATAGTTATTCCGTATTTTCTATAGTTAGTTAGGATATGCATGAGCTTTATTAGGAAGTGATTGTGTATATCTTATTTAGTTTTACGTTTCTTAGAGAAGAAGTTAGGGTTCCTTGTCTATAAAAGGAACACAATAGAATGAATTATGGATTAGATGTTTACAAATTATTAATATAAAGATCCATAGAGGATCAAAGAGTTCTTAGTTATCTGTGTTTTATACTTGTGTTTATATTCCGCTAAAGAATACAAGTTGTAGAGATTTTCTTTTAGTTTGTTTGTGATTACACACGCAATACTAACGATCTACGAAGCTCAAGATCTATCAAGGTCTGCTAGTTTTCAACACTAGTTATGATTCCTTGATTGTATTGTTTGTGTTTTCATGCTTCCGTAAATTGTTTCTAGTGTATGCATGCATAGTTCGATGGTAGTTACCCTAGCTTCGGTAGTTTTGAAGTACGATCGTATCTAGTTGCTTAGGAGAATTGACCAACTGATCCTAAGTAAGTAGGTAGAGAAGGGATTGGTAAGAATTGACCAACTGACTACCTTTTCCTCTTGTGCGAATTGACCAAAAGATCACCGTTCGGATGGACGAACTTAAGAAGTTAGGGATCAGTGTCTAAGATGCTAGCGCCCGGGCACTCATTATTTCGAATCTTGCATGTAGGGTACTTAATGAGTTGGCTTAGGTTGCTTAAGACCCTCGACTCCCCAAAAGGTAGGCCTTTGACGTCGGGTAGGAACTTTTGTTGATAGGTTAGGACAAATTGACCAAATGTTGTGTTGGGAATTTAGCTAAACAATTTGTACTGCCAATGTAAAGTATTAGTACTGCTAAGCTTAACTTATGGATTGCGAAAAGAATACACTAGCAGTACAAACTGCCAGTACAAATATTAGTAATGCTTATATGATATTGTATAGTCGGTTAAATAATTATAGAAAAGATTCTATAAGATGTACCTTGTATAGAAAGTTACTGTAAACCGACTAGGACTCCTTAGCCTATAAAAGGAGGTCCTAGGATAGATTTAGAGTACAAGTTATTCTATATTCGATCACTTCAAGGTTTTGTAACCCTAATACTTTTGAGTATTCGTATTAATATATTGAAGTGTTTTGTGAGAAACAAATTGTGTTAATCGTTCTCTTTGTCATTAAACATTAGTTTTCGTATAGTGTTTAAGTTTTATTCAAAGACAGCTTGCTATACTTTGTTTGTGTTAGATTTATCTAATACAATCAATAAGATCAATTGCTCAACTGGGATCAACAAGTGGTATCAGAGCATGTGATCTAGAAGCTGTGATAAAAGAGAATTTGTGTTTACTCTAAACTGTTCAAACAACAACTGAAGTCATGGAGGCTGAATCAACACACATGGTAACTGCATCAAAGTTACATATGCAGAAGACTGGAGAGTATGAGCTTTGGAGGTTAAGGATGCATCAGTACCTCAAGATGTTGGACACTCTATGTGGGAAATCATCTTGAAGGGTGATTCTCTACCTGCTAAGGGTGCTGATGGGAAGGAGGTACCCCTCAAAACTAATGAACACAAAGCTTAGAGAAGATTGGAGATCAAGACTCATAGTATCCTTCTGATGGGGTTACCTAATGAGTATCAATTGAGCTTCTGTGAGATTGAAGATGCCAAATGATAACGCTCAAAATGAGTATGTTTTTAGTAGTGTTATTGTTGGTTTTGTGTATGATAATCGGCTATATTTACTCATAATTGTTGCAAAAGTGCAAAAGAAGCGTATTTGTCTGCGAATGTAGCCAGGTATCGTAAAAGGTGAAGAAATGAAGATTTCATGCACATTTGGATAATTCTCAAGGTAGAAAGTCAAGTGAGGAACCTCATGGACTCAATGATTAGGAAGCACAAGGATTTCTAAGTGTCTACATTAAATAAAGATCAAGTTTCGTCTTGGAAATCAGCATCGAAAGCAAAGAAAAAGGCCCGAATCGAGAAAAGTCAGCAAAAGTCAAGATTGGGTGTACGGAAGGCTCCCAGCCGATCGGTCGGAGCCCACAACCGGATCGGCTGGGGTGATGGTCAAAACGCAACCGGATCGGCTGCGTCGCAACCGATCCGGCTGGAACACCTGGAGTTACACTTTTGGTCATTTATTGATGCCTTAACTTCTATTAATCATGAGAGGCTGATCATTTCCAGTTAATAACTTATTAGGGACGTTTTTAGCTTGATAGTAAAGGGTTCCTAGCTATATAATGCACCTAGACTTAGTAGTCTAGTGTGACACATCCAAAAGAGTAATAGTTTACACCAAAGCCATTACCAACCCTTATTATTCATCCCAAAAGTCTTGTATCTGCTGTAAAACGTCCAGGAGAGTGGTGAGACAAATTCTCATCCATTGTGTAATCATTTGGAGTTGTACGGTTAGGCTAAGACGATTGGAGGCGTGTGGTTGCTATATTCCACAATTTCTAATTCTTGTAATCCAAAGCTTAGGTATTCTATTGAACTTTGTCATGAATCTCCATTATATTGAATTATTTGAGTTACCTTGTTACTACTTGTGTTATGTTATGATTTTCATGGAGTAATTCTTGAATATACTTGTGTGTAAGGATGTAGGAAATTGTAGGAGTGTTCTTATATGTGATGCATGTAAATGATCTTGTTTAAATGAGGTTGTTGGAAAAACTACTAGTCTTGTTTGATTTTTCGGTAAAACATGTTTAAGAAAAAGGACCAAAAGGATTTCTCTTATGTTTTATTCCAAAAAGTTAAGTGACAAACTAGTATGGGGATATGGTGATTGACACTCACCATGTTTACTTATTGAAACAAGACTAGAAACATTTTCATCACGAAAGGGTCGAAAGATTCGTAGGAACAAGTTTAATAAGAACCTTTTTCAAACAAATGGATTTTCTAAAGAATAATAATTCGGCTAAGGAACGAAAGGATTTCCTATATGTTTTTATTCTTAAAATGATTTTTACAAAACGTAAACCACGGGTTGGAAATCATTTGCTTATGATTTGTGCATTGCATCAAAGTTTACACCAAGCCTTCATGAACACTCTTTATGATTACATATAGACTTCACACAAGTATATGTTTCTTAACTTTGATTTTTACTAAACTACCACTTTGAAGGAAGCCTCGACAAGCTTTCTTGTCTCAAATACTTTAACAAATTAAAACGCAAATCTCTTGGGACGATCTCGACTTACCCACCTTTTCTATCGCGAACGAGTATATTTGCTCGTATGTGTTTATAGTAATTGCCGGATAAATCGTGTTTATAAATTTTAAAACTTGCACACGGTGAGTACATCAAGTTTTTGGCGCCGCTGCTGGGGATTTGAGTGTTTTTTATTTGTTTTGTTTCTGTAAATTTCGTAATATTTGAGTTTGGTCTTAATTGTTAAGCAATATTAAGAAAAATGGTTTTTCGACCAACCGATCGGCTGCGCGAGCAACCGATCCGGTTGGTCCTCTCGGTAAAAAAATATGTTTTTCTTTTTCTATTTTCTAGTTAATCTATTGTTTTGTGTTTTAGTTTATTGCTTATTTTTTGTCATTTCTTATTTTTTAGGCTAGTTTAGAAGCTTGATTATGCTTGTTTTTCTCATTTTTAGATTTTTGGTTATATGTTATTTTTAGTTTTATTTAATTTCTAAATTAATTTTTTCTTGATTAGATTAATTGTCTAGTTAATTTTCAGTTTTAGATGTTTAGTTAGTTTTAATGATTAGTTAATTAAGTCTAGTTAATGTTAGTTTATGCTTAATTAGTGTAATTAATGATTTTAATTAGTAGGATAATGAGTAGACACACTTATTAGAGTTTAAGTTTGAATTAATTGTCTTTAATTAGTTTTAACTAATAATTTTAAATATTATATAAAAATAAAAAAATAAATAAAATAAAAATTCTGGAAATTCACTCCAGCCGATCGGTCGAAACCCGTAACTGGATCGGCTGGGCGAATTTTGGTTTGAGACATACCACCAACCGAATCGGTTGGAGGGCCAACCGATCCGGTTGGAGCTCTCGATAACAATTTTTCTATTTTCTTAATTTCAAGTTTTAGCTTTTGTTTTTAGTCTTAGTAAGTGTCTTTACTTGTTTAGAATGTATTTCTATAGTTTGTTTTGATTTTAACTAACTCTAACGCTAATAATTTAGATGATTTGTTCTTGTTTTGTTTTGTTTAGATAAGTCTGTTATGGATAGTTTGAATGGTATTTCCGAGTATCTTCGCAACTTGGATGAGATGTTTAAGGATACCGGTAACTCATTGGAGAAGATTGGAAACATCTTGGAAGAAAGTAAGAAAGAGCTAGCCATTGATTCAGAATGTTTGGAAGAAGTTGGAGACAACAAGGTTTAAGTTCCTAAAAATAATAGGGTCGTGATTTTCATGCAAGCACCACTCACGGGGTACGACTCACCATTTATGAGGTTTGGGACACCGTGTAGTGTTGAAGGAGTGAGCGCGTGCGATGCTCAATTGAACATGGCTTATGGGGACAACTATATTGTGGACAAGGTACTTGACAAAATTGGCCACGTTCGTTTGGACTATGAAGCTTATGGGAGGAAAATTGTTAAGAATCTTCGGATCAATATCCATGGTCATATCTTTGAGGCCGATTTTGTAGTTTCGGAAGAAGGGAATGCGGATGAACCGGATGTATGCTTTGGACGTGATTTCGTTGTGACAACTAAATGTCAATTGGATTTTGCTCTAGGTGAGATGAGAATTAACATTACTGATTTGGAGGAAGAGAAGGAAGTGAACGACATGCTCACAGAATTGTGTGAAAACATGGAGAAGAAGGAGAATGTAGAGATTGTGAAAATGGGAAAGGCTAGTAGAAAGAAGACCTCATCAAATAAACTAACTCCCACCACCTCTACCACCACCAAGACCCATGATTACACACCATCACCACCAAATTCACCAAACACCTTTAAGCCCTTAACTCAAGATCAAAAGGAAGTCATCCTAGCAAACCTAGAACAAAATTTCCTTGAGCTTAACGAAAAGAAACCCGTGATCGAAGTGTTAAAAGATTATGTTGTTTACTGCAAAAAGCTAGATGCGGTTATGTTGGCTAGAGCACGGTTGGAAGATAAGGATCTTTCGGATGAGGATAGGGATAGGATCTTATTTCGGGGTATGCCGCGGAAATAGAGTGACCCAGGTAACTTCGTTTTGCCTATAAAAGTTAACAGGACCACTCCGGTTTATGCTTTGGCGGATACGGGATCAAGTGTCAACGTTATGCCGTATCCACTATTTAAGAATTTGGGACTAAGCAATTGATAAGGTTTTAAAGTGTACCTTTTTGAGGGGTCGTTTAAGCCCTTATTTGATCACTTTTGTATCCGTTATTACTTAATATCGTTTCTTTTCACTTTTTAGGTCTCTCGAAGGCAAATTGCTGGAATGGCACTTATTTGGACGTAAAGGCGCGGATATACGAAGAAAATGGCCAAAGTCAAGAATCGAGACACTCAAGCTGCTGAAATACAAGGGGACGGCGTCAGGTGTTATTTGCCACGCCGTCGCATCACTTTTGTGACGGCTCAGTAGCCAATTTGCTTATTTTCAAGTGACGGTGTCAGGCTTTAAAAGAGTAGGTCGTCGCAACTCAGACGGCCTAGATTTGATCCAGACAGCGTCAGAGACTGAAGGGGACGGCGTCACAAGCATAAAGTGACGCCGTCGCAAGACTAACGTGGCCAAGACGAAACCCTAATGACGGCGACCCGACGGCGTCACAAATCAAATGGTGACGCCGTCGCGATTGTAATCTTATAGATAGAATCCGAATTTTATAGTTTTCAGTGTGTAGTCTTTTGGAGTAAAAACCTAAACCAAACCAAGGCTGTCTTGTACAGTATTTTAGGGTTCCAAACCCTATCTTACATCAAGATAAGTGTTTTACTTCATTAATTCAATTATGTCTTCAATTACTTGTGTGTATGCTTGCATGTTCTCCATGTCCGGCTAATTTATTTGTGTGTTTGCTTAGGGAATATGAAACTTAACTATTGAATATTGATTGGTTGTCTCTTATCTTAATTGTTAATGATCTAGTAATTCGATAGGTCATTCGTTGTGTAGTTAATGCTTGATTAATCTTTGTGAACCTTAGACTATAACACCTAGAGTTGTTGTAGGCTAAACCATCCAAAGAGTACCTTAGAGTTAGAGTTTATAATTTCTAGAGATTTTGTAGACGAGACCCTTTGGTAGTTTCAAAGAGTTAGGGACAAACGCATACCCTACGACTTTAGACATACAACGCGATTAAGAATAAGGACGTGACAATTCAACCATCAATAGGAGATAATTAAGGAGTAATAAAACCTAAGTAAACACATCTTTAAACCATCATACGAGCACACAATAGTTAGACATAGACTACATACACCTTAGATTAGATAATTAGACAAGTAGAGTAATCGGTAGAAATACCAACCCCCAAATCCAAACTCCGAGATTCGTACCTTTCTAATTCCTAAAAAATATAAAAAGATACAAAAATAATCTTCTTCAACCCCAACCTTAGCGTAGTAACTTCTCACTAGCATTCATATTCCCCTAGAGAACGATATCAATACCCGTGGCTTACCCTAATACTACACTACAACGAATTAGGTTCACTGCCTAGGGTGTTATAAAACTTGCTCGAAGAAAAGGAAGTTCCTTTGACCCCGAACGACGCGTGTAGCGTTATCAGCAATCCTCAACCAAATCATTCTAAGCTAACCATGGCGGACAACTCTCAAGCTAAGGCTATGGGGGAAGTTAAAAATGTGAGGGTAAAAATTAGCTACCAACCTTATTTAGCCGATTTCCTCGTCTTGGATATACCGGTTGATAAAAGTATACCTCTCTTACTTGGAAGACCTTTCCTTCGCACATGTGGAGCGATAATAGACATGGGGAGGGGGACTATGACAATTGATGATGGGATCTCCAAGCAAACTTATTATCCCAAGCCTAGGGGTAAAGTTTTAGAATTAATAGAGGATTTGGAACTCTTTGTGAAAGATGATGATTTGACTTGCTTCGAAGTTGGGCGTGATGCCCAAGGAAATCCTATGTATGGGCCGCTTGCCCCACCATATTTTGTTCTCGAAGATGAAATGGAACGTGCACTTGCTATGGAAGCCTTCTACAACCCATTTAAGAACATCCTTGTGTACAAAAAGCTCACGGACTTCTTAGGATCTCTACCCGTACAATTGAAAATTTTGGAATGGGGACCCGAAGGAACGAGTGTATACAAAAGAGAAGAAGGTGATGGGGACTGGCATGTAATATTTGATATACTATGCCCTAGTGGAAGGAGATTTGTTTGAAAGTTCAAGACTCATGAGACATATCATGAGTTAACGGGAAAATTCCAAAGCGAGGATATTTTGAGGCATGAATATTTTGGGGAGTGATGAGGAGTAGAACATCGCAACAACAATAAACAAGCATTTGTTTGCTTGATCTTCATCTTTTGATGAAATTTTATTTTATGCACTTAGGAATTTTGATTTCATTTGGTTTTTATTTCTTATTATTATGGTTTGAAGTTATTTTAATCATTTCCTTTTGAGTTTTAGTTTAAGTTTTATGATGATAAGTTTGATGATTTAGTCTTTGAGTTAGATGTTGTTGAAATTTGCAAATGGTTGGATGAATGTTGTGTGCATCTTTAATCGGATTTTTGAGTAAACAATTTTTGCTTGAAGGGTAAAATGGCCAAGTAAAGTTAAAAAGGTAAAATTCTGCAAAAATGTAAACCGAAACGGTTGTGTCCATGACTGAATCGGTTAGAAGCAGGTATAAGTACCAAAAATTCACTTTTTCCAGAAAAACACACACACACACTAATCCTCCATCTGGGTTTCACAAATTCGACCACTAAGAAGTTGTTTGAAGGTTGTAAGAGTTTTAGAAGATCATCATGGCACCTAAACAAGTAAGCATCCGCAATCAATTAACTTAATTAGGGTTTAATTTGAGTATTTGATTCGAATTGCAAATTAGGTCACCAATTGGGGGGTTTTGATGGGATTCGAATTAAGTTGTAATCTTTTAGAATTAAGAGGGTAATTGATATAGGAATGCATTGTAAAAAGAATGGTAGTGATTGATTTAACATTGAATGAGTATTAGATGACTGAATTTTTGGATTCAATTAGATTGTGCCCTTGAATCAAATCAAGTTGCAATTGATGATTCCTAGTTGTTAGATGATGCATTTTCAGTGAATTTTATATGCCACATTGTTGTTAGAACAAGTAATTGATGAATTGAAGTTAAGCTTGTAAGTTCTAAGCATGATGAACAAGTGATGATTGGAAGTTTTAGATGCGAATTAAGAGCAAATTGAGGTTGTAGAAATCATTAGTGATGATCAAATGAAGTTTAGGAGTGAATTGTAATTGGAAAAATCTAGTGGGAAATCAATTGGAAGGCCATAGCCTTATGCAAATTAGGAAACCGAATTGGCTGCGCAACGCAACCGATCGGTTGGACCAAGGTCACGGGAGGAGCCGGATCGGCTGCCCCTCGACCGAACCGATTCCAGGTTCTGATGTGGAAAAATGGGAATTTTGAACTAGACCCTAGAGGCTTCTATAAACCTTATTGTTGGTTCTAACACTCTTATATTAACTTATATTTATGATTTCTACAGAGAAATGTTGTAGGTTATTCGACTTCGACGCGGATTCCACCAAACCCGATCGTAACCAAGTATTGCCAAAGGAATGCACGGAAGAAGGTTACCTATAGCTTGAAAGCTGAAGGGAATGCAAACCTGAAGTTTAAAGATCTTACCAATGAGGAGAAACACACTTTTAGGGAGCGTTTGTCAAAGTTGCAAAATAGAACTGTTTCGGTTCCTAGGTTGGTAGATTGGGATTTTTTTAACGAATATGAGTGTGAGAATGAGTTGCGGGGTATGATGCGGATGTCTTATGTCTATCCGATTGATGGATATTCGTTTGAAGATTTTTCGTGGGAGAGAGATTTTAGCATTAACGAAGAAGTTTACCGTGAATGGTGTATGGAGTTCTTCTCAACAATGTACTTTGAAAAGAAGGTAAATGTCCGAAACATCATGAATGAAGTTTGTGTTTGGTTTAGGCTTTGTGGGCAGGATCACGCATATACTTTGCCGGGGTTTGCTGTTGCTCTTGGATTGTATGAACCGGATGAGGCTAATCATCGATTGTTTGAAGCTTATTTCTCAAGGCTTAGGAGATTTGAGAAAGATTACCCTAGTGTTCCCGCGTATTGGAATCGCGTGGGAGATCCTTCTTGTACTTGTAGGAATTCTACAACCCTTAGGAATCCATTGTTGAGAGTCCTACTTAAGTTATAGTATGGGGGCCGTTCCACAGAATTAGAAGCCGGGAAAAATGCCAAAAGCCGGACTTGTGGATAATGATGTTGTTGGAAGAGACCAAGGATGGGAATGCGGCTTGGCTCATAGCCAAGTATTTGTCTAGGAAAGCCCTGGGTATCAAGGGTAATAGCAACATATGTGGATGTCATTATGTGACGAGGTTGGCAAAGAATCTAGGGTACTACAATAGCAATGAGTTGGCTAAGTGTGATGATCTAAAGGTTAGTGAGACTTGGGATGCAAAGAGTTTTGGAAAAGATTTGAATAGGAGGACAAAGACTTTGGTAGCATGGATTGAACCACCACCACCACAACAGCCGGGCAATGTGCCAATGGGAAATGTACCAATGGGTAACGTGCAAACGGGAACGTCTAGTAGTTTTGACTCAGGTTGGGGAGATTGGAACCGGCACTTGAATGAAATTGAGTGTAGGAATGTTTGGCGAGATTCGATGATGTTGAGGAACAACTACATTAATGATTATTCGGTCCCGTTCTTTCAACACATGGCTCAAGAAGCCAATTATGAGTTGCCTCTCTACAATCCACCTAATGTTCCACCATATCCTTTCCCTTACACCTCGTATCCTGGACCGTATCAGTACCCATATCCTGGCTATGCACCATTTCCCGACCCAGTGCCTGAGTATGGTAGATTACCTCGAGGTGAGAGGATCTAGCTATGATGTTGGAGGATCTTCATTGGGAGCTGGAGGAAAGAAGAAAAAGAGGAAAGTTTACACGGTGTTTGATGAGGAATAGAACTATGAGACCGAAAGTGATGACGACGAAGATGATGATGATGAAGGTGATGAGATGAGCGAGGATGACGAATGATCGTGGATCATTCTTTGGATTGTGATTTCAAAAACAATGCTTATGTGTGTCGAACAATATTTTCTCTATCTCTATCTCTTACTATTTGTTCAAGATTATTATCATACTTTGTTTATTTTTATTTTTAAGTAGCGTTTGGATTGTTTGTAGTTTTGTTTGTTTGTTTTGTGTGTTGTGTATATTTTGCAGTTTTGTTTGCAGGATGGATATGACGGAAGCTTATTGTTGGTCAAATATTTGGAGTTGGATAACTCACATGCGTGCCTATGACCCAATATGCATATTGCATATTCTATCCCGTGGTATCTTTTTGACTATTTCTTTTTCCCATTTTCTTTACTTTGAAGTTCATTTTATTACATTGAGGATAATGCAAAACTTAAGTATGGGGGAGGGAAGTAAATAGGAAAAATGATACGATTTTTAATTTTTTTTTTGTTTTTAGTCTTATTTTTTATTTTTAGGTAAAGTTTTTGGATTCAAGTTGTTAGTAGAAAATCGCCCTTGATTGTCTAGTTATTTTCGCATGTTATTAAGATATATTTAAAAAACAACTCGGGTATTTCAATGGTAAAAAGAGGTTTTAGAAATTTTTTGATTTGGACTAAATTACGAAAGTAATTCATTTTAGATTCGATAACATTTACTAGCGCGCATTGTAGCCTTTTTCCACTAAATTATGAGGATTCTTTTTGTATTAAACATATCTTTTTGTTTTATATTTTGCTATGAGTGTGTCGGTGATTATGTCGATTCTAGAACTTGTACTTGTTATGCATTACGGTTAAAATCACTCTTGAGTGATAAAAATATGTTCAAATGATAAGATGCAATCGTAGGATTTAACCCAAATGGCCTTCCATTTTACATCTAATGTTTTTTGCTAACCACATCGGTTAGTTAACCACTTTATATGGACCCATTTGTTAGTGCTCATTTTTAGCACTAGATACCCTTAGTTACACCCTTCGAGCCAATCTTTTCATTTTTGTTAAATCAAGAAAAATACAAAAATATTTTACACCTTAAACCTTAGCCAACCCATGTCAATGTCTATTGGTTTGTTGCTAGTTGTTTGGAGTGTTGGATTGTTTTTGATGATTATGAAGAAGATACACTTTGTCATTTGAAGAAGAGGAAATTATAATCATTTTCGGGAGTGTGGTTTGTGTGACGGCTAGCAACATGGAGGTTTAGACTTGACTTTATTTTTCTTTTAAAACCAATTTAATAAACTATCCCATGCCTTATCCATACCATTTTATAAACCCAAAGCCTTAACATTATAACCCGAATAAAAGTCCTCTTTGATGAATTTATTTTATTTGTCTTGATACTTGTACAAGCTTATGGTAAAAAGCATTAATCATAACTAGGCATTGAGTGATTTACATATACCCACCAATATATGATTGTTCATTGAATTCTTAAAATCATTCGTGAGGTGTTTAGTTATGTTATCTAAATCATTTGGTTCATTTTTAAATTTTCACATATTAAAAGCAAATTAACAATTATTTCACTTAAGGTGATTGTTAGATTTTTGGAACCACGGTGTCGAGATCATTGAAATCGATTTTCATAAATGCTAGACCTACTCGAGGGCGAGTAGAACTTAAGTATGGGGGAATTTGATAACGCTCAAAATGAGTATGTTTTTAGTAGCGTTATTTTTAGTTTTGTGCATGATAATCGGCTATATTTACTCATAATTGTTGCAAAAGTGAAAAAGAAGCGTATTTGTATGTGAATGTAGCCAGGTATCGTAAAAGGTGAAGAAATGAAGATTTCATCCACATTTGGATAATTCCCGAGGTAGAAAGTCAAGTGAGGAACCTCATGGACTCAATGATTAGGAAGCACAAGGATTTCTAAGTGTCTACATCAAATAAAGATCAAGTTTCGTCTTGGAAATCAGCATCGAAAGCAAAGAAAAAGGCACGAATCGAGAAAAGTCAACAAAAGTCAAGATTGGGTGTACGGAAGGCTCCCAGCCGATCGGTCGGAGCCCGCAACCGGATCGGATGGGGTGATGGTCAAAACGCAACCGGATCGGCTGCGTCGCAACCGATCCAGCTGGAACACCTGGAGTTACACTTTTGGTCATTTATTGATGCCTTAACTTCTATTAATCATGAGAGGGCGATCATTTCCAGTTATTAACTTATTGGGGACGTTTTTGGCTTGATAGTAAAGGGTTCCTAGCTATATAATGCACCTAGACTTAGTAGTCTAGTGTGACACATCCAAAAGAGTAATAGTTTACACCAAAGCTATTACCAACCCTTATTATTCATCCCAAAAGTCTTGTATCTGCTGTAAAACGTCCAGGAGAGAGGTGAGACAAATTCTCATCCATTGTGTAATCATTTGGACTTGTACGGTTAGGCTAAGACGATTGGAGACGTGTGGTTGCTATATTCCACAATTTCTAATTCTTGTAATCCAAAGCTTAGGTATTCTATTGAACTTTGTCATGAATCTCCATTATATTGAATTCTTTGAGTTACCTTGTTACTACTTGTGTTATGTTATGATTGTCATGGAGTAATTCTTGAATATACTTGTGTGTAAGGATATAGGAAATTGTAGGAGTGTTCTTATATGTGATGCATGTAAATGATCTTGTTTAAATGAGTTTGTTGGAAAAACTACTAGTCTTGTTTGATTTGTCGGTAAAACATGTTTAAGAAAAAGGACCGAAAGGATTTCTCTTATGTTTTATTCCAAAAAGTTAAGTGACAAACTAGTATGGGGATATGGTGATTGACACTCACCATGTTTACTTATTGAAACAAGACTAGAAACATTTTCATCACGAAAGGGTAGAAAGATTCGTAGGAACAAGTTTAATAAGAACCTTTTACAAACTAATGGATTTTCTAAAGAATAATCATTAGACTAAGGACCGAAAGAATTTCCTATATGTTTTTATTCTTAAAATGATTTTTACAAAACATAAACCATGGGTTGGAAATCATTTGCTTATGATTTGTACATTGCATCAAAGTTTACACCAAGTCTTCATGAACACTCTTTATGATTACCTATAGACTTCACACAAGTATATGTTTCTTAACTTTGATTTTACTAAACCACCACTTTGAAGGAAGCCTCGACAAGCTTTCTTGTCTCAAATACTTTAACAAATTAAAACGAAAATCTCTTGGGACGATCTCGACTTACCCACCTTTGCTATCGTGAATGAGTATACTTGCTCGTATGTGTTTATAGTAATTGCCGGATAAATCGTGTTTATAAATTTTAAAACTTGCACACGGTGAGCACACCACCAAATCTCTGTGGGATGCTATTGAACTAAGGTTTGGTGGGAATGATGCAACAAAGAAGTCAAGGAAGAATCTTTTGAAGCATCAGTTTGAGAACTTTGTTGCTTTGAGTTCTGAAGGTATTGATCAGACTCGTGACAGACTGCATAGACTTGTGAGCCAACTT
Source organism: Chrysanthemum makinoi (assembly GCA_910596185.1). Taxonomy (NCBI): domain Eukaryota; kingdom Viridiplantae; phylum Streptophyta; class Magnoliopsida; order Asterales; family Asteraceae; genus Chrysanthemum; species Chrysanthemum makinoi. The sequence goes on from OU343218.1 coordinate 147,737,762, forward strand.
GCACTGATGAAAGCTGAAATTCTTCAAGAAGAAATCAATCTCAAGTTTTTCAAAAGTCTAGCACCTAAATGGAGCATGCATAATGTGGTTTGGAGAAACAAAGGTGACCTTGATGCAATGACCTTGGATGATTTATACAATAACCTCAAAGTGTATGAATCTGAAGTTAAGGGAACATCCAGTTCAACCTCTAGCACACAAAACCTAGATTTTGTGTCCTCAAAAGGGTCAGACAGATATCAGGAAACTCTTTCTACTGCTTATGGAGTTTCTACTACTATCACAAAAGTTTTTACTGCTAGTGATAACATAAGTGATGCTGCTATTTGTGCTTTCTTGGCTGGTCTTACTACCAGTACTCTTGTAGTAAATCAGGATTTGGAACAAATTGATCCTGATGATCTGGAAGAAATTGACATTAAGTGGCAGATGGCTATGTTGACTATGAGGGTAAGAAAATTCTTGAAGAAAACAGGAAGTGAGCTCAAGTTTAAAGCACAGAGCAATGCAGGGTTTGACAAATCCAAGATTAAGTGCTACAACTGTTAGAGAAAAGGCCACTTTGCCAGAGAATGTAGGGCTCCTAAAAAGAATGGAGACACTCCAAGAAGGATTGCTATTGAAGATACAAAGACCACTACAGCTTTGGTGTCTTGTGATGGTCTAGGAGAATACGACTGGATTGATCAGACTAAAGACGGACCCAACTTTGCTCTAATGGCCTATGCTTCTTCATCATCTGGTTCTGATTCTGAGGTATCTAACGATTCTGGTTATTCATATAAATTTTGTTTAGATACTGTAGAAGAACTTAAGGCTAGGAATGAGAGTTTAAGGGAAGAAGTTGAGAAACTGAAATTAGATAACTTAGGTTATAAAGTTGGTCTAAAATCAGTTGAACAAAAACTTGAATTTCTTAAACAGGATGAGTTAGAGTATGTTGAAAAGATAGATATTCTAGAAGGTCATATTTTTAGGAAAGACTATGAAATAAATGTTCTGAATCAACAACTAGAAGAAGCTTCACAAGAAAAAGATGCAGCTTTGGCTGAAAAAGAGAAACACATAGTTACAGTTGAGAAACTACAATATGCATCTGATCTTGTGCATAAGTCAATTGAGAGTCATTTAATGAGAAAAGGAAATGGCTTAGGATATACTGAAGTAGGTCCTCCACTTTTAAGTGCTTATGCCCCCCCCCCCCTAAGAAAGAAATCTCCTTCATAGGAGAAGTAGGAAGCACAACTGTAGAAGAGTCTAGTAAAATCAGTAATGACACACCTAAGGTTGAAAAGCAGTCATCTGATGCTCCAACTATTGAAGATTGGACATCAGATAGTGATGAGGAAAAGGTTAAGTCAACACCTAAACATATAAAGGATGAAAGACCTAAAACTGTTAAACATGTTAGGTTTGTGAAACCTGTGTTAGGTAAAAACATCTCTAGGAAGATAGTTGAATATAATGAGGAACCTAGAGAGATGCCTAGAAGGCACAATAATAGGCTGAGAGGTAACCAAATAAACTGGAACAACCTAATAACATAAAAATTAGGTAGTGATTGGAAATTGGTTAATAAGGCTTGTTATAATTATGGTAGTTTTGAGCATTTACAGGAAAAGTGTTTTTACTACAATAAAACTGCAAGGAACCATCATAGCAGGGTGAATCACAAAACATTTTCTAAACAAACTCACCCTCATGATAACAAGAAAATGGTTCCAAGGACAGTATTGATGAGATCTGGTGCTACTAAATCCATTACTACTATTCTTCCAAATAAGAAAAGGTCTTTTCAAAAATGTACAGATGTTTGTACTGCTAAGGCAAAAGAGCCAAAAGTGATAACTAACACTGTAATGGGCAATCATTTTTATATGTTGTAAAGTCCTCAGCTTGCTGGGTCTGGAAACCAAGAATAAAGGTTTTAGATCATGTTTCCAGATACAACAATGCATCAATGGATTTAAAAATATTTGACTATGTTGATGCACAAGGCAAACCCTAGTCAGTGATGGCTTGGGTCCCCAAGAGAAACTGATTCTCTTCTTCTATGTGCAGGGAAAATTAGAGGTGGAGCTAAAGGACAAGGCTATTTTTGACAGTGGTTGCTTTGGACATATGACTGGTGACATGTCCAATCTGGAAGACTTTGAAGCTATAGATGGTGGATATATTGCATTTGGGAATGACCCCAAAGGATGGAAGAATGTTGGAAGAGGTACAGTTAAAACAGAAAAATTGGATTTTTAAAAAGTGTATCTTGTAAATTGACTTAAGTTTAACCTCTTTAAGTGTCTCACAAATGTGTGACAAAAAGAACTCTGTCCTTTTTACCAACACTGAATGTCTTGTCTTATCTCCTGATTTTAAGATGCCTGATGATAAATTTGTGCTTCTTAGAATCCCTAGAACAGACAACATATATAGTGTAGACATAAAGGACATAATTCCCAAAAGAGCTTTAACTTGTCTATTTGCAAAAACCACTGTTGTAAGAGGTTTGCCTTCAAAAGTTTTTGAAAATCCTAAAACCTGTGTTGCATGTCAGATGGGGAAACAACACAGAGCTTCTTGTAAGTCCAAAGTTGTGAATACTATTTCTGAGCCCCTTTATATGTTACATATGGATCTGTTTGGGCCAAATTTTGTGAGAAGTTTGAATAGGAAGATGTATTACTTAGTTGTCACTGATGATTACACTAGGTTCATCTGGGTTTTCTTTCTAGGAACTAAGGTTGAAACATCAGAAATCCTTAAGGCATTTATAATAAGATTAGAAAACCTAGTTAATTCACAAAGTTAAGATAATAAGATGTGACAATGGAACTGAATTTAATAACAATGTGATGAATCAGTTCTGTGTGGAAAAAGGAATTATGAGATAGTTTAGTGTAGCTAGAACTCCTCATCAAAATGGTGTGGCTGAGAGGTTGAATGGGACACTAATTGAGGTTGCTAGGACTATGTTGTGTGAATCTAAGTTACCTACTACTTTTTGGGCAGAAGAAGTTAATACTGCTTGATTTGTGCAAAATAGGAGTAAAGTAGTTAAGCCTCATAACAAGACCCCTAATGAATTGTTGCATGGTAGAAAGCCTATGATAGATTTCTTGAAACCATTTGGGTGTCCTGTTACTATCTTGAATACCATAGACCACCTAGGCAAGTTTGATGAGAAGGCAGACAAAGGGTTCTTTGTTGGGTATTCCACTAATAGCAAGGCTTTTAGGGTGTTCAATAGTAGAACTAGGCATGTGGAAGAGAACTTGCGTGTTAAGTTTAGTGAACGTTCTCCTAACATTGCAGGAAGTGGACCTGACTGGCTATTTGATATTTATTCTCTAACCAAAAGTATGAATTATGAGTCGGTGTCTACAGGTACAACTAACCAGTCTGCAGGCAGAAAAGTTGATTCTAATGCAGGTACACAAGCTATGGTGAATGGATCTGCAGAGGAATTTTTTTGATTGAAAAGTGGAAGCTGGATAAACTTCTCATGCCCAAAGAATTGAAGAAAAAGAGCTTAGAAGATGATCCTGTGGATAGTGTGGCAAAAGGTGATGCAAAAGGTGGGGCTAAACCTTTAGTTGTACAAAAGGTGGTTACTGAAGGACCACAAGTTGTTGATGAAGACCAAAATAGTGCATCAGCAAATTCTGCTAAGGGAGGAAGAGACACTGGGAGTAGCCCACCAGTTACTACTGATACGTTTATCATTAGTTCACCTGTTACTACTGATACGCCTATCTCTAGGCCAGCAGTTTCTACTGCTAAGCCTAGCAGTTCTCCATATCCAAGGTTTCCCACAGTTGATAAAGATGGGAAGTCCTATGTTGATGATGACTATCCTGATGATTGTAATGTGCCTGGTTTGGAGCATATTTATGAAGATACTGATGATGAAGTGTTGGATGGGTTTAGTGCAGAGGCTGACTTGCATAACATGGAGTCTTCTTATTCTACCAGTCCTACTCAAACCAAAAGAATTTATAAAGATCTTCCAAAAGAGCAAATCCTAAGAGATTCTTGATACGCGTACAACGCGCGTTCGGGGTCAAAGGAAACTTCCTTTTCTTCGAGCAAGTTTTTCAACCACCTAGGCAGTGAACCTAATCGTTGCAGTGTAGTATTAGGGTAAGCCTCGAGATTGATATCGTTCTCTAGGGGAATAGGAATGCTAGTGAGAAATTACTACGCTAAGGTTGGGGTTGAGGAAGATTATTTTTTATCTTTTTATATTTTTTAGAAAATTGAAAGTACGATCTCGGGGTATTAGATTTGGGGGGTGGTACTTCTACCGATTAATCTACTATCTAATTATCTAATTAACTAAACTAAGGGGTAGTCTATGTCTAATTGATGTGTGCTCGTATGATGATTAAAAATGTATCTACCTAGATACTATTACTCCCTAGTTATCTTTTATTGATGGTTAAATTGTCACGCCCTTATTCTTAACGCGTTGTATCTTCTAAGGTCGTAGGGTATGCTTTTCTCCCTAACTCTTTAAGAATACCTTAAGGTTATTGCCTACAAAATCTCGAGGATTCATAAACTTACTCTAAGGTTATCTTTGGATTTTTAGCCTACAATAACTCTAGGCGATTATAAACTAATGTTTACAAAGATTACTCAAGCATTAAAAACACAACGATGGCCTATTGCAATCCTAAGCCAATTACAATTAAGATAAGAGACAACCAATCAATAATTAATAACTAGGTTTCATGGATCTAGGCAAACACACAAGTAAATTAGCCAAACATGGTAAACATGCAAGCATACATACATACAATCGAAGACATAATGAAATCAATGAAGCAGATTACTTATCTTGTTGTAAAATAGGGTATGAGAACCCTAAGATACTGCCCAAGACAAACCAAAATCGTTTTAGGTTTTTACTCCACAATTCTACCTCTCTAAAAGTCTAAAAATCGAATTCCATATATAGAGTTACAAATGCGACGGCGTCACTCTTTAATTGTGACGCCGTCGGATCGCCGCCATTAGGGTTTCGTCTTAGCCAAGTCAACTTTGGGACGGCGTCACGTTGTGGTTGTGATGCCGTCAGCTTCAACTTCTGACGCCGTCTGAATCTGGATCTAGGCCGTCTGAGTTGTGACGCCCTACTCTTTAAAGCCTGACGCTGTCAGGTACAAAATAGCAATTTCACTCCTAAGCAGTCGCAATTAGAGGGACGGCGTCGCCCTTTGTCTATGACGTCGTCGGGTGCACTTCTAGCAGCTTGAGTGTCTTGATTTTGACTTTAGCCATTTTCTTCACATATTCACGCCTTTTCGTCCAAATAAGCGTCATTCCAGCATTTTGCCTTCAAGAGACCTAAAAAGTGAAAAGGAACAAAATTAAGCAGTAACGGATATAAAAGTGGTCGATTAAGGGCTTAAATGACCCCTCAAAAGTGTACCTTTTAAATCCTTATCAAATATCCCTACACTTGGTATTTGCTTGTCCTCAAGCAAATGTGCTTTTGGCCAATTAATTTATAAGTTAGGGGGCATGAAGCATTGGTTTAGAACAATTCACAACAAGTATAAGCCCCGCAAAAGTCATAACAAGCACGGAAATTACATACTAGCACCTCACAAGTGGTGTTTGGATACTTTCATCTCTCGGGTGTATATGAAATATATCAAATTGGAAATGGAAGATAAACACTCATTAACCGGTCCTAGTACATAGATTACCATAGGCTTGAGACTAGATCAAACCTCCACCACTTTGGCATAAGCACCTAGGAAAAACTATCTAATAGGTCTTTTAAAAGGTTGTAATGTTAGGTTACGATAGGGAAACAAAGGGTTTGGTTGGATAGACGATTTAGTGGTGGCAAGTCAAAAATCTTTATGTTACAAGCATGAGAAGAATAGCGTTGCTAAGCCAAGACTCGACACTCTAAACTCTAGATAACTTTGAAACAAACAAACATAAATTTAAAGATAGATGTAGGATGGTAGCCCGTATATTTTTTTCTTTCTTTTTTTTTTTTTTACACTCATTTTTTTTCGTTTTTTTTTTCATACACTTTTACTCTACCATCCTCTACGATAACATCAAAAATATAAGGGATTTATAGGCACATCCCTACACTTGAGTTTTTATTACTCTAACACTAATTTGACCCGAATTGAAAAGATCAAAACACTTGGAGTACATTATTACGTAAATAAAGGGAATTTGAATTTAACGTTCTTTCCCGTCACTCCATAAAATTTAACTTTACCCATGAGTCCCAATCGTCCCAAAACTGTATACAAAGGATATGACTCGATTTAGCAACTTATGCAAGTAACTAGATAATTGAAATAAGGGTTTAGTATGATAACAATAATGCACTAAAAGTGAGTGCATACAAGGTAGGCTAAGGCGATTTGGGTGTACATTTGGAGGTGGATTGTAAACAATGCTCTTCATTGATATTCCGGAAAACCGAAACATCACGAGAATCACGAAAAGGATAGGTTCTTAGGGGTTAACTAGGGGTATCGTGTACTAAAGATGAGTACATCGCAAGGGTGTGGGGGAATTACTCAACCGATGTGGAAGAAGTAATTATAATACGGGTATCAAACAAGGGTTATCCTAATGCCTCTTATCATTTAGTTATTCCTAACTACACAAGTGTAGTCTCACTAGCGATCTCGGGATGCATCACAAAACAAGTTCTAGAATCTATTATACTACCGGTACACTCTCGAAGCGTTAAAGATGAATGCTTTAATTCCTACAAATCTAGGGGCGAACCTCACATTTTTTGGGGTGGAATTTAAGTGGTAAAGGGTTTTGTGCTAGTCATATAACTTCCTGTCTATGAGACGCTTTATTAAGACTAATGGCCCACTCCTACATGTCATAAAAAATTTTAAATTTGGTGCCAAAATTTCCCTAACCAATATTTCTCATGGTTTATTACACAAATGAAATTGGACAAGACAAATAATCAAGGATAAGCATAGTTTTAAAGTTCCTGTTTTATTCTCCCTCCCTACACTTAAACTGAACATTGTCCCCAATGTTCCCCGAAAGTATCAAAGTTATGATAATGGAAGGTAATTAAAAGAGAAAGAAACTAATACTCCCCTGATTAGCTCGGTAGGATCCGTGTGAAGTAGTGGTTAAATTCTTCTCCAAGAAGAATGTATGCGTGAAAAGCTCCATCCAATCTTATGTATCTTCTTCTTGCTAAATAAAACCAGCACACTTTAAGAAAATAGACGAAACCTTCACGTAAAATCAGCGGTAAAACTATATATGACTCTACTATACTAGGATATAATGCTTGTGGAATGGATGTTTACATGTTTTCGAGAAAATTAAGACCTGAGAAATTCCAAAAATTTATAAGTAGCACAGAAAATGAGTGAAAATAAGATAAGTTGTTTTTGATCCTCCTGACGATGTCAGGTTATCCTGACGAAAACTGGTCTGCTGCGTTTTTCAGGAAAAATCCTGGAAAAATTACATCTTTAGAATCTGGAAAAATTCCTGCAAAACATCCATTATGACTCGATACAAGCATTTGACTCTAACAAACACACATATATATCTTTTCAATAATTATAATTCTCATGTTCACGTTCTTTTAAAAACGTGTGTAATCTTCCCTACACTTATGATTTTTTGTAAAATACCTTTATATGTAATTAAGACGAGGTTAAAGACAAAATAAAGCATTTTCACAAATTTAAACATGAGAATAAACAATCAATGAAAAGATATATGACACACAAACAAGCAAACAATTAAGCATGGTTGCCTCCCATGAAGCTCTTTTCTTTATTTATGAGTCTTGTAGCTAGACTCGAAGTCGTGCCCCTACGTGGTCTCGTGCACGCTCACGTGCCAATATCTAAGCCATTCCAATGTTCTCTCACTTTTCTTGTACTCATCTCCTAACTCTAGGCATTTTTTATAGTACCGTTCATTTTTTTCATAAGTATGCCTAAGTCCCCGTTGTTTATCTCTTTCACTAAGTATCGGAATGGGAGCCATCCGATTGCATGCCTCTATATCTTTGTGCTTAAACCTAGGGTGCATACGGGGCATTTGATAGACAAAATCTTCGACTCCATCGGAGAATGTGATTAGACCATCAATCATCCGTTCATTCAACCTAGTCATTCTCTTAAAGTTTGTTCCAAATATCACTTGAGTGAGGCTTCCATCAATGAATTCTCCTAAGTCTTCTAAGACCATGAATTCAACCACATAGTCAAAACTTCCAACAAACACATCCAAGTAAGTAACCGCATCAACAACATTATCCCCTTGATAGGCTAATTCATCTACCTTAATTTTGTTATATAGATTTCTTGAGATTAAGTTTAAAGGTAAGAATGAGTGCAAGTTAGCATCAAAACTTTCAAATCCTATCTTACAAGGGAATTGCATGTTAAAGGGGGTCATTAGCCTCAATTCTGCACCTAGGGTCAAAACGTTGGGAGAAGTCTTCTTCCATTTCAAAATTAACTTCATCGATGACCTCCCCGTTATCAAGTGCCTCACCATAGTCAAACTCCTCATCGGAATCCGAGTTATAGAAAGGACTATGTTGTTGCCAATTTATTTCATTATGCCCTAGGTGATTTCCAAAGTGGTGAACGGGTGAAAGGTTTTGTGGGGTTGTGTTTTCTATTTTGGGATTGGGAGGAGGATTGGGGGTGGGTAGTGTGAAAACTCTATGGCGAAAGATGCGAATCATGGTGAGTGATGGGTTTTACGAACAAAATCACGAAGAAGGGGGATAGACTACGAGGAAGCTAAAAATTTAGAAAAAAAACCTACTTGATAGGAATCAAGCAAGGGAACCTAAACGAGATAGAAATCTAACTAGCTATTCTATTCCCCGGCAGCGGCGCCAAAAACTTGATACGCGTACAACGCGCGTTCGGGGTCAAAGGAAACTTCCTTTTCTTCGAGCAAGTTTTTCAACCACCTAGGCAGTGAACCTAATCGTTGTAGTGTAGTATTAGGGTCAGCCTCAGGATTGATATCGTTCTCTAGGGGAATAGGAATGCTAGTGAGAAATTACTACCCTAAGTTTGGGGTTGAGGAAGATTATTTTTTATCTTTTTATATTTTTTATAAAATTGAAAGTACGATCTCGGGGTATTAGATTTGGGGGGTGGTACTTCTACCGATTACTCTACTATCTAATTATCTAATTAACTAAACTAAGGGGTAGTCTCTGTCTAATTGATGTGTGCTCGTATGATGATTAAAAATGTGTCTACCTAGATACTATTACTCCCTAGTTATCTTTTATTGATGGTTGAATTGTCACGTCATTATTTTTAATGCGTTGTGTCTTCTAAGGTCGTAGGGTATGCTTTTCTCCCTAACTCTTTGAGAATACCTTAAGGTTATTGCCTAAAAAATCTCTAGGATTCATAAACTAACTCTAAGGTTATCTTTGGATTTTAGCCTACAATAACTCTAGGCGATTATACACTAATGTTCACAAAGATTACTCAAGAATTAAAAACACAACGACGGCCTATTGCAATCCTAAGCCAATTACAATTAAGATAAGAGACAACCAATCAAGAATTAATAACTAAGTTTCATCGATCTAGGCAAACACACAAGTAAATTAGCCGGACATGGTAAACATGCAAGCATACACACATACAATCGAAGACATAATGAAATCAATGAAGTAGATTACTTATCTTGATGTAAAATAGGGTATGAGAACCCTAAGATACTGCCCAAGACAAACCAAAATCATTTTATATTTTTACTCCACAATTCTACCTCTCTAAAAGTTTGAAAATAGAATTTTATATATATAGTTACAACTGCGACGGCGCCACTCTTTAATTGTGACGCCGTCGGATCGCCGCCATTAGGGTTTTGTCTTGGCCAAGTCAACTTTCGGACGGCGTTACGTTGTGGTTGTGACGCTGTCAACTTCAACTTCTGACGCCGCCTGAATCTGGATCTAGGCCGTCTGAGTTGTGACGCCCTACTCTTTAAAGCCTGACGCCGTCAGGTACAAAATAGCAATTTCACTCCTGAGCCGTCGCAATTAGAGGGACGGCGTCACCCTTTGTCTGTGACGCCGTCGGGTGCACTTCCAGCAGCTTGAGTGTCTTGATCTTGACTTTAGCCATTTTCTTCACATATTCACGCCTTTTCGTCCAAATAAGCGTCATTCCAGCATTTTGCCTTCAAGAGACCTAAAAAGTGAAAAGGAGCGAAATTAAACAGTAACGGATATAAAAGTCGTCGATTAAGGGCTTAAATAACCCCTCAAAAGTGTACCTTTTAAATCCTTATCAATTCTCAGTCTACTGTTCAAATAAGGAGCAAGGTTAAAGGATTGAGGAATCAAGGGTTATTTGCTCAAACTCTTCATCAAAGAAATAGCCACACAAATCTTCATAATTGCATGTTTGCTTGTTTTATGTTACAGGTGGAACCCAAGAATGCTTATAAGGCATTACAAGATTCAAGCTGGGTGGAGGCTATGTAAGAGGAGTTGCTACAGTTTAAGCTTCAAGAAGTTTGGACCTTGGTGGATTTGCCTAGTGGGAAAAAGGCAATAGGGACAAAATGGGTTTTTAGATGCAAAAGGGATGGAAGAGGCATTGTGGTAAAAAACAAAGCAAGTTTAGTGGCTCAGGGATACACTCAGGAAGAAGGCATGGATTATGATGAAGTGTTTGCACCAGTGGCAAGAATAGAGGCTATCAGACTGTTCTTGGCTTATGCTTCATACAAGAACTTCATAGTGTACCAAATGGACGTGAAAAGTGCTTTCCTATATGGTACAATTGATGAGGAAGTATATGTCTCCCAACCACCTGGTTTTGAAGATCCTGACTTTCCAGATAGAGTTTACAAGGTGGAGAAAGCGCTGTATGGATTACATCAGGCTCCTAGAGCTTGGTATGACACCTTATCCAAATATTTGTTGACCAATGGTTTTGTTAGAGGAACCATTGACAAAACATTGTTCATCAAAAGGACTAACAAAGATATCTTACTGGTTCAAGTATATGTTGATGATATCATTTTTGGTTCAACAAATAAGGTGTTATGTGATGATTTTGATAAGATAATGCGTAGCAGGTTCCAAATGAGTTCTATGGGTGAACTCACATTCTTCTTAGGTCTTCAAGTCAAGCAGAAGCATGAAGGCATTTTCATCAGTCAAGAAAAATATGTGACTGATATCTTGAAGAAGTTTGGTTTTAATGATGTGATGCCTGCTAAGACAACTATGGATCCAAACAAGCCTCTGGTTAAAGATGAAGATGGTGAAGAGGTTGATATACATCTCTACAGATCCATGATTGGGTCTTTGATGTATCTAATAGCTTCAAGGCCAGATATTATGATTGTTGTGTGTGCATGTGCAAGATTTCAAGTGTCTCCCAAGATGTCTCACTTGAATGTTGTCAAGAGAATTTTTAGGTACTTAAGGAGTCAACCTAGGTTGGTCCTTTGGTATCCAAAAGATTCACCCTTTGATCTGGTGGCCTACTCAGATAGTGATTATGCTGGAGCATGTTTGGACAGGAAATCAACAACTGGAGGATGTCAGTATCTTGGACATAGGTTGATTTCATGGCAGTGTAAGAAACAAACAGTGGTGGCAAATTCTACTACTGAAGCAGAGTACATAGCTGCTTCAAGTTGTTGTGGTCAAGTGCTATGGATGCAAAATCAGTTACTGGACTAAGGGTATAATTTTATGAACACCAAGCTTTATATTGACAATAGCAGTACAATGTGCATAATTAAAAATCTTGTTTTTCACTCAAAAACAAAACATATTGAGATAAGACACCATTTTATAAGAGATTGTTATGAAAAGAAACTTATTCAAATTGTTAAGATTCATATTGATAACAATGTTGCAGATTTGCTCACAAAAGGTTTTGATGTGGGTAGTTTTCAGTTTTTAATTGCAAGTATTGATATGATGAATCTCTAAACAGAATTCTTATCTCTTTGTGTTTTTGTAAAGTTTTGTAAAGGATTTGTACTATTATTGAGGTCAAATATCTGTTTCTACTGCTATAATAGTTTTCTTATAAATGCAGTTTGTACTATCAGTTTAAAAATCTTTGTTACTGCTTTTATAACCTGTTAAGTAAACATGTGTGAGCATCCTGGATTGTATTTTTTCTTGGTGTCTACTAATGTTTGTAGGTTAAGAAAACTTCCCCATGAGTGGTGCAAGCATGTTAGATCGTTGTAGCTCAAGGTTGTTTAGACCTCTTTGTAGTGGAGTTGTGCACTGGAGAGTGTAATGGTAATCAGTTCACCATGATTCATAAAGAACTGGTAGTCCAAAATCAAATGGCTCTTGGTAAATACTTCTCAAATCCGTTCATGGTTGATAGTTTACCAAAAACTATATGGTTTTTAACTCACCATACTTCACAGTGAAGAGTTAACTAGTCCAAAGCAAACGGCTATTGGTAAAGACATCTCAAATCCGTTGATAGCTGGTAGTATGCTAAAAACTATGTTAAGTGTTCTCTATTTACACTTATTTTTCTCAAAACGTATTCGACACTATGTTTTTCAAGGATGTCAAGTTTGTACTGTCAGATAAAAATTTTGTCAAAAAGTTTGTACTGCTAGTATAAAGTTTGTACTGCTAGCTTAAAATTTTTGTATTGTTGGATAGTCGTTGGTACTGTGTGGTTAAAACCATTTTACTAGCCGTTGAGTATTTTTTATCTATAAAGATATACTTATAGGGTTTTTACTTGTGATAATTATTTACTTTCCATATTTCTTATCTGATTTTATTCAAAGAAAGATTATCACAATACGCGAAATTCTTAAACCCTAATAAAACCTCAATTGCCAGTACCAACTGTCAATTAAATCTAAATCGATCAAATCCCAACAGTCTAACAAATCTTTTATCATGGATAATCTGGAGTTCGTAAAATCTCACAATCAGGTTGCGTTTTTGGAAAAGCCTGAAGGAAGTGAAGGATTTCATCAGATAGTGGATTTCCTAAATAATACCCACATAAGGAATGCACTTAATACAAACCCCACTATCTATGTTTCCCATATTCAACAGTTTTGGCAGACTGTTACTGTCAAAACATTAGAATAGGGGGACAAAGAGTTGTAAGCAAAGGTAGATGGTAAGAAAATTAGAATTTTTAAATCTTCTTTGAGGAGACATCTCCGATTGGAAGATGAGGATGGAATTTTTGACTTGCCAAATACTGAGATTTTTCAACACCTTTCAAGAATGGGTTATGATACAGTTAATCAAAAACTAACTTTTCAAAAAGGTTGTTTCTCCCGACAATGGAGGTTTTTAATACATGTCCTTCTTCACTGTATTAGTCCTAAGAAAACCTCTTGGGAGCAATTCAGTAGCAATATTGATATTGCTCTCATCTGCTTATCAACATGAAGGACTTACAATTTTTCTAAACTAATTTTTGAAAATATGGTGAAGAATGTGGATTCTAAAACAAAATTTCTGATCTACCCAGGATTTATTGAAACTATTTTGAAGAAAAGTAAACTACACACCCATAAAGAAATTTTCCAACACCTTGTTTGCAACAAAAACTTTTTTCAAATATTTCTATGGCATCAAGGTTGTTCAATGGGGTGGTAGTTCCTTTGTTTCCAAATATGATTGTGCAGGTACAGGGTGCAGGATCAGCAACCCTAGCTGAGTCCCAACACACACCCATTGTTGTTCCCAATGTCATCTACACACCACATGTTACACAAACCTATAAGAGAAAACACAGACATGACACTATGGTCTCTCATCCTAGTGTTCCTACTCAAACCCCTGGTGTTAATGAGACTGCCTCTAGCAGAGTGGAAGGGGCTGCCACTACTGTGTCTAGCTTAGATGCAGCACAGGGCAGTGGTAACATCAATAAGACCCCAACCATGGCAACATCAAATGTGTCTAGTCCTAACAGACTTGATACAACAGATGGAAACCCAAGCCAACTAGATACTATGGGTGGCTTTAGTGTTCCTCCTAGTCCAACTAGGGAGAATACTCAGTTGATGCCTCATGATGCACCTCTCTCAGAAGGTAACACATCTGGAAGTGCTGAGGGCAGCCAATCACTAAAGGAATTGACGAATTTGTATACACATTTGACAACCAAGGTGGAGGTATTGGAGCAAGATCTGAAGGATACAGAGAAATTATATGCAAAGGTCTAATCTACTCTTGTAAAGAAGGTGAAAAGATTAAAGCTCAAGGTTATGGCATTGCAGGCTCTCAGGAAGGCAAATATTGTGGATTCTTCAAGTTCAGATGATCCCGAAGACATTGGTGAATGTTACAAATAGGGGAGGAAAACTGATGCTGAAACTCAGGGGAGGACATTGAGCTTTGAGAGTGATGGTGATCAAGATCAAGATATGGGTGATAATGTACAAGTGACTGAAGAAGTTGATCTTGAAGCTCCTATAGAAGTGGTTGAAATTTAGGAGGATGCCACAGATACTGCTACTAGTATAAAGAAGGCAGTAGAAATAGTTACTGAAAAAGAAGGTACTGCCAGTCCACATGAAGATACTGCTAGAGTAGACAAAGGCAAAGGCATCTTCTTGAAAAAGAACCAATTAAGAACAAGAAAAAGGTTTCTGCACTGATGGCATATGATGATGAGTTAGCAAAAAAAGTGCAAGAACAAGGGGTGGTCAGATTTCTTGAAGAGCGGAAGTTGAAGAAGTCTACTGAAATATCTCAAGAAAAATCAGACTGACTACTTGCTCAGATGCTGCAAGAAGAAGAGAGTGCAGTAGTTCCAGAAGAAGAAAAAGAAGATGCAATTCCAGATTTGCTGAACAAAATGAGGGAACACCCCCAATAAAAGGACAACTGATGAAGAATATGAAGATCTATTTGAAACATCAAGATTACAAGGATTCTCAGCTGAAGGGAAAGACATTTGATGAAATACAAGAGATGTATGTGAATGCTTATAGAAGAATTCAAGATTTTAGACCAAGAGGGCGAGGAACCAACAGTCAGAACTAAAAGGGCAGGATTAATGCTGGAATCTGAAGCATCTAAGAAGCAGAAAATTGAAGGAAGCTCATCTGCAACTGAGAAAGAATTGGAGGATGAAGAGTGGCAAGATTTAATTATCATTTAACCTGATGAAGGCATGCATGTTGAAGCTTTACAGACCAAGCATCCAATTATTGACTGGGAGATCTACAATGATAAATTTGGAAAGGCTTGGAAGATCATCATAGTTGGTAACATTGTGGAGATGTACAAAAGATGAACTGTACAAAATCAACGTAGTTTATGGGACTGCAGAATCTTGACTCCAAAGTCTGTCAAAAGGATCAGGCTTAAAAAGTCTTTCCAACTCTACCCAAAGCTCCTGTTCATTCTCATCAGGATCTTCTTTATGATTACACTTCTGCTGTACCAGTTCTCACAACTTAACCAGATCATCTCTGTCAAAGGATTTTACCATATCTGATTGATTTATGTTAGTGGAGAAGGAGTATACATGATTGGTTTATGTTAGTGGAGAAGGAGTATCTACTTAGAATGAAGAAACTCATAGCAATGTTATCTTCACGGTTGAAAACTGAAGAAGATAATGAAATGGCAAGGAATTTGGTGACAAAGATCTTCATTCAAGCTCAGAGACCAAGCAAGTAGGTGTTTGCAAAATTCCCCAACATTATGAAGAAGAAGTCTTATTCAAGAAACTTGCTGATTTGCATTGAAATCACAAGTTTAGGGGAGTATTGTTGGGAATTTAACTAAACAGTTTGTACTGCCAAGGTTAAGTATTAGTACTGCTAAGTTTAACTTATGGACTGCGAGAAGAATACACTAGCAGTACAAACTGCCAGTACAAATATTAGTATATTGTATAGTCGGTTAGATAATTATAGAAAAGATTCTATAAGATGTACCTTGTATAGAAAGTTATTGTAAACCGACTAGGACTCCTTAGCCTATAAAAGGAGGTCCTATGATTTAAGCTTTATTCAAAGACAGCTTGCTATACTTTGTTTGTGTTAGATTTATCTAATACGATCAATAAGATCAATTGCACAACTGGGATCAACATGTTGTCCTAGCGACTTAAAGCCCCACTTGAATCCATTGGAAGTAATTTATAAAACATAGACATTACATGATAGGATGATTAATTAGGTTAGTACACTTTCTCTCCATTGTCAACCTTAATTTACTTGTCGTTATTTATTTCTTATCTTTAGTTTAATCAATCATTTCAACCTTAAAACCAGTTAAAACAAGTGACACTTAGACTTAATAGGATCGTCATCTACATAGCTCTTGGGAACGACCTAGGCTTTACCACTCTCTATACTATGCCCGATCGGGTTCACTGCTCGTTAGTGCATTAGGTAGAGCTTAGGTAGATGAGAATTATAAATATTAAATCCTGGTCGGAATACCTGCATCAGCCACCTTTATATTCAACCACAACATCATAATCCAAAAGAGTGGTAGGACCGCTATCAAAAACTATACCTCCAATTGAGTGCGACGCAGGAAGCTCATAGCCAAGTAAACCCTCTGCATTATACAACCTAATTTTAAATGGCTTATCATTACCGTTTCTGCATCTGTCTCTTGCAGTTCTGAATACCCCAACCAACCCGTTATGCTGATCAAGAAAGTGAATTAGGTCTGCAACCACTTCAGGGTGTAACCTGTTATCGTCGGATCTGGAAAAATGACTCATCCTGTTACCTACCTCGTTGTCTGTGTTGTAGATATATGGTTGCAAAAAATTTGGTGGGTCATCACCGATGGGAAATAATGATCCGATGCGATGGTATATTTGTCCGGATATTTTGAACACATAAGGACCTTCGCCGGTGTCAATGGATTAATCAGTTTTGGCACCAAACGATGCCATAGCAAACATTTGATTGTATGCTCTAGTATGCCCCATAAAGTGCCTATCTTGAAGTAGCATTCTGATATACTGAGGACGCTCTGGCTCAGGCTGCATGAAAATTTTGACCCCTCCACAACATGAATGGTATTCAGGCCTGGTGTTGGTAGAGCTTGTAAGCCGCTCATGAAACCAAAACCCTGCCCTACAATGGCGGCGCTGGTCACAGTCTCCTATATCAACATAGGGAGGCACTGTGGCTGCATATCAGATTTTTAATATATTAATGGGATTGTATGGAGCATGATTTATAATGAATGAAGAAACTCCATATCAGTAATCGGTAACAATTGTGTACCTTGGTTCACGCCAGAGGTGGAAGGTTATGTATTTTGGGCAATTGGTGGTCGCATATGGGCTACTGAGGCATGATTAACAACACGTCTGTGTACGTTATGTTTGTTGGTTGGCTGTGATGGAAGTCTATTTGCAGTAGAAGGAATGTCAGAGCTACGTATGGTAGTATCGCTTGAGAGTTTTAAAATATAACCACTTAGGTGAATGCGGTAAAAAGTGATGAGGAATTAGATTTTTGTCCTAGAAGTGACTAAGTGAACATATGATAACGATGTAACCATAAGAAAACTAACCTTGGTTTATAGTAGAGGGAGTAGTTTCGTGAGGTGAACCAATAAACAACTGTAAGTTGTTACCAATAACCGGACGGGCCACATATTGGTATGTGTTGGGAATTAAACGTAGCAGTACTAACTGCTCTTAGTACTGCTAAGCATACAAACGGAACTGCTAAAGATTACACTAGCAGTACTAACTGACTTAGTACTGCTAATACATATAGTTTGTACTGCTAAGATGATATGTACGCGTTTTGTAATTATAGAATAGATTGCATGTATATCTTATACATTTAGATTGATACGAATATTGTATCTAGATAGTTATCTTGTAAATGACTCCTTCAGCTATAAAAGGAGGTCCTAGGGTTAGATGTTTAGCACGTATCTTTTGTTAAGCTTCAAGGTTTTAAACCCTAGTGATAAGTTAAGATCACTCGTATTATTATTAATAATATTGAAGCGTTTTGTTAAATCATTGTTCACTGTTTCATTCATCCATATACATCAATAACATTTGTCTTCTAAAGTGCTAAGTAGTAGATTCCGCATACTATTTGGTATAACCTCAAAGTATCTATAACGGAAGTCTCAAAAGTGTTTAGATCCTCATAGTATGGAACTTGTTGATCAGCATCAAAAGACCGTTGGAAAGGTAAATGTTCTTGGTCGGCACTGATGCTGGCGTGCGTAGAATAAGGTTGTTGCATACCAACAACAAATGATTTTTAACAAATTCAAAAATTGTTAGGCAGACCGTATGGGGCATGTTATTTTATGTAGAAAAAATGTAAGTATCAGTAATTGATAAGAAGCATGTACCTTGGTTTAAGGCGGAACTGCAATCTTGTACATTTGGAACTGTTGCTGATTGCACGGGAGTTTGCGATTCACGGTTAAAAACACGCTTGCGCATGGTTAGTTGGGTGTGATGAATTTGTTTTTGCAATAGGAGGAATGTCAGATTTAAGTGTGGCAACAGCGTTTGAGAATTAAGATATAAGCAGTTAGGAGAAGATGGTAAAAGGGATTAAGGAATCTGTTAACTGCATTACAAGTTGATAATTAAAGATACAATAATCATGTAAACGTAAGTAAAGTAACCTCGATTTGCAATATATGAATTAGGTTCCTGAGGAGAGACAACGCATGGTTGTAAGGCATCATCAATAGCCAACGTCGGTACGTCTTTGTGTGGAAGTTTTTGACCACCATCAGAACAAAATGTGAAAGGCAAACGTTGTTGGTTCACAGTGATGGTATCATCTGTAAAATAAGCCTGGTGTGTAGTACCTGCAAATGATTTTAGAATTCAAGAAAAAAAATTACACAATGATAAAATAATGTAAAAACAGAGTAGCATAAAAAAGAAACAAAAATTACCATTATGATCAGTAGAAGTGTAATGGATTTCATTGGGAATGACATGTTCAGCTGAAGTACTAAAAATCTGGTGATGGTTGTCATACGCTGAAGCATAAGGCCATGCATCAGCATAAGAGAGTGGCAAACTCTCTTGCCAAAGCTGTAGAGCACGTATTGTTAGGTTTGAAGTTTGAATTCCAGAATATTCGTTGTTGACTGTAGGAGCAGTAGCTTGACAAATGTTGAAAGGCAACGGTGTATCGACAAAGTTATTGAACAATCTTCTTCTAGCGGTAGCCTATCTTTTGGAGGTGAGCGTAGTATTTATGTTATAAGAGCTAGTCGGTTGTTGTGTGTAGCCCAGATAGGGGGCGTTATTTTTGGGCGTGTGAGCTTTTTTTCTTTCATATTTGATAAGAATAATATACCCAGCGATATGACAATCAAAAAAGGCAAAAAATAGCAACTAATAGCATTTTTCAAACAATGATGATTAAGCACCCAAAAAAATTTATAAAATGACAGTTTGGGAAGCATAGGTAAAAAATATGAAAGAATTGTGATGAAACAATCAGCTGAAATACCGCAAGGCCATGCCAAAGAATGCAAGCAAGTAAAATACGGGTTAAAGAAAACCAAGTGTTAAGGCTGAAACAAAGGCCAGATCGCTGAAGATGCAGTGACAATAAAGTTGGGGAACAACCTTTAATCCTAAGGTTGTAACCATAATAACTAAACGTCATCATTGAATAAAGGCACCGACCCACAACCAATTCCTAATCATCTAATTACTGAGTTAAGAAATTCATAAACAAACAACAAGCCTAAATACAACAAAAGTTTCACAGACAAACTAACACACCCTAGAAAAGAACCACCAACACAAAAAATGGGCAAGTAACCTTTAACCCTAAAAGCATAATCGTAACTAATTAAATGACATGAGTGATTAAACACAACCATCCGTAAATAATTGTTAATAAAAAAATCGTTGGTGAACAAATTCTGAGCAACAAAATAAAGGAATAACACATCTAAATACAACAAAAGTAAATGAACAAAAACGTAAATAAACCTGCACACCTAAAAAACACGCAGATTTTTCTACAAAGGTAGCAGAGTAATAACAAACGGCTGAGAAAGTAACTATGAACGGATAGAAACTCCCAAAGGATATGAAAGCAGAGGAACACAGATGGCAGGCATGCAAAACAACGAAAGATGAATCATGTTTAAGCAAGAGGTGGAGAGCACTGTACATTCTACTGTTCATTAGGTTGGATCGGGCAAAACACGAAACACATCCGACCGGATCCAGAGCAACACTAATACCATAAGTGGGTATAGCAGAAAAAATTTCCGGGTCGGATAAAAATATACTTGTATATAACCGGTGGAGCAAAAAAGGGAAATCGGGGCAATTGTCTTAATGTACTTTTAGTAGAAATACCATTGTCGATCATTTGTAGCTAAGTACTACTAACAATAACCATATTTTCTTACTTCCTACGACATATTGAACCTATATTATATAGACAAGTATATTCTTTATTCGTAATATTAAAGTATGTTGGTTTTTTCCCAAAATCCCTTATTGCTATTTGTTCGTATTACTTACCACTTGAAGATATTGTTTGGTAAAATAAGGCAAGTTACTTGATTTTACATGGTTATGGTAGGCCTCATTCCCCTTTCTTCTTTTGTTGCAAGACAAAGCTACATCACATGATTACAACTACAACATTAGCATATGTTACATCAATGTTTTTTTTCCAATGTTTGGTCATTTTTTTCTAAAATTTGACGATTCAATTATAAAACAAGGATATGAAGAAATACGTTGTTGGATGTGAATGGAAATTTTACTTTTCAACTCAAGGTTTTGGAGTAATTTATTCAATACTTGTGTATAGCAACAAGATTTATAGCGGCAGATAGTTATAATGATATTTTGTATAACTATAACTGTTTGCCGTAAGAAAATCTTATTGCTATGCATAAGTACTCGTCTATTATATATAGTTGACAAACCAAAGTATCAAATATGTTTTTATATAGTTGACAAAATCAAAGTATCAAATATAAATTTAATAGATTATTTAAGTTGACAAATCAAAGTATCAAATATGTTTTTATATAGTTGACAAACCGATGATAATTCAAACGTGTATGTGTTAAGTTTATATTTAAGTTTCCATTTTGTGCTATCTAGTTCCCAAATGAATAGAGTTGACAAACGTGTATGTATGTTAAACTCCATTTAAGTTTCCATTTAAAGTGAACGTGTGCTTTTTTCATTTTTCATTTTAAAGTAGAGGTATTACGGAGGGTAATTTACAAGGTATAATTGGTATAAAACAAAATTAAGTAGTTAAGATAATGAATTTTTTTATTTTTATTTTTATTTTTTTGCTTGCAAAAAGGTAACAAATTACAGGTTCAATTTTTCTAAAAGGTTTTGTTGAATATACCTCTGAAGGTTAAGTTTTTAAAACAAAAAATGCATAAATGACGGTATGTACATATAGTCAGGTGAGAGAAGTTAAATTAAAAGGATGAATAACAAGTAACTAATGCAAATTTGAATACCTTAAACATAGTCTTTAATGTTACTTAACAATTTCCTTCTCTAAATCACTACTACTTATAATGCACAAACGACTCTTTCTCCTATTTAATTTTCAGACTTTTCAGACTTGAAAGTAATAAAGCATAATGTACAACACATTAAAGCACAAAATTTCAGACTTACAACCACATATGCATAATATACAACACATTGATACACATATTAAATATAGAAACCACATTAATGCATACAATTAATACACCCCATCACCAATTAATACAAAATGTAAAGCACAATGTACAAACCTATATACTACATCCTACTTATAAAGCATGTTGAAATATTCGAACCTTTAAAAAAAGAACAAAACTAAATAAATTTCATTATATCTTTCGTTCGTATAAGACCCAATAAAAAATATATCTTGTCATTTTGCCGCAAGCATAACTTTTATTAGCTACTCAAATCAAGTTACCAAATGCTATATTTAAATATATAAATACACATTAACTTGGAACATCATTAGCTATTGACTTGAAATATTTTTCACTACCTTTACTTGGTGCAAAAATACAAAGCCATGTCAAGATTTCAACGGTGACAAAAACTTTCTTTCATCTACACGAAAGAATATCTTCACATTTCATTTTCGAAGCTAAAGCTTCCTTTATATTCGAAAAAGAAAGAAAAGATTCATAACAATTATGTTATAATCTCTCTTTGGTTCGTTCAAAAATAACAACAAAAATGAAAACAACACAAGATGAACCTACCCAAGACCCTCCAAAGGATCTTGAAGCCATTAATATGCTTTCTTGATTCGAATTGAACTCAAATGAAGAAAAGTTCATGGATCGGTTGTGCTTATGTTTGTGTCGTTAAAATTGTTGGATTTGTGATTTGGTTATAATTCATGATGGTGAAGACGATTTGAAGAGGATGAAATCGTGAGATGAGATGAGTTTTTGATGGGGGTTGTGAAAAGTTTAGGTGAAAGAGAGGAGGTGGGGGCAATGATACAAATGTTTAGGTATTATTTTGGGCATCTTTCAATTCATATGGGGCTCAACATCTACATTAAAAGAACCGGACTGGGCTTTCATTAAATATCCAAAATGGTTGTTATTGAGCTATTGTTATAATAGTTTAAGTTTGTTTCCGGTTGTTGGGTTAAATGCTATCCGTATTTTTACTACTTGAGCTGAAAAAGTTTGCTTCGCTACAGTGGTGTCGGTCGCTGAGGGTCGAGACGCAACTCCGCCTCCTTTTCACCGCAACAACACGTTGACAATCACATAACCTTTTAACTACTTGCAATTATACTATTGTCTTATATAATTTTTTTGTTATTTGTAATTTAATTGTTAAAAAGATATGTCTGCATAACATCACACTGCAAGAAAATATAGTCACAGGGTACCCGCCGCCGCATCACGCGAGTACCCTGCTAGTAACCAATAGTATATCTTTTTATAAATGACTCAAGAAGGCATATAAATTTAAAGGCACAATGTAAGAAATAGAGAGAAGAAGATGTCTATATCATGGACAAACCATATAAGCCGCAAAAGCGAACCCAAACATTGGCGCATATAAATAAACTTATCTAATACAGTAACTAATTTCATAGATTCAACGAATCATTAGTCTTGTGGAATTATTAATTAGTTGACTGTCTGTTTTTTCTTCTAAAAAATTGTTATTTTGAGTTTTGACCTTATTATATAATTTTACCACCTCAATATTCTATATACATACTTAAAAGGTATGTAAAATACTTGCTAACACATTTCTGTAAGCAAGTACGTTTATTTCTGTCATTCATAGCTATATCTTGTTGAATACATCTAAAAAGGTGAAAATTCACCATCACGAATATACGTAAGTTAAGTACGACCACAATGTAAAAACATACAATGAATATTGTATAAAAGTAGTGATGTATGGGCAAAACCAACTTTAATCGAAATGTATGTTTGTCTGGGGACCAATGTGATGAGCGATTGTATATCGCCCGCATTCATCGTACCCTTTAATCGAGAAATGATACCTGGTCCCCCACTCCCCCCCTAAATACTCGCAACTAAACTTTAATAACTTATGACATAAAGTCATTAAAAACCTGAAAAAGTGTCTATTATTTGTGGCTATACATTAAAATTGGGGAATCTAAAAGAGTAAAGACCACAAATAACACTTATGTAAAACATACAGTACATATTAACATCTTTCGGTAAAAATTCAAGGTTTCAAAAACCGTGAATCGGTAGTTGTGCGGTTGACCTTTTTGTAACCTATAATCAGTCTAAGCAGGGTTAATCAGTGATTAATCGGGTTGACATTTTTGTAAGTTTTGAATATTTTTGACGAGATGTGAGTATTCCTGACAAGATTTTACTTGAAATAACATTTTGTAATAAATATAAACAATGACTATAAGTGATTAAAAGCTAGTTTACGGTGAGTTTTGAGTATTTCCAGCTAGATTTGCAGGTTTCCGACAAATTTGACCATCGTTGACCGCCATTGACTACGGTTGACCGATTTGTTTGATTGATTTACACAAATCGTAAAGGAAGATGGCTCAATAACACCTAGGCGGCGATTAATCGGCCTTGTAGGCATTTTTTTTGCAACACTAGTAAAATCTATCAACAAAATTATCATACTGCTCATTCACAACTTAGGCCAATGTTAATAGTAATGTTGCCCTCCCTCAACCGAGTAGATGACCGCGTTATCCCCATAGCCCAACCGAACAATAATCGGTCACCCCCTAACCTTTCAAAGTTATGGTTGGCCTGCCAACCGAAAGTTATTGTTTTGTGTGTGTTTTTATTTTTTTATTTTTTTTTGAGTAAACTGCAAAAATGTCCCTAAACTTTCCAATTTTTGCGAGAAATGTCCGCAACGTTTCATTTTTTTTTGCGAGTTTTGCCTTTGAACCGTTACTGTAGTTGCAAATTCACGTTTTTGACTAACACTCGTTAATGTTCTTCGTTAGTAGCAATATGGAATGACTATTTTACCCTCCTTTTATTCAATACTCACTCCACCCGTTTGCCTAACTTTCCGGCAACTATGCAAAATGACCTGACGGGGCAATCTTAAATATGACCTATACTTTTCATGGATAGTTTCAACTAAAACCGTTCAATTCTCATCAATAACAAATGTGATTTATTTGTACTGTATAAGCGACATTTTTTTTTTTTTTTTGGTCTGAAAATATATATCCATGAAAGATTAAGACAAACGTGCTATGTTTTTTAATTATGATGTTTTTACTTTCAACTTTAATTATAATAATCTTTATATAAAGTTAAAAAGGCAAATAAGGATATAAAAAGGCTAAAGACAACCAACTAGATTACTTGGAAACCAACCACTTTGAGGAGACAAAGTGTATCTCCATGATAACAAGCTTGCACTTGGCATATCTAGTAAACGTTAGTTCATTTTACCATGGTTGTCAGGATCCCGATCCTGATCTTAGGATCTTACGATTTTACGATACTGTAAAGCAAAAACGATCCGGATTCTACATAGGATCTTTGTAAGCTTAAGATCTTATAGGATCCCGATCTTGACCATACGATCTTACGATCTAATCCGATCCGATCTTACTATTCTCGAATTACAAACTAAAAAACTATAAATTTATGGGTTGTTTGTTTGTAGAATTCAAAAAACAACATGTTAATCTTTTTAAACATTTTATAATCATAATTTAGGACAACATTTATATGAAACATTCATAGTATTTTGTGGTTATAATGTATTAGAATTTGTAGATTTGTATAAAATTACATAAACTATCAAGAAATAACATTAGAGTGGGATCTTAAGATCCCGATCCGATCTTACGATCACGATCTTGTAAAGACAAAAACGATCCTGGGTAGGATCCCGATCTTGACAACTTTGCATTTTACTACTACTAAAAAAAATAACCAACATAGAATGGTCCATATATCCTATTTGGTGCAAAGCTAAGGATTGGAACATGTAGGGTGCGTTTAGTTGGAGAAAAAATTCCCTTGTTTTCTATCTTTAGTTTTGTAAAAATTTGGATGGGAAATTTATCTCTACAAAACACTTGAAAATATAGAAAATGCGTTTAGTTGATAATTGTATTTTCTATTTTGAAGAAGGGAGGGAGGGTTGGGGGTTACAAAGGAAAACAAGGAAAACAACTAAAATTTGTTTTCTAATTTTCCTTGTTCGATTAGGAATAGGGATTTTGTGTTTTGCAAAACATTTTGTTGGAAAATGATAATTTGAATGCGATCTCTATTTTCTTTGTTTTTCACAAAACATTTTGTGGAAAACAATAGTGTTTTCCCCCAACTAAACGCACCCGTAATATTTATATGGAACAAAAAAATTGTGGTTTCTTAATTAATTCAATGGGACAACATTTTTCACATTGTCATTCATCAATTCACTTTTGTTTTATTTATTTAATGTATCTTCTTTTTGGTTGTATATCCTAAAAATATCTAACACAGGTAGCAATAATAATTGATTTTTATTTTCTTTTGCAATGCTAATCTCTATGTTCTGCTCTTGTTCTCTATGTTTGTTCTTTTTAGGCTGTTTTACATTTATAAGTTTCGACATGTGTTATTGTTGTAAAAAATAATATGTGAGCCATCACTTTATTCAGTGAAATTTTTACGTTTTGAAGAAATTTGTTTAATATTTTATTTGTAAAAATAAAAAAATAAATAAAATAAAAAAATAAAGTTTACATATCCACTACACTGCATAACTGATTATACAAATTTGTACTGGGCCGACATGATTTGATATGTTGAATTATTCTTTAAACGTAGGCCGTTTGAGTTTAGTACAGAAATTATTTGGGCCTGATTTGTTAAATTCTAGTAGGCCTACCATATATGCCTTGTCGATGCCTCATGGAACATGTTTTTGTCATCAAACACAGACATACGTGTTCTATTTTCGTAGCATACAAAGTATTTATCTTAACTATGTTAACTATTAAGTGGAATTATTTGTATTGGATTGGTATTAGTATTTGTGTTTGACTAGTATTTGTTTAGGCCCAAGCCCAAGTGTTATGTTAGTTATTAAGATAAATATCGGGTCTCATGTAAACACTTATTCAATCAAGTACTGTGGTGGTTGTTAAGTCGACTTATTTGTATTGGATTGATATTAGTATTTGTGTTAGATTGTTTGAGTATTTTGATGTCCTAAAGTACATCATTTGTGAATGTACAAGTTCTTTTACAAGTAATGTCGGGGACTGTAAGTCGATTTGTATTAGAGTTAGAATAAATATTAATATGTGTATTAGATTAAGATTGGTATATGCCTGAGTTAGACTATAAATATTTGATCATAATATGTATTTTCTCATTATTCGGTTAATCAGTTAATCAAGGTTTACATGGTAGCGACGCTTTGGATTCAAGCCATCACGCAAAAACTTGCTATCCTCCGGTACTCGCTGATGATCCGAAAGGATCCCAGTTTATATATTAGGGGCATTTACATATATCCTCACATATACACTCATATTTACATATTCCCCCAAACAGTTCTTTAACATGCTTATACATCATGCATAAAAAACTTGTGTTTGGGGAAATATGTAAATATAGGTGTGTATGTGGGGATATATGAAATTCCCCCTATATATTATTGCGAGTTTTGGGAATAATCATAAATGGATCGCTGGTTTTGTTTGTTTCCATCATTTCTTGGTTTTGTTGTTTTATTATGGGCCTATTTGGATTTTAGTATTACTTTTGGACTTTTCATCTAGAGTTGGGCTTCTGATTAGCAAAAAGGACTCGTATGATTTTATGATTTTGTAAATTGTTTATTTGAATTTCTTTGGTTTTGGGTTTTTGAATTTCTTTTATGTTTAACATTTAAAGTCTACTAAAGCTCGATCATTCTTAACCTAAAGTTTGACCAGTCTTTATGTCTTTTTTGCAACTTCAATCAACTAAAGCCAATTACTTTTTCCCTTAACTTCGACAACTATAGTCGGATTCTTTTTCAACCCTAACAAAGTCGATTGCTTTTCTTCATAACCCAAACCCTCATTCATAATGACGAACTTTTGATGCTTGGGACAATCTTGAAACCACTTTTATTAACGCACACGTACTATCACTTTAAAAGGTGAATTACAGGGCATACAACTTGGTGATCTAACTGTTGATGCTTACTTTCAAAGATAGAATCCATTGTTACAATCTTGAATGCTCTTGGCTATCCGTTGAGTAATGATGATATTTTACGTATGCTATTAACGGCTTGAGTGATAAACCGCTCATGTTGCCGTTATAAATTGCTCATCGGGACCCCTTTCCTAAGCAATCATTTTTACCAAATGTATTTCTTCTGCTTTGTTTGCTATTTTTCGAGATAGTTAAGCGTCGTTCATCTCCCGCTCCAATTGCGGAGGTTTAGTTAAGTGGACTTATTTTTATTGGATTAGTATTAGTAGTTGTGTTAGACTAGTATTTGTATTTGTATTGGTTTAAACCCCTGTCCAAGTTTTAGTTATTAGTATAAACTTAGGTCTCATGTAATCACTATTATCAATTTAATATATCACATTTACATACTAATTATATTGATATGTGTTATGAGTAATGTGTTTGTGTAAGAGACAGCTGAAACATATATTCGTAATGGAGTTAGTTAGGCCATGATTTTGATAAGATTTAGTAAAGTAAATTAGGTGTGGCGCCTGTTGTTTTGTTATATGTTCTATGCTTGATCTATAATATCATGTCGTCTTAGAGCGCTAGGCATGTGGTGCCATAAGGTGGTGCCATAGAAAAAATAGTGCCACCTCAGCTCAGCACTTTTTGCTTATGGCATCAATTTTGGCTATGGCACTAAAACGCCCCTCCCTGACATAACACCAGTTTTCTGATGCCGTCATGATTTTTTTAATATTATTTTATTTATTATTTTTTCATTTTTCTGATCTCTAAATATAACAATATACTTTCTAACACACATCAATTTCACTTTTTTCATAATCTAAAAAATATGTAACGAGGCTTCTGAATGGCTTTCGAATGGGCCTTTTAAAAAAAGATCTTACGGGCCATTAATTTTGAATGGGCTTTTAAAAAAATAATACTTATAGCTTTATAGGGTTTAATATTTAACATGCCTCTTAATCTTTTTCACTGCAGCCTCTTTAACACAGCCACTTCAACATAGCAGCACCAACTCAACAACATATATTTATTTTTTATTTAGATGCATCAGGCTACAATATTAAATCAATGTTTGTAAGAACTGTTCCAAGAGCTTCTTATGAAAATGATCTCTCACAGCCAAAAAAAAAATTGTGTTGATGAAATAGAAAAGCTCGAGCAACGAAAAAAAAAACCACCGCGTGAGCTGGTAGTGGTGGCGCGAGTGTCTACCAGCCAAGGCCTGGTGTGGTGTCTCGTGCCATAGAGTGGCGCCGAGGGTGATACCCGGAGCTCTTAGAAAATGAGATGGATTTGGTCTAACTATATACCAGTGTTATATGCAATTTGATTTTACAGTTATGCCGTAATGTTTTATCCTTAGAAAATCGTATATACATAACTAGTTATAATACCCGTGCACGCACGAGGTTTTGACAAAAAATATTATTATGTATTAATACTGAATATTGTGTCCTTAAAGGTAATTGCATATAATTATATAATTATAAGTTTCATGCACGCACGAAATTTACAAATAAATCAAATTTATTTTAATATTTTAGTTCAGTATATACACATATAAGAATTTGCTCATAAAAATTATGATATAAGTACTACTAATACTTAGCACGAGTTTTTTATTATGCATTAATATCCATTAGAATTTCGTAAAATATTTGTAAAAATTTCTGTTAGGTAAATCAAGATTTAATCTTATTTAGTTGGCAAAGATGTTGATGTTGTTATTTAAATTTCACTACTGATATTATGTTGTACACATGATGCAAAGTTTAATAGCACATAATGAGCGATGATAAAGTTAAAGTATACTCCTTAAAGTTTTTAAAAATGTTTTTCTAAATATAATTATATAAATAAATAGTAAGAATTGCATGAGTCGTTGTTATACGTTTTCAGTAATTTGGCCGTATTTAAAATGTAAACTCGTGTCCACGTAGGTTAAATTTTTAAAACAAAATAAACGAGTCCTTATTAAACATATATAATAAAAAATTTGAAAATTATAATCTTATGCAAATTTATATGTTGTTATTTTAAAATAACATATACATTGTATTTTTTAGGATATAAAGTATAAAGAGTATAAAGTATAAGGGGGTATACGTTTAAAATTAAAAGTTATTAAAAAACATGAAGACTTATAATATTACACTTAACTCTATATAAATTTTAATATTTCAACCACTAAAGTTTTATTAATTACCTCATCTTTTTTTAAGATTTTGTTTTCACAAATTTGACATATATATTTTTATTTGTTTTTTTTATCAATTAAATTTTTTCACCAAATTTATTAAAATTTGACAAAAATCAATTTAATTTTTACTTTTATTAACCAATAACATCACACGATTTTGCTTACGTGGCGAAATCGAGCTCTCCTATTAGCCCAATTGTTTTTTGAATAAGAATGAATTGACTAAATCACTCCGAAATAATGTAATTTATTTATTATATAAAAGATTCGGGAGTTTTTTAAGTAATCATTGTAAGTTAAAAAGTTAATTAAGAAAATACGTACTCTTAAAAAAAATTTAACATAATATTTAATTATTTTTTTTATTGTGAAGAAGCATAAAAGTTAGCCCATGACAGGCCTTTAGTAGCCATCGTCCTCTATCCGCATAGCCGTACATCCTCATCTCGTTTATCCTGGTAATCGCAGACTCTTTCATCAACGACGACTATGATGTATGACATGATTCAGCGTAATTAATCAAACTAATATATTATCGTAACCCAAAAAACTCCATAATTCAGCTTAATTAACCAAACTAATATATTATCGTAATCCAAAAAACTCCATAATTCAGCCTAATTAACCAAACTAATATATTATCGTAACCCAAAAAACTCTATTATTCACCCTAATTAACCAAACTAATATATTATCGTAACCCAAAAAACTCTATAATTCAGCCTAATCTTTACTATGTAAAATGGAAAAATGGTTATTGAGGAAAAATGAAAAGTTGAAAAGTTGAAAATTGAATATTGAATATTGAAAACTAAAATATGTAAACTGACATTACACGGCTTTATGAAACTATTACAAGAAATGTTGAAAACTAAAATATGTAAATATGTATACAACCGTTTCCATGCATTAACTAAAAATCCCAAATAAAAAATAGAATATTCGACTATCATTTTGAACTCGGTCAAATGAAACACAGTCAACCTTTCTTCCGATCCAAGTCGCGTTTGTTTCGTAGTGTTTGTTACCCACGTCATTTTTAAACACGGTTTGCCATATTACTACGTATAACACAATCATAGTCGCCTAAACTAAAAACAAACAAAATTGCCTCTGCTAAATAAAACCTAAAGAGATTCAAGTGTTTATCAAATTTCGAGTTTTGTGCGGTTCGCGTCGAGGTTGTTTTAGGTTGCGACTGTTGTGGTTGATTCGATCGGTTCATGTTAGGATAGGTTTGGTTACGTTGGTGCATTATTGTTCGTTCTGGGCTGAATTTTGGGTTCATCCATTCGATATCACGTGTGGGTTTGGGTTTCGATAGTGTTCGTGTTAAATGCGTGTTCGAGTTTGATTGATTACTCTTTTCGTGTTCATTTTCGGTCTCGAAATGTCTTTGTTTGGCTAGGAGGTATATTTTTGAATTACATTCAAGTTATCTTCTTGATCGTACATATTATCAAAGTCTACCTCGACTCATATATTTATACATGTCTCGAAACATGTCACTCCGGCGAGTATAAAGGTTACCATACGAAATTTGTATCCTCTTAGGCAACTAGCTAAACGAAATATAATCACAGTTGTAGCGATGAATCGGAATTTTCAGACCTTTAAACTGTACACTAAATTTCCTTAAGAATCTTATATAATGGTAATATTGTTAGTATACTAGCAGGGTACCCGCTCAATGCGGCGGCGAGTAAATATTGTGACTAAAGTAACTGTTTTTTTTAACAATTTCTTTACGAATTTTAATTTCCAGTGAACTACGTATCATAATTTATTACATTTTTATATAATAAATTTACGAATTTCATGTCGAATATTTTAACTCTTTAACCGTTGACAATGTTTTTTTATTTATAAAATTGTAATAATAAATAATTTAGTAAGCAACGTTTTTTCATTGTTTAAAATGACTACATGATTTATATAAAGTTAAGCTTTATGGAAACCAAGCTTATAGGTTTTAAGATTCAGACATTTGAAATAATCAACCCCGCAAAAATTAAGAGTCCAAAATACACCGTTAGTCTATAATTGCATTTATCTCCAATATTATCATTAACCAAATAGTATATTAAAAATTAGCCTAATTCAAAAGGTTTACTAATTTTCAAATATTAAACATTTTAGCCCTAACAATTTTTAGATATTATGGTAACTCTTAACAATATTGGGATAAGCCCATTATGACATCATAGAACTCATATCAAAGTTGTTAACCCTAAGGATAGAAGATATTATCCGTGATTTTGTGCAACTATCACTTCTTACACATTTCTTGTGCTTGATCACACACAAGCCGCTCCACTCTTCTCTCTTCTTGCAACCAAAACACACAAACAAGCACCAAACATATATCTTCCAAAAAATAATACTTATTGTCTTAATAATCTATCCATCACCCTTATAACTCACAAACAAAAGACATAACAAAACCTTTTTTTTTTCTTTTTCTGTTACACGAACACACAAAGCAAAAGACACGAACCCTTTTCTTGATTCTGTTTCACGAACACAAATGCATACCCAAGGTACTCTCTTAGTTGGCTTCAAGATTTGTGAAAGGTCTCGGGTAGGTTGTTTGTTATTTCGTGTTGAGTTTTGGTTAGAGATGGATGTTGATTGTGGTTTCTTGAGGAATATGAGACATAGGATAAACATGTTTGTTGTTGTTGTTAGATGTGAGGTGAAATGGTGGTTCGAGTCATCTTTGTGTTTCATTTTTATTTCCTTTTCAGTTTAAACCGAATAAAAAAAATGAATGAAAACCAAGTAGTATAGATTTGTACATTTGTTTGTACATTGTGTTTAGTGATTTGTATCTATTGTTGAAAGGGTGTATTAATTATTTAATTATAAGTAAGAAATAGTGTTTTAAGTTGACAATTATTTATGCTTAACAAACTTGTAATTTATGTTTGGTTAGTTGTATTTGCTTAAAGTTGCATTAATGGTTGTCTTAAAAATTAAATAGGAGAGAAGGTCATTCATGCATTATAAGTAGTATAGATGTCAAACACCATATTGTAAGGAATTGTTCGAAACGTAAAACGGTTCATGATCTCCGATGGTATGTACGTATATATAGGAAGAAGAATATAACCTTTGCATGCTTCAAAGTGTTTAATCACTAGACTTGCGTTTGAATGTTGTTAAGGAGCTACACTACTACTCTTTATTAACCCAACAAATTAACTACTTTTTCTTATTCAAATATGTCACTGTATATTAATCTATCTATATTCTTTATACTACATGTAATGAATGAATCCTATTTCTTTGTAGTAATGAATGTATCCTATTTCTTAAAAATTTAAGAATCTTGAAAATTTAAAAATTTTAAAAACTTAAAATTTATTTAAGAAAATACACGATTTATAGAAACACACAAAAATATAAATGTTAACTTGAGAATACACTAATGAAAAGTTGACTTGAGAATACGTGGCGGAAACAAACACGTTTATTAATACTAGACGGCGCCGTGCATAACAACGAGATTTTAAGCGGCATACTGTTATAATTATATTTTGGTTAAGTGTATTGTGTAAGCGTTTTGTGTAACAAAATATCACTATAACTATCTAGCGCTATAAAATTCGTTGCTAAAATGAACATGTTGGCAAACATTAATGATATGTTGATTGTGACGATTTCTGGCGAAGAAGGTTTACTATAGTTTTGATGAAGCGAAGACGACACCCATAAGTTCTATCCTTTGAATTCTTAAACTTCGCTCAACGTGAGCGGATTGCCTCCTCATTACATGCGTTTGAAAATTGGATGCCCGATTATTCTTTTAAGGAATCTCGATCCGGCAAAGGGATTATGTAATGGAACGAGGTTGATATACAAAGCGTTTTGATCCTAATGTCATCAATCTTTGAGATTGTGGGATAGCCGCGAGTTAGAGTGCTCTTGCCAAGAATTCCTCTTGCTCCATCGGAAGACGACATGTTCCCTTTCAAACTAAAGAGAACACAATTCCGTGCCTAGCTTTGCGATGATTATTAATAAAGCTCGAGGGCCAAACAATTCCAAATTTGGGTGTCTATTTGCCAGATTCTGTTTTCTCTCATGGCCAGCTTTATGTGGCATTGTCTAGAGGGATATCTCGTAGAACAACAGAGTTATTGGTTAAACCAGGTTAAAGAGTTAGTCAAGCGAGAATCTATACCTCAAATGTTGTGTATCAAGAAGTTTTACGCGACGAGTAACATGTGTTGTTAGTTAATATTTCATAATTGATGTAATGTTTTATTTTAAGTTTCATTAAATATTTTTATATGTCGTTTGATATATGTTAAGAATTCTTGCTAGAGTTGAATTATCGCGTATTGTTGATCGTTTGTAATTACATATTGATCCTTTTCACGTTCTATTTTGAGCGTTATACAAAACAACTTACCACAATATCGCATATCGTTAATTATCTGCCGCTAGAAACCGATGCCGCTAGGCACGGGTACTCGCCTAGTTAACCAAACTAATATATTATCGTAACCCAAAAAACTCCATAATTCAGCCTAATTAACCAAACTGGATAGAAATCAAACCAAATCTAACAAAAGTATAAAGATCACAAATACAACTCCAGATTTTACATAACAAACTTAAATAACCACACACAAACCTAATAACACACGATTTCGTAATTACACAACCACACTAAAACACACTTAACTAATTACTGCTTAGATCTATTTCTTTCACCCAATCGTCATCCTCATTTCCAGATTCTTGAGCATCGCTAACATCTCCGAGCTTAGAACCACTTGGCGTGCCCATCTCATCACAGATAGATAAATTCACGATGTCTTCATTGCTTTTAGCTTCGTGCTCTTTCTTTAGTATCCCATAATTACGAGCCACGTCTTCCCATTCGGCCTTGGTTGATAAGTTGTTGTGACGAGCCATATATTTCTTTAGTTCAATTTGAAGATTTCGTATAGGCTACACAAAAAAGTAGTTTACATAAAAGCAAGAATTATGTACAATATGTTAACTTAATATTTGTAATGTTATACTCTTTTTTTGTAAAGAACTTAGTAAAAAGATAAAAGAAAATAACCTCGGCTTTGCAATCATTAGCAAGACGGAAAAAGCCAGCAGAAACAAAATGCTTCCCAACAGACTCCGCAGTTTTAATCTGACCAAGCCAATACGACGCGGTTTCAAGCCTATCAAACCGGCAACTGCTACACTTTTCAGCACTAAGATATGGTGTCCCCGAAACTTTAATTGGTTTAACCGTAAACGGTGGCCTTATTGGAGTTTTAACCCCATCCGCTTCTCTAGCGGGTGATTTCTTAGTCACTGATCCTTCAACTTTTTCTGTGAAAGATACAGTCTTTTTTTTGCTAAGCTTTGTTGTGTCGTTGCTCCCGGTTTTTGGGGTTTTCTTTGCTGATTCTGGTTTTGGTGCAACTTCGGTTTTTGGTTGTTTTGAGAAGATTTTGCTAGTTGGTTTTGGTTTTGGCTTTTCGGGAAGTGTTTTTTCTGGTATGTTTGGGTTTCGAATAGTGCCAAAGGTTCGCCTTTGCCTGAAATGTGTTAGCAACTTAGTACATTTAGACATATTTAATTATTTGCGTTTTCTTAAAGCAGATATAAATTGTCTAGATTTTAGAAGATTAACACTTTGTTTTAGGTAAATTACACTTTAAAAGCAGTTATGAACAATCATTTTTGAAGGTTCTACTTCCAAATTGTTTATCTTTATTTAGAATGAAATATAAATAAGTAAGTAACAATACTAAACACTACATATTAATTATAAGTACCTTTGAGGAAGTGCTTCTTTGATCTTCTGTTTTGGTGCTTCCGAGACTTTTTTGTACTTCGACTTCACCAGTTGGGCTTTGTTTCCTGTTCAAATCACGCGACGTACGAAACAAATGAATCATCGATAAATTACCAATAAACTTGTAATGAAAGAAACTAAAATCTATAGACATAAAAAAAAATCATAAAATTATGGTACCAGGAAAAGGAGTAGGATGAGCATCCATTGCTGTTTGTTTGAAAATAAAGTTATGGAGATAAGAGTTTCAAAAGAAGATGGATAAAACACTTTTTGAGAGTGTGTTTCAGTTTTAAGAAGTTGAAAATATTGAAAAGGAAGTTTTCTTATTTTCAAAATCAAATGGAAAAGAGCGGCAACATGCGCCCGAAGAGCGGAGGGGTAGTTGGTTGACCACATACGCTCCCATGTGGGCCGTCATCACTTTTAATAGTATTATTATTATTTTATCTTTTCCAAATCATAGTTCGAATTCGTAAAATGATGTTTTAAGCTAAATAAAAATTGAAATTCTCTATACTGATTTTAATGGTTGTGTCTAGCAGAATTAGCGTTTAAACAAAATCCAAAATGCTATACGTTAGTTGTTAAAAAAAAATTATTTTTCAACGCTAATTGCTAATTACTCCATCCGTCCCATTTTTATTGTCCCATTTGACTTTGACCAGTCTTTCTTGTTCAACTTTGACCATTAATATATTTATTTGTGTTATATAATATTTGATTAAAATTATACCAAATGAAAAAACATTTAAAATCCAATACATTCATATATTTTTTATCAAGTATTATATAACACAACCAAAAATAATTATAGTCAAAGTTAAAGAAGAAAGACTAAGAAAGTCAATAGGGGACAATAATTTTGGTACGGAGAGAGTATTTCATAAAACATCAAAAGAATGTGCGTCATTATTTACTGGGGCATACACCATTTTTTTTATGCACACACTACATTTTGTGTATTACATTATTGTACGACGTGCTATATTATTTGTACAAAATGATATATTTATCAAATAAAATGATATGCATATGAGACTCTTATTTAATTGTCGAACTATCATTATATTATCAAGTGTTGTACTATACACCAAGGTTGTCAAGATCGGGATCCTACACAGGATCGTTTTCGTTTTTGCAAGATCGTGATCGTAAGATCGGATCGGGATCGTAAGATCCTACTCTAATGTTATTTCTTAATAGTTTATGTAATTTTATACAAATCTACAAATTCTAATACATTATAACCATAAAATACTATGAACATTTCATATAAATGTTGTCCTAAATTATGATTATAAAATGTTTAAAAAGATTAACATGTTGTTTTTTGAATTTTACAAACAAACAACCCATAAATTTGTAGTTTTTTAGTTTGTAATCCGAGAAAAGTAAGATCGGATCGGATTAGATCGTAAGATCGTATGGTAAAGATCGAGATCTTATAAGATCTTAAGCTTACAAAGATCCTATGTAGGATCCATATCATTTTTGATTTGCAGTATCATAAAATCGTAAGATCCTAAGATCCGGATCGGGATCCTGACAACTATGCTATACACTATCTATTACAGTATTAGATTATAGAGGTAATTGCACGAGTATCTAACTTGCCATTGTGTAGCCAATTCTTTTCTTTTAAAATCATATACTTTTACCTTCGTGCACTTTCAAGTTTCAACCTATAAACCTGCTCTTGCATATGTGGCACACGTTTCTTTTCATGTAA
The DNA here is from genome assembly GCA_910596185.1 of Chrysanthemum makinoi. NCBI lineage: Eukaryota > Viridiplantae > Streptophyta > Magnoliopsida > Asterales > Asteraceae > Chrysanthemum > Chrysanthemum makinoi. The sequence goes on from OU343218.1 coordinate 147,775,179, forward strand.
GCATAAGATTTTTTTTTTTATTTTTATTTTTTTTTTTTTTTAAACAAAACGAACAACCCTCCTTTCACTACAAATATAGGGCCCGCTTGGTTCAAAGTGAGGAAAGGGAAAGGTAAAAGGAAAGGGAAAGGAATGCAAAGGAATGAGTGAGGTGTGTAATCAATCCCTTACCCCTCAATTCATTCTATAATGGTTCATTCAGGAAGCGGAGTAATCAATCCCTTACCCCTAACCAAGCACAATATTATTTGTGATGTGGTAGCTGAATCATACTAAATTCAAACCCCTAACCAAGCACGCCCATAGTTTTTCTTTTTCAATAAAACTTTATCATTGGATCACATTAATTATGTCAAATTCAAGAGTATTATGTCAAACCTCATGAGTAGGTACACAAACTAAGGGTCCGTTTGGTATGCTAGTATAGGTGGGTTTAGGATGAAAGATGTGTCAAATCTCATGTTTGGTATATACATGTAGGCCCAAAAGTTTGGCATCAATGCAAAATATATTCCATAGATGAATCTTAAGTGGTTAGCCGGGTTTACAAAATTATTCACTGCCTCTACTTGTCTTTTCTTAAAAGAGGTGGGCCCTAAACTAATCTCCATCCCTCTTTATAATACAAAATTATTTTAATGCAAAAAAACTTAAATATTCTTTTATTTATATATATATTTATATTATTTATAATTTTTCTCTCTGCTACTTTTTTATATTAAACTTACACCAAATCCAAATCATAATCCAAATCCCTTAACAAACCAAACGGGCCGCATTAATAGGTCTTTCACCATCGACCAAGATTAGTTGTTTTGTTCTCCATTAACGGCTTCCCTGATTCATCAAAAGTTAGCATGTCAGTTTAATCATTTAGTTTAGGGATAATGTATATGGAGGCCACCTAACTTTTCAGTTTTTATAAGCCACTCATTTATTGAAATAAACTTATAGGCCGCCCAATTATATGTTTGTTTTCGTGTACACCAATTATGGCCAAATTTATTCCCGAAAATTATAAAAAAATAAACAAACAAACAACCTCTAATTTATCCAAGTAAGACTAATGAAAAGTTTGATGTGAAATATCGAGTATACCTATAATTTAAGTGTGAATTTATATTATTAAAAATACTTTAGAAGGATAAAATTGCAATTTCGCGACTGGTTTTTATTTATAATAGTATTAGTTTAATATGTTAAGTTATTGTTAGGTTCGTTTTTTCCGTTTGATCATTATCCGGATTAAATTTGACCGGAATTGATGTAAACGAAGATAAACACATAATTTGGTGGCCTATAAGTTACTTTCAGAAAGTGGGTGACGTATATGTGAAAAACTTAAAAGTTGGATGGCCTCCCGATATATTGTCCCTTTAGTTTATTAGTAAAATACAAACATAATTGCATATCACCTGAAAGCAAAATATGCGATTGTAAATACACGAGGACTTAGGCCATCCTCAATGCATACAACATTTTTGGGTTAAACAGAGTGCCAAATCACCATTATACTCTTTCAATTAAAACCTTCACAGTCTATTAAACATTACACATAAAAACTAAAGTGCCATGTTACTAAGGAATTTATAATTATTTATTTTTCACTGTTAAAAAAACATATTCAAAAGGTTGTTTGCATTTTCACCACAGTAGTTATAATGGGCCATACACTTATTTTAAATAAATTTGAGAGTAAAAAGATAATGGTGGACCTAACAAGATGGTTAATATTCGTTTGTACAGAAAGAAACGACCTTTATGCGAACATGCTTTCACAATGCATTAACCGTTGCCATGTCATAATATTCCTCTATTGAACCATGACACATAGGAGCATTGTGGATGGCCATAGAGCCCCAAACTGCGCTCCTTTGTATTTTTCCATCATGTTAATATCATATAAGGGGGTAAACATTGAAATGGGTTAACGACGATGAGCCTGTACAAGTCTGTCACAATGTCAGAGTACGATACAATATTATGACTAATGATGGTGATGATTGACCGGTAACACAACCCGCTTGATCACTACTAGAAAATCATGCAAAGTTTGCATCACTATTCTGTCACTAAAGCACTTCAATGACGGAATGGTGACATATAATTCTGTCGCATAAATGGGCCTCGCAAAAATTTACCAACATGTTTAGCGACAAAAGTTTTAGAGTTTCGGCGACGGATGTCAACCTCATGCCCTTCATTAAAGCCTTCTTAAAGTTACATATATTAAATTTGATTTGATTCGACCATCAAGTGACAACTTAGCGACAAACTTTCTTTTGCTAATAGTAACAACGAAGCAGTTACTATTCCATTGCTAATAATCAACCAGTCTTTTTGTTGTTATTCCATAGAAATATTTGTCGTTAATCCACCACTAAAAGTATTTTCTCAAAATCGTTACTAAAAATTTGTTGCTAAAATCAACACCATTTCATAACATGTTTAAACAAATTTGTCTCTAATTTGTCGCGATTTAAAAATCTTTTAAGGATAAAATATGTCGCTAATCAATCAATAAAGGATACATTTTATTTGCCAATCGTTCAAGATGTCACACAAACAAATAACACAATGATAATAGTCACGAAATCCATATCCAAATCAAATAACAAACATATCCAAATCAAATAACAAGTAAATTCAAAAGGTGACATGATATTCTTGGTTCCAAAAGAGGATACAAGAATGACATGTGACGTGATATTCTTTGTTCCTTTTAGTGCATGGGATGTTCCATGCACGTATTAGCGAGATGTTTGCAACATTACCTCTAAGCTAACGAGGTAGTGATACACGTTGTCTGTTGTAACGGCCCTTTGGGTTAAGATCCCAATCTGGCCTCTGCATGTGCCTATCTAGGCTTGATTTGTCTATTTATCAGGGGACTTGCCTCCTTGGCTGAGTGTAACGATTTTGGGTCTGTCTTGGATCTGTCTCGAGTGTATGAGCTTTAACCATTTGGGCTAGAGCTCCCATACACTATCAGTTTCTAATCTCTAAGAAATGCAAGGACTAAATTTGTAAATATATGAATTTAAACTTTGAATTAGGCGATCAATTTATCCCCAATTTCATCTCTATAAATACCGTGTTTCCACGTTTCTTACAAGTTTTGATTCATTTACAATTCACGATACATAAATCATTCAGTAATCTCTCAACTTAAACCCATCTTGTTTATCCCTCCTCGAAATGTGGATGACGATGAAGCCACGTGTCTTAAATGTAACAACTTTCACGGTAGTCTAGAAGTAGTTTCCGATCATCATATCTCTTGCAGAGTATGTTACGTTCTTTAATTGATGTATTAATAGCAATTAGTTTTAATTTTATTTTGTTTATGTTTAAGTAATTGTTATCATATATGAATTTAGTGTTACAAACTGATGAAAATAAGAAGTGTTTGATATTTTAATTAGGTTTGAATTAATGATTATTAATTGTTAGAGTTTAAATTAATGATTATTGTTAGTTAGGGTTTGAATTCATAATTATTGTTTGATAGGTGTTGAATTGATGATAATCGTTAGCTAGGTGTTGAATTGATGATTCTCGATAGCTACGGTTTGAATTTATAATTAGCGTTGGCTAGGCGTTGAATTGATGATTTTCGTTGGCTAGGTGTTGAATTGATGATTTTCGTTAGCTAAGTGTTGAATAGATGATTCTCAATAGTTAGGGTTTGAATTCATAATTATTGTTAGCTAGGTGTTGAATTGATGATTCTCGATAGTTAGGGTTTGAATTCACAATTATCGTTAGCTAGGTGTTGAATTGATGATTTTTCGTTAGCTAGGTGTTGAATTGATGATTCTCAATTAAGTGCTTTGTTTCGTATCGCTGCATCTACGATTAAGTTCTTACTTTTGCTAATGAAATGATTTGCTGTGGTTTTTATTTGTTCAACTCAGGTGTGTAGATTAGCTTTTGTCATTTGTTTATTCGTTTTCAAGATTTTTTTTTCTTTTTCTTTTTATCTGGGTGTTTGACTCGACATTATGAGCCAACTAATCCTAGAGTGACTACCCTTTTGTTCGTTTGGTCGTATACGATGACAATTATTATGGTCACATAAAGTATGTTTTTAGCTATAGTATTGATTATTACATGTTATGCTTATGATTTGCATTAGCTGAATTATTTTTTCTTCATTTACCAAGATTTTACACCAGGGTACATGAAAGTCATAGATGTCTTGTGTCAACGTATTTTTAGGGAAATGGATTAAGGCTTTGAAAACCTTTCATCGAATAGTAAATTCGAATCACAGATTTCTCTGTTAAGCGAATATCGCGCCCAGACTAAATCAAAGAATTTTCTCTAAGCAATTTTCAAAGTGTATGGTCATCTTGGTTCTAATAAATTGATGGGACAGACTGTGATGAAGAAAGTTATTGTTCAATGCTGGAACCAAGTGAGATGAAGATGGAACATGATGAAGTACTGGGAACGCGCGAGACGAATAAGAAGATATTACCAGCAAGTTCGACAACTCAGGATCATGGGACTGGTGTTTCGAATCTGGTCGGGCATCATGAAATAGATGGTAAACACAAATATGTAATTTAAACGATGAAAAAATTCAAGAGATTAATGCTTGTCAGACAGGGAAAAAAGATAAGACAAAGAAGAAACAGTAGAAATCTTGAACTATAGTTGATATATAAGGCTGGACGCAATCGTGCTTTTCAAATCGGTTGGGCACCAAAATTTGTCACCTTCGACCGATGTTCACATCGGTTGGCTCGATTGCGGGCATAGGTTGCCACATCGGTCGTGGCTTCATATTTATGCACATCGAGTGCAAATAAGACCGATAATAGCGTTTGTATTTGCAAGTTTATTCACTATTAATTTAAAAAATATGACCGTTTGTCATAAAAACTTTTTAAACCAAATTTACCACTCTATAAATACCAACTTCTCCTAAAACACAATTCACCACTCACCATTTCTCATCTATATTCAATCAACCATTCTAACGAAATACCCACGAAACACAATTTTTAATATGTCGTCATTCGAGCATTTATTCGGTTCTTCTTCGTCTTCCAACGAGGAAGAAGTTTTAGTGGTTTGGAGTTTGCGGATTTTGCTTGGAAGGCTTACAAAGCATCACAGTCAAAAACCCGACGAACGTACATACGTAGGGATCATGAGGGTGCTCATAATCGTTTAGTGGCGGCATACTTTTCCGAAAACCCGCAATTCGGCGCGAAGAACATTCTCTCGGCGGTTCCGTATGAGCCGAGAGCTATTCTGAGAATTGTTCGAGAGATAACCGATCACTCTACTTATTTTCGACAAACTCTTGATGCTAGAGGCGTACCTAGTATTAGCCCATTGGTCAAGTGTCACTGCGCCATTCGTCAATTGGGATCGCGGCGTTCTGATTCTCTTGGACGAGAGTGCGCACTGGTGCATCCACGGCCGTGAATGTCTTTAAGTTTTTGAGGTTATCATGGAGTTATATGGTCGTGAGTATTTGCGAAGGCCCACGTATTCTGACCTTGAAAGAATATATGCTCATCACGAGCATAAGCATGGCTTTCTGGGATGATGGGAAGCATTGATTGTACAAGTTGGGAGTGGGAGAATTGCCCGAATAGTGAGAGAGCTCAACATTGTAGGGGTGATCACGGGCCACATCCATTCATTTTGTTGGAAGCGGTCGCTTCCCAAGATTTATGGATTTGGCATGCGTTATTTGGTGTCTTCGGAATGAATAACGACGTAAACGTTTTACGTCGTTCACAATTTTCAATGATATCAAATCTGGGAGAGCACCGGACCTTGAATTTGAGGCTAACGATGTGGCTTATAAAAGGGGATATTATCTTACTGATGGGATATATCCACAATGGTCTGTTCTTATGAAGTCCATTTCAAATCCTCCCACGGTGATCGTAAAGATGTTTGTACAAGAGGAGGCACGGCGCAAGGAAAGATGTGGAACGGGCTTTTGGTGTGTTGAAGAAAAAGTGGAAAATGCTTAAAGTTCGCTCGAGGGTTTTAGAAATGATATCCAAGATATTATGTATACATGTATCATATTACATAATATGATCATCCGACACAAGCAGCGAGCGATATGTCCTACATGGTTTGAAGATGAGGGACACCAAGATCATGATCCCTTAAGAACGCATGCAGAATCAATGGTGGTTACTCAGAAGCTAATGGACTCATCAACTCATCAAAACTTAAAATCTGATTTGGTCGAACACATTTGGAGAAATTGTCGACATCATGTCGCAAAGCGGTGAATCAAGTCGATAGAGACGATGACGAAGACGATGAAGAGTTTTTGTAATGTTTTAACGTTATTTGAATTTCGTATTGTAATTTTTTTTTAAATTAAGTAGTGTAATGTTTTTTTTTTTTAATTTCGTAATGTAATGTTTTTTTTTTAATTTCGTAATGTAATGTTTTTTTTAATTTGAATGAAATTTAAATTTAATGTTAAAAATGTTTGAATTGAAAAAAAAAAAAAAAATTCCTTGGGTCGTCGACTGGGGCATCCGGGTTGTCAGGTCATTTGGAGAAGAGAAATTTGGCGTGGCGAGGTTGACCCAGTCACATTGGGGACTAGCCTAAGCTCACATTTGCCTGTTGAAAAATTATAGAAAACTACATATATAATCCTTCTATAATGTTTACAATATACTTGGACATATCATAAACATGAAAATATTTTCACATATATGTAACTTTTTAGAAGTTTGTACAATATCTTACATTTTTCTGCAATGTTTGGTATAAATTAATAAATGTAGTACTCCGTAATTAGTACTCCCTCCGTCTCAAAATTATTGTCCTATATTGACTTTTTTATTCTTTCTTCTTCAACTTCGACCATAATTATTTTTGTTTGTGTTATATAATCTTTGATGAAAAATATATGAATATATTAGGTTTTAAATGTATTTTCATTTGGTATAATTTTCATCAAGTATTATATAAGACAAATAAATATATTAATGGTCAAAGTTGAACAAGAAAGACTGATCAAAGTCAAATGGGACAATAAAAATGAGACGGAGGTAGTATTAGATAATAAGAAATGACTTTGAAACAAGATCTTTAAAGGTTCAAAATTACTAAAAAACCAATCATAGTGTGATTATTTAGAAAAGATGTATCCATACGGTATAGATAAAACAAAGAAATGGTCTTTGAATTTCTTTTTGGAAAATAGACTTAATATGTTAGACTACTCTCAATAGTCGCAACATTTTTCATTCCACTTTAACGTCACATCAGAGTTCTCTATCTATTTACCTCTTATCACTCCTTCTCACTTTTCACCCTTAATAGTCACACCACCTCAAATTTCAACACATTTTTTTATTTATTAAAAACTAAATATTAAATTAAAAACATTACATTAGTTGTGCGGATTTGATTTGTTTGATAACTCTATGCATTTGTTCTTGGGATCGTATGAGGTCGCCTGGTTGACATGCTTTCTCCAGATGTCAATCGGGAGATATCGCCTCTCCTTGGTCTTTTATAATTAAATTATGCAATATGATGCATGTATGCACCATATTCCTTATTATTTCTTCATGATATGGTTGTGCGGGATTGGATAATACAACCCATTTCTTCTTTAGAATACCAAATGACTGGTTCACATCTTTTTTTGGCGCTTCGTGCATTCGCTTATACCGCATTTGCGTGTGTTCATCGATGTCTGGTTCTCCTATCGTCTTAACAAAAGTTGACCATTCCGGATATATCCCGTCAAGAAGATAGTATCCTCATGGGTAAGTTACGCCGTTAGAATTAATGATGCTTTCCATCTTTGAGATCGTTGAATAAAGGGGATTGATGTATAATGTTGATGCCGCTGTTCGCCCCAGAAACACCAAAGAAAGCATGTCATATCCATAAATCTTGTGACACAACAATTTCAACAAAATGAATGGAGTCGAACCATGATCGCGTCTACAATATTGCCCTTTATATGCGTTCGGAAAACAAAAACCACGACCAATCTGTACAATCAAGGCTTCCTAACATTCCGGTAAACCCATGTTTTTGTTCGTGAAATGCGTATAACTTTTCAACACCAGTGATAGCAGGTTTTCGCAAGTACTCTGCTCCAAATTTTCCATAATAAACGTACAAATTTTTTCAAGAGATAGACGAGAAGTTTCTTGGCCCATTTGCAAATATTCATCAAGGGTGTCAGGAACGGTACTGTATGCCATTTAACGAATTGCGGAGATGCACTTCATCAACGGGAAAATGTGTTGTCTTATGGTACGATCAATATGAAAGAATGCAAAATGAAGACTTACTTCTTCAACTATCAATGTGAACAACATTCAACTCATTGGGAACCTCCCCTCGAAAGTTTTTTCCATAAACATTAGATTCGCACTGAAATAGGCTTGGACCAAACGATCATGAGAATCATAATGTGTAACTTTAACTTAGACATTGTTTGGTAATACTACATATTCAATCATTATTTGTGTTTGTTTTGTATAAAACAAATATTTTTTTCTCACTTACCTTTAAATGTACTTGTAACTCAACTTTACAAATCATTTGGTGGTGGTTCAGTGATAAAAGCCTTGTGACTAATATCAATAAAATGTGTGATTTTTGTTAGTTGCGAACAAATTTAAAGTGATTACGCTAATCTTTTGAAAAAAAAGCTTTACCCTATTTAAATTAAATTTGTGTGACGATAAATTCAGAAAATTAGTAAAAATAATGTCAGAAACAACGGTAAAAAAAACTTCACACCAAATTCAGTAAGTTGACTTTGACTTGTTCAATAATCCACTTCACTAACGTTATAAATAGTTTGGGATTTTTTTATTTTTTTATTTTTTTTAATTGATATAATATAACTTTTGTATAATTGTATTTAATTTACCTTTCGAATTATTATCAACTTGTGAAGTTAAACTCTTCATTAAAACAAACTTCAAGTTAAAAGGCTCAAATATACCACTCTATTTACTTTTCTTCTCATACAACAATAATATAAGGATATGGGCATTTACATACATCCCCACATACACACCACTATTTACATATTTCCCCAAACATTGCTTTAATAGGCTTGTATATCATGCATCAAAAACTTGTATTTGAAGAAATATGTAAATATTGATGTGTATGTGGGGATGTATATAATTCCCCCTAATATAAGTCACATAGCTACTACCGTTATACTTTTAGAAATATTGTATTATTCGGTGTATAACATTAACATTGAAACAATGTAATACTCAAAAGACGTCAACTCGAGCGATATTTGACTAACTATTTTTTTTTTACTAAAATCTAGTTACAAATTACAATGACACAAGTGATTTATTGTTGCTAGGGATATCGAGTAGGTGTTTGGAATCACTTAATTTTTTCTAAATTCTGTAAAAAAAAGTGAGTACTTACGTACTGAAATAGCGTTTACATTTATTTTTTTTTTCTTTTTCGAGAAGTAAGACTTTTATTAAAGGGAAAATTCCATATATACCCAAATGAAACTACATAATTCCATATTTACCCAAATGACAAGTTTTCAATGCATGAGTACAATGCTTTTAAAGCATGTGTTGAGGAAATATGGAATTATGATGTTTGTTTTGAGTATATATGGAATTGCCCCTTTATTAAAACACCATTGAAAAACAAGGCAAGAAACCAAATCCACTTAAGAGCTTCCAAGGCGGAAGCAAATTATGACCGAAAATGGCGGCTTACAAAATTAAAGCACGCCACACCTAACACCAAAACACAAAAGATGTTCAAGTAAAGACATTTTTAGGAGCTAATATCCATCTACCCCAATCTAAATTAAGCTTTTTGCACCTATTTGATATCCAATGAAGAGATAATGTTGAATTTGCGGGAATATGTCTTCAATCAAAATTGCGTCTTTCTCATCGTTAGAAGCATGGACCACCCGATTCCTCCACTTTCAAATAGACCACATCAACACATAAAAAACACGTTGCACCTATTTGAAATAGCGTTTACATTAGCTTAAGTTTTATTAGAAATCCAATAACAGTGGCAAAAAAAAAAAAAAAAAATGATAAAAATCTCAACTAAATTCATTCATTAAACCTTTTCAATTAAATATGAGATTAAAAATTAATTTTAATATGATATCAAAATGTAGCATGAAATGAACATTTCCTTCTCTTATTGTGAAAAGCTGTTTTTCAACTTAAGAATCAACAAATAAACATACGGTGTTTGAAATATTAAAAAATCTACTCCGTAATAAATAGAAAAAGGAAAAAAAAAAAATAAGCAAGAATAAAACATCCACCGGTTTTAAAATATATTTTGAACAAATTCCACAACAATAAATATATCGAATAAATCTACAAATAAAAATCAAATAATTAACTTGCGGCACTTCATATGAGAACATTCCTTATATCATAGACTTGTTCTTTAAGTTTCAAGTTTTTACATCATAACCAATCAAATTAAAGAGTTAAACCTTTTTATTCAAATTTCGCCCGTTTGGTTCGGCGGAATCCTAAGGATTCTGGTGGAATTGGAATCCAATTCCATTTCATAACGTGTTTGGTTGAAAATTTTAAAGAATTTGGAATCTGAATTCCATTCCTTACTGCGTTTGGTTGGCAAACGGAATGGAATGAAATTCCTTCAAAATCCCATATATATGGAATTCAACATTCCATGGCAATATGAGAAAGATTGTTTACAATTCCATGGAATTCATATTATCTTTATCATTGCTATTATTATTATTATTATTATTATTATCATTATTATTATTATTTATTTTATTTATTTATTTATTTTTATTCTTTATTTTTAATTATTATTTCTTTTAATTTTATTTTTTTTGTTTTATTTATTTATTTATATATTTTTATTTATTTTTTATTTTTTAATTTTATTATTATTATTATTATTATTATTATTATTATTATTATTATAAACGATCATTTAATTATTATTGTTATTATTATTATTTTTTATAAACAACCATGTTATTAAGATTTAAAAAATTTTATTTATTAATTTTTTTTTATTATTATTATATTTAAAAATTATTATTTTTTTAAAATTAAATATAATTTATTTATAGCTTACTTTTTTAATTTATACTTTAAAAAATACAATTGTATTTTATATAAAAAAAGTTATTTATTTAATATATTAGTTTATATAATATTATTTAAAAAATTATAATTATAATTTGATAAGTAATTTATTTATTAAATAATAACTAAAATTAAATTTTAAATATTTTAATATAATTGTTTTTTCTCATTTCATTATTCCAACCAAACATGCGCTAGTATTTGTAGATTTCAATTCCGCCAGATTTTAAATCCTAAGGATTTCAATTTCTTACATTCCATTCCTTCACATTCCAATTCCTTAAACAGATTCCAATTCCGTCAAAAACATTCTGCGAACCAAACGAGCCAGTATATCATAGCCTTGTTCTTTAAGTTTTAAGTTTTGACATCAAACCAATCAAATTAAAAAGTTAAAACTTTTCATTCAAATTTAGTAAGAAGTAACATGGGAAATAAAAATCTATTAGCCTTCGTTTGTATTTCCTTATTAATTAACTTTCCATATATTTGTTAATTATAACTTTATTACTTTCGTCTAATTGTTTAAAAAAAACACTAATGTTTCCATAAAACGTTTAATTGTCTTTTACCTTCACATTCTAAAACCTCAGGGGTTAAGTAAATTTTTATTTAACCGACATTAGTTACAACAGTAAATCATATCAGACCATTCATTCATTCACATTCAATCCTTAATAATCATAAACCTTCTTTAAACCCTAATCATCACCTTCATAATCATCATGATGATGATGAACTCAAATCATCATGCATCTTCAGTATTTGATTCAATGGCACATGTAAACTACCCACATGAATACAACCCACAAACCATCATGAATTACTATTCATGTGGTGTTCAAACAGGAAGATGTACCAATTAACACGTTAAAAACTTGATCATGAAAGCTACGAATCATCTTGCGGCTATTGGCTGGACTTTCTTTTACGTGTTTAAGAAAACGGGTACTCGAGAACTTAGATATAAAGCTCCTAATGGCAGAGTTTACGTGTCGTTGAGAACTGCATGCGAATGTGCTCTCAAAAATCAAGATTGGTCCAAGAAACGCAATCTTGATAGTTTTGATCAGATGGGTGGTTCCAAGATTGATGGATTTAAGAAATCCAAGAAAAAATCTGAGTCTTTTTCTAGTTTTGATCATGTGGGTAGTCACAAGATTCAAGTATCTAAACAACCCATGAAGGAATCGGAGTCTTTTTCGTGTGAGGATCGATCGCAGAAACAGATACGTATTGAAGATGTGGAAAGTTTATGTCTTGATCAGAAAAGTGGTAAAGATTCAAGTGTTGTTGAATCTGAAGTTAAGAATGAGAGGTTTTTGTGTAATATACCGATGAAACAGATTCAAGATGTTAAAAGATTAATGGTTACGGGAAAGAAGGTAGCACGAAAGGCTAAGGTTTCTAGTACTAAAAAGCGGGGTGTTCTTGGGTCTTTGATTGACAATAATATTGTGGAGAGGGGTTCAAGAGTGTCGTATTTAAGTAGAAAAGATGGTAGATTTATGGCAAGAGGGCGGGTTTATGAAGATGGGATTAATTCCGTCCTTCGGTGAATTCCAGCTGTCCGGCGGAAGGATCTGATTCTTCCTGCACAAGGCACAGACGCGTTAGCCTCGTCCCGGGGGTTATCCCGAGACCAAGCTCCGGCGTAAGGATAAGTGGAGAGTAGTAAATGTAGTAATAAATGTGGTAATAAGTGTAGGTGAAAACTTAATGCAAAATATTAAATGTGTTGGGGTATGTTAGGAATTGGAAATTCTATCGTGAAGCATCGGTCACCCTATGTATAATCTAGCTTAAGTTAGCTCGTAGACATATCGTTTATTATGTTGTTGTTAGTCAGTTATTAGCATAGTTTAGTCTAGTGCAACACCGTGGAGGAAGGAAGGGTCTTTACCCACTGTATGCCTGATCCACAAGCCCGTGGAGGCGTAGTAGTTTTGTATAAATAGCCCTCTCCCCACAAGAGAGAGGGTTGGATGTTCATTTGGAATCTAACCTTCCATTAGTTTCTCTTTCTAGAATATCCCACTCTCTCTCTCTAAAACCATCTTTATGCGCATATCTTGGTTATGATTTAGTGTGTTTGTGAAATCCAATATGCAACAATTGGTATCAAGAGCCATGGTTTGATCATCTCTCTTACATATCATTGGATTTCTAGTGGTTTTAGATGGTTTTTTAGTTTGAAAAAGTTTAGTAGTTTTTGCATCATTTAAATCATTTCTAGTGTTAAAGTTTGAATTTTGGGTGTACTTTTGTGTTAAGAATCATTGTAAGTGCTTGGGTTTTGATTTGGAAAGCTTGAATCATTAGTGAAGAATGCCGAAAGTGTCAAGATGAAAAGCATTAGTGAAAGGTGCTCATCATCCGTGTCAAAGCATTAGTGAAGAATGCTAAAGGTGTCAAGACGAAGGCATTAGTGAAGGGTGCCAAGCGTTGTGTCAAAGGCATTAGTGAAGGATGCCGAAGAATCAAATCAAGTCGCATTTGGAAAGAATGCCTAGGTCGTATAATCGATGAGGTGCATCGTTATACATATAAGTATTTGTTTATTTCCAAGGATGGTGATATCCTTGATGATGTTGTAACAAGGAGTGGATCTCCTTGATATTAAGTGTTGTGTTGTGAAGGGTAGTAGTTCCTCCATAGTAATGGAACTAGGTGCTTAGCCTAGTACATAATAAAGGGTAGGCGACGTTGTGATAGGATTAGTTCTCCTTGGTGTGAAAGAACTCGGTGGTTAGCCTAGCACCGTATAAAGGGTAGGCGACGTTGTGTTAGGTGTGGTTCGCCTTAGTGTGAAAGAACTCGGTATTTAGCTTTGTACCGAAAAAAGGTTAAGCGACGTTGTGAAGGCTTCTCCGCCACAAGGAGATTGGTGTAGTGCTTACGAAATCTCGAGTAGGTGACTCGGAGAGTGGAGTAGGGCAAGGAAGGTGTCCTTGTAGCCGAACCACTATAAATACTTGTGTCGTGGTGATGTGCTTCTTACTCTTTATCTTTCATTACACGTTTATATATCTATCTATCAACGTCCAACATAAACAACCAAATAGATTGACATAAGTCGATCTAAATATATAAAAGGAAGTTTTAAATTGGTAAAACTATTCAACCCTCCTTCTAGTTTTCCACAATTGGCATCAGAGCTTCTTTACCAAGTTTCTTAGAGTATGTGTATTTTAAAAACTTGATACGATCCATGTATGTTTGAAAACTACAAAGAAGGATTATTTATGTCATATTTCAAAAATCATTATATTGTTTATTGTTGGACAATGATAGAATGTTCTAACATTTTTTTAAGCATTATCCATACTTGGATTTGGAGTTACCAAGAAGATCATAAAGAATTTATCTAAATATTTTTTTTCGCAAAAGAATGTTTAGTATTCTTACAACATAAATCTGGAGATTCCAAGAAGATCACAAAACATCTAAATACTTCTTTTCTTAAAAAGAATATTTAGCAAAGGTATGATCTTTAATTACTTACCTTTATTGTTATTATTAAAATCTTAGTTGCATGATTTATTAAGTAATTGTTCTAGTAGTTATTCATATTATAGTCATCATCTAAATATATTCTTCGACTTATTTGTATAGACTACATTACCAACCTGTAATAATGATGTCTTGGTTATTCGATAACCTCAATCATTATTCATCACAAAGGATTTATTGACACTTCATCTATGTCAATAAATATCCATGTGAAACTTCTTATATTATGATAAAATGGGATTTTATTATAATGTTTGAAAAGCTTCCCAGGAATTATGACTAATTCTTAAAAAGGGAACATCGTCTAATAGGAATAGTACTTAATCTTCAAAACCTCAAACCACAAGTTTTAGAGCCTTAACATCAAAACACTAGGCGTTTTAGAACTCCCAAACCAAAGTTATCAAGGAATGTTTGAGCTGGCTTTTTGCTGTCATGCCGGATCCCTTCGCTTATACTAGCCGGATCCCAAATGAGAGGGATCCGCGGGATCCGTGCAACAAAAGACAGTATAAGCTAAAAATGATCACTGTGGATGTTCCACAATCATACTCACCTCAAAGACTCACGAACAAGAACTCATGTACTGTTCATAGGAGCAAATTGATCATTCTTCTCAAGCTTAACAATCACTTGTGTAAGTATAATCTTCACTACATTGTTAATTTAATTCCTTGATTCTTAGAATTACAATTTCTTCATCTTTAAGAGTTGGGTTCAAATGGGTCTATCATAATTTGTCACCACATTGTTTTCTAAGATAATCTAAATCAAAGAATTAACATTGTTAATACAAATTAAACATATTTCTTGAACTCAACAAAGATGATGAGAGCAAAATTGTGATCAAACCCTCTAGGTTACTATTCACAATTAACACCACATTGTGGTTGTATTGTTTAGGAACAATCATGCCAAGCAACAAGCAACAAGATTACCAAGACACCGCTCACTACATACCCATGTACCATAGGAAAGATGGTTTAAGTCCGGACGATAGGAAAACCTTTAAGTTGCTTGAAAGGAGACTCTTTCATGAAGGTAGAGTTGTTGATCCATCATTTCTTGCAAATACCGACTTAAGGGAAGTTTTTGAAACTATTGGGTTTGATTGTTTATTGGATATAAACGAGCAAATTTTCCCGGTCTTTGTGCTTGAGTTTTACAAGACAATGGGTATAATTAGAAATGATGATGGGTCCATCTCAATTGAATTCACCATCAATGAGCAAGAGTTCAATCTTTCGCTCATAGAGTTTGGAAGAATTATAGGGGTTCCATATCAAGGCGTTTGTATGTACTCAAATGAATGGTCTTTGGAACAACTACACACAATGGTTGATCATCATGATATTTACAACACTTTGATCCCAGAAGCAACCACGGTGAGGGACACCGTGTTCATGCCAAGAGCATCACCGTCAAGAGTCACAAGGAAGTCAAAAGTGATCTATAGGGATCCTTTTCAAATGGAGCTTTCGGAAATGTATGGATTGTATAGGAAATGGGAAGATGTGATAAGAGAAAATGTGGTGTGCCTAGTAGGAAACAAGGACCACCCCAACGCATGTCTAAGCTTCATGATCTATTGCCTAGTGACCAACACTCGGTTTAACCTTGCCTACTACATGGTCAATAGAATGGCAAGTGTAAGAAGCATGGACAAGATGGTGCTTCCGTATGCAATGCTTCTAACCCGTCTTGCCAAATTCATCTTTGCATTAGACCCTTCTCCACAATCCTTTGATCATAGCTTTTGCAATAAGGTTATGGTACCATTAACCAAGGGTAGAACAACAAGGTTTATGGTAGAAGGCAAGAGGCCACACCCAGCCACGGATTCCTCGGATGAAAGGGAGAGGCAAGGAGAAGGTGAAGGGAGTAGTAGCAACCCACTCGAAAATATTGATCTTGACCCCTTGGACTACATTAACCAATTGCCAAACATCCCTAATGAATCACCCGAATGGCAACAAACCAAGGGAATTTTCAAATGCTTCTCCAATTTCTTGAGGAAGAAGAAGTGAAGATAGTTTGATAAAGAGTGGAGGACGGGTGAAGAAGTGAAGGAGGAGAAGAAAGGTAAGGTCTTAGGACTCAAATGTATGATGAACAATTTCAAACAATGGTTTGTAAACACTTTAAACTATGCTCGTAGTATGTAGGTATTGCCATATCTTGGCACTAAACAATCCTAACTTAGGTATTTGGAAAATGAGATTTTACGACCCCTTGAGTGGTCGTCGTCACTCATTCTAGGAATTTTAGCTCTTCCTACTTTGATATACATTATATTAGTTGTGTTATTGCATTTAGTCCCCATAGAAACAACTAGGACAAGCATTTACTATAAAGTGCAAAGTTGCACATTTCCTGAAAGCTCTCTGATCTGCAGTTGGCGGATCCCAACTTTTGAACTAGCCGGATCCCTCCCATAAGGGAACCGTGGGATCCGTGGCATCTGATATACAATACAGATTTAGCTACATCAAAATAGTCTATTAGATCACCTCAAACAAGTCAAACATAAGATACTAGAGCCAACTAAGTCTTCCTCAAATAGTTGAAAATCTCACTCTCATCCATAGCTTATCTAGGATATATTTTCGAAATATTTTAGATTTATCAACTAGTCAAAACTCACCATAATTCCGCTCCAACACTCACACATTATCTATCACGTTTGATAACACTTAGTTAGGTCTATCTTTCAATTTTAGCAAATTGATCTCAATCATCTTTGACTCAAAATTAGGCTCAAAAATTAGTTTTTCATTTCTTTTTATTTTTAAAGATTTTAGTAAATTCCTCTTAGGATATCATCTGACTTCTAGGACTTGTTATCACCATTTCTCCACATCATATTAAATGGAATCCTTGTCAAACATATAGTTAGACTACCCAAGGTCAATTTTCTTGGCCAAAACCATCATTAAGCACCATTACTTGTTATGGTTGAGGATTTGAGATATCCAACAGCTAAAGACTTCAAAATTAAGTCAAAACCTCGAAATCCATTAATAATAAACCTTACAAAAGCATAATGATTTCACCTAAACCCTGTCTGATAGCCGGATCCCTGGTCTTTAACCAGGCGGATCCCTGCTGAGAGGGATCCGCGGGATCCGTAGATGCAGAAAGCATAAATCAGCTTCTATATTCAAATTCAACTCACCTTTTGGCTCTCTAACCACTTTTAGCATACATTAATTGTCCTCCTAGAGCTGATCAAAACCTCAAGAGCATTCTTAGTCTTCTAAGTGGCCAAGAATTTAATTTCCTAATTCAAATTATTCTTTATAAACCAAACAACCTTAGGTTTAAGGCACCATCCTCAATTCCCTTTCAAAAATCAGCAATTACAAGCTCACATTAGCATCATCATCACCATGACTAAGGCTTTTAGCAACAACTCCTCAACCTTAGGATCATCCAAAAGAAAGGGTCAAATGATCCATGAAATCTCTTCCACCGAAACATCTCCCATTAGAGATAATGATACTAGAACCTCATCTCATCAAACTCATCCAACAAAGGCTAAGAGAACCGCAAGGATTAGCATCAAACCTTTCGGACTAGAGAAAGGATCCTCTAGCTCAAAACCAAACTTGACTAGTTCTAGCAAGCCATCAAAACCATCATTCATTGAGCATGGACTACACTCCTTGAATGAGCCCCTCCCTCACCCAAACATCTATTCATTGTTCCATTCACCACCAAGAACCTCCCATTCACCAACCTTTTCATTGAATCGGGAACCACCTACAACACCAACTAGCCCATCATGGGAGACAAGGAACAACCTTGATCATATGGAAGAAGTTCCATTACCACCCTCATTTTTAGAACCTCTTCCTACTTCTCAAAATGAAGACCCGCAAACACACATTGAGCCTCCTCAAAATATCCATTTCCCTCCGGATTCAAACCAAGACAATTATTGTCCAAATTGTCTAAACACTCAAGGACTTGTTCAAGAAGCACGAAATGAGATACATTTCATGTTTAATCATCTTCTTGCAAAGTTGGATCAAATCAACAAGTCCACTCATCCCTAGACTCAAGCACATTGTAGCATTTTAAGTCTAGTAACTAGTTAGTATTTAGTGGTACTTGTATGTCCTAGTTCATTCTCTTAGTTTTAGAGATTTGTTTGGCTATCTCTTGTTTTATTGAATGAACATTTTATGCTATGATTATTTTGTGCGTTGTGCTCTTTATTGTACACATATATTATCTCCACACTAGCATTGTTTGACACATCTTCACTGCTGAAGAAACTGTCACCAGATAGCCGGATCCCTACAAAATGCCTAGCCGGATCCCTCCAAGAAGGGAACCGCGGGATCCGTGGATCAGAAGCACAAATTTCTACTAACTTGAGTTTTATTTGCAGGAAATTATGCACTATACTCTTGTTTTCTAACCTTTACTTTGTAGATTTTCAAAATAACACATGAAGACTTTGACACCATAAAGCTAGGGGGAGCTTTGTGTCAAACAAAATTGCAAAAACATTTGCAACTTAATCCGATTTTGGACTATACTTCATGACACCCCATTGCAACTTTGCAATCTTCAAGGGGGAGCAAGTTTTCGTCACTTAGACGAACCATTTGCAAACATAATTGAAAACACAATTAGTTTATTTTACGTCATTTGTTTCGACAAAAAGGGGGAGAAGAACGTAAAAACTATAAATTCAAACTTTTACGAATTTTAGCTTTTCCTTAAAATAATTTTATGTTTTGTCATCAATAAAAAGGGGGAGATTGTTAATACAAATAAGCCATAAAAACGTTTATTTATATTTTACGATCTTCAAATGTTTTGTCGATAACAAACGTAAAATCATTTTAATGAAACAAATAGAATACGTAAATAGTTTGAGTTAATAGTTTCCTAACACACTTATGTTTTCACATAAAACACTAAAACAAGTATAAGTGATTTTATGATTTAGATACATATGTACAACAATTAGTGTTTACATATTGGGTTAACATATACTTAAACTAAGTATACCAAAATGGGTAAAAACAAGTATATACTAAAATGGGTAAAAACTAACAAATGGTATTGACCCATAACTCATGGTTTTATATATACCACTTAACCAAGTTCATTGTATCTAGAAAGAAAACCATGGATCAACCCATAACCCATGACCCATGACCCATAACCAAAAATACCCATGGGCAAAGAGGAGCGTTCCACGGATCCCTGGCTTTGTACTAGCCGGATCCCTTGTGGTAGGGATCCGTGGGATCCGGGGAACAGTAGAGAATTTTCTCTATAAATAGAGAGCCATTTCTTCCTTTCTACTCACTACTTCACACACATACTTCCCCCAAGTATTATAACCCTCTAACCTCATATCCAAGTGATCTATGTAGATTGTCTTTTGTTTTTGTATGATCTTCTAAGTTCCTCTTAAAGGCGAGATCATCACTTCTTTAAGACGTGCAAGCTCAAGTCCATGAGTTGTCATGCTTCGTCATCATCAAGACAACTAAGGTTCTCTTGTTGATAGTTCTTCCTTTCTCCATAGATGTTGGGTTGAAGGCATTAGTGAAGAATGCCGAAAGTGTCAAGATGAAAAGCATTAGTGAAAGGTGCTCATCACCCGTGCCAAAGCATTAGTGAAGAATGCTAAAGGTGTCAAGACGAAGGCATTAGTGAAGGGTGCCAAGCGTTGTGTCAAAGGCATTAGTGAAGGATGCCGAAGAATCAGATCAAGTCGCATTTGGAAAGAATGCCTAGGTCGTATAATCGATGAGGTGCATCGTTATACATATAAGTATTTGTTTATTTCCAAGGATGGTGATATCCTTGATGATGTTGTAACAAGGAGTGGATCTCCTTGATATTAAGTGTTGTGTTGTGAAGGGTAGTAGTTCCTCCATAGTAATGGAACTAGGTGCTTAGCCTAGTATCTAATAAAGGGTAGGCGATGTTGTGATAGGATTAGTTCTCCTTGGTGTGAAAGAACTCGGTGGTTAGCCTAGCACCGTATAAAGGGTAGGCGATGTTGTGTTAGGTGAGGTTCGCCTTGGTGTGAAAGAACTCGGTATTTAGCTTTGTACCGGAAAAAGGTTAAGCGACGTTGTGAAGGCTTCTCCGCCACAAGGAGATTGGTGTAGTGCTTACGAACTCTCGAGTAGGTGACTCGGGGAGTGGAGTAGGGCAAGGAAGGTGTCCTTGTAGCCGAACCACTATAAATACTTGTGTCATGGTGATGTGCTTCTTACTCTTTATCTTTCATTACACGTTTATATATCTATCTATCAACGTCCAACATAAACAACCAAATAGATTGAAATAAGTCGATCTAAATATATAAAAGGAAGTTTTAAATTGGTAAAACTATTCAACCCCCCCTTCTAGTTTTCCAAAAACTTAACTGTGCTTAGCGACTTGGTGCTTAGCGACTTGTTGTCATAATTCTTAGCGACTTGGTGCTTAAAGACTTGTCTTCTAATTCGTAGCGACTTGGTGTTATGGTTCTTGGCGAGTTGTCTTGTTAGCGACTTGTCTATATAGCAATTTGGTAAATTGATGCAAGTTACTCATATCTAATATCTATCAACACAATGTCTTACATCACTGACCATTTAATCTCTAAAGTTCTTGAACTTTATGATACCTCACAGAACAATGAAACTGGTTGCTATTCTGAATGTTCTACCTTGATTGATTCAGCAATTTATGATCAACACACTTCACAATCTGAGTCAAAATCTAATGAGTCACAGTTGGTATTGACAAATGATGCAAGGGAAATGGAATGCAACATTGAGTCCTTTCAACTACTTCATCAGCACCTAACACATCTGTTATCCACAACTAGGCATCGAACATGCAGTGCTCTCTTTCGTCAGGACTTATCCACATTGACAAGAACCATGTTGCTGAACTTAGAATAACTGAAGCTTCAAATTATCAAAAGGAAGGTATTAATGGAAGACTCGAATGCTGCACTTCAAGTAATCTACAACCAATTTTAGCCATTTATCAATGGGGAATATTCCGCAGATTTTGATCATGATTTGACTAGAATTTCATTCAAGAAACATACTGGAATGGAAATTCATGAGTATATTAACACATTTATTCAACTTATGGGTAATATGGAAATATACATTAAGGAAGCTGCTCAAGAGAATGATAGTTTGAATGAGTTGAATGGGTGTGAATTTATGTTAAGTGAAGGTTGTAATATGTTGGGCAGTGGATCAGTTGAAAGAATGGATGATGCTGAATGCTGAATTTCAGTTGCAACAAAGGATGATGAAACCGACTGTACTGAACACAAAGGTTCTGAGTCAGAAAAGCATGAAACAGCTTACATGACCACTCCTGTTATGCATATGGTGAATACTGATGACATATCTGCAAGTGAACAGGATTCAAGCGATGAGGTACCCTTAACTGATCAACATACTGCATGTGCTAATGGATCTGATCAATTTGATCCTAACTCTGAACATAATTCTGTTAATTATGTCTGGGTTGAGCCTGAATCTAAAACCTTTAAAACTAATGACATGATTGAAAAAGGGGTTTATGATGAACTTTCAAACAAATACTCAATTCTTGAAAAACATTGTATTTCCTTGGAAATTGCAATACAACGAAAAGAAGAAAGCTTTCTTGCTAAAAAATCTTGCATTAATCAGGAATTTCCAGAATTTTTTGAAATTAACCACTTAAAAACCCAGATTCAGGACAAAGAATCAATCATATGCAATATGAAATTACAACTCTCATATATGCATAAGAGTGATTATCATGAGATGAGTAGCACGCTTAAATCTAGGAATGATGAACTGGCTTTATGTGTGTCCAACCTATTGAGGGAAAATGAGTCCTTAAGAAAGAAATTATTAGAGAACAATTCCAAGTTGATAGATCAAACTAATTCCTTTTTGGCTGACATTGATGCCCTCAAAGCCCAAATTCAGGATAAGAGCTTCACTATTGTTGCCTTAAAAAATGAGCTTAGGAAATCTATTGGAAATAGGGTGAACACTAAGTTTGCAAAACCATCAACCTTGGGAAAGCCAACTGTTCAGAACAACTCAAAACATACTGTAGTTAGGCAGCCCAATGCTTTTAGAACTAAAAGATTTAAACCATCGAAATCTAGGCTTGCCTCCCAAGTTGATGCGAATACTGTTTTGACAAAACCAGTCACTTCACTACTTCATTCCGATATGATGAATAACAAACCCCAGGTTAATGTTCAAAGTTCTAAGATCAGGAATACTAGGAGTTCATCTAGTTCTCATAAGAAGCATCAAATGGCTGATCAATCCCCTAAGAAACCAACTAATTACAAAAGGACCAATATTCAAAAGAGGGAAGTGTCTACATCCAAATCTACTAGCAGCTGTTTCAAATGGATTCCCACTGGCAGATTATTTAAGTTTACAGGATCCAAACGGACTTACATACCTAGATCTTTCCTTAAGTGGATGCCCACAGGAAAACTCTTCAAGAATATTGAACCTAAAGGGATCTCTATTAATGACACGCCTAGATCAAACTGTGCAACATCCAATAGTGAGATAACTCATGTCACTAACTCATCCATTTGAAATACTACATGTGCTTCTAGTACAATGTGTCCTCAGTCTTTTTCAGGTACAATGCTCAATTCAATCAGGAACATCATGACTTGGTTTCCATCAGAAATGAATATTGCTCACTCAGGAGTTATTGCTTGCCAGAATTGATGTACCTCGTACTTTGACTCCTATTCGACTTGAATCAGGACTCGCTCTTATAAATCTGTGTACAAATCTCTTTAAAAAAAAAAAAAAAATCATCATCATTTTTTTTCAAATATTTCTTACTAATATCAAAAAATCATTTTTTAATTCATAATTTAAATCGTTTCCCACAATCTAATAAAAGATATATCTCTTGTTATCGATAACATCTACGGTCCTAGAAATGTCATTCAATAATGACACGGGATCATAGATGAAGTTCGAACAAAATATATACTCTTGTTTTATAACGGGTGAGTCACATTCAATCAATGTTCATTGGTGACATTGATTGAGGGGGAGGATTTTACAAGTTATATCGTTTTTCTCTGCATCATTGTTGGATATGTATTGTGCTCAGATGCATGTCTTTGTCTTGTTATGTTCCATGGTATCCTCTGTGTTAGTTTGCTTATCTTATTATGTTATCTTATATGTTATCTGTGTCAATTTGCAATCTGATAAGTTCATGGACTGAAAGTGTCTATAATACATAATATGATAGATAGCAACTTACCTTTAACAGAGTTAGCGACTTGGCAAGTAAAGTCTTAGCGACTTGTTAATTTTCTTTGATAGCGAGTTGCTAGACGTTCTCACAAGTACAGGGACTAAAAGTGGCAACTTGGTATTCTTGTAAAAATCTGTTTCTATACCCTAGCGACTTACCATTTAGTTTTCATAAATTTCAAAAAAAAAAAAAAAATCAAAAGTGTTCCTTGTGTTTTCTCTCGTTACATATTTCTACTAGCGATTTGTGTGTGGTAAGGTTATGTTAATCATTTTCTTGTCTCTAAATATAAGGATTATATGCATCCCCTAACTCATTTTCCTTAACAGATTCCACTGATCTTGATCCTCGTCACTCGCTTGCCTCGTTTAGGTTTGTTGAATGAAACACTTGATATATATGGGTTAATGGATTAAGGGTTGTTTGGATTCACTAGGGTAGATGTAATTTTCCATATTTATATGTATTAAAGAATTTGTGAGCGACTTGTTGTAGTATTTGTAGGAGGTTTGGGTTGGGTTGTGTTTCTGAAATTGTTTGTGTTTATGGATTAATTGTACTTGTTCTTAGTAGCGGTTTGATTATGTGTTTAGATTGATTACATATGATGAATGGATTGAGGTGATATGCGTATGATATACTTGTGTTCTTGATAGCGACTTACCTGTTATGATAGTGTTCTTGGTAGCGAGTTGGTGCATAGATTCATCATGGCGAGTTGCTATTTCTGATTACATTCTTGTTAGCGAGTTAGTGAGTTGATGTGTAGCGACTTGGCTTTGTTACTGTTTATAGCGACTTGTCTGTACAAGTTAGCAACTTAGTAAATCATGTAGCAACTTGGCCTTGTTATTTTTGATAGCGACTTGTCTTTACAAGTTAGCAACTTAGTAACTTTGAATGTAGCGACTTGGCCTTGTCATTTTTTATAGCGACTTGTCTTTACAAGTTAGCGACTTGTTGGTTCAATTTTCAAGTGGTGACTTGTTTTATTAAATTATTTAAGGCGACTTGATATAATAATATCATGCTAGCGACTTGGTTCAGGACTTCCTGTAGCGATTTGTATTGACAAATTGCTCTTTGCGCCTTGCTATAACATTGTTGATCTAAGCAATTTGTATCTGGTTTCCCTTGTAGCAACTTGATATGAAAACTTGTCTTAGCAACCTGGTATAACAGTTCAATAATAGAACCTTGTCTCATGAAACTATTTCATAGCAACTTTGTTCTTAACTAATTTAATTCAAAAACAACCTGTCTCTCGAAAACTGTCTCAAAAGGAGTTATTACCTTGAAATCTTACTAATGATACTTGATCTACTTTCTAAACATTTCAATCTGTTTATGGGAACTCTATCAAATTTGCTACGTGTTGTGTCTTTGTCATGTGATTGCATTCTATAGTGCTTAACTAACCACATCTTAACTAACATGCTCTTAATCATTGCTGTTATATGTGTGTATCTTTAGATATTCAATGGCAAACACAACGTCATCTGAGAACCTTACTACCTCTGCTCCACCCAAAGTTCTTACAGACAACGAAATCTTTCCTGAAGATAAATGGGTAGAGATAGGAAAAAGTAACTGTTATGTAGATATGGAAAAGTTGCAACAAAATCCAATACTTAAAGTGTCAATTGATATCCTCAAAAACACAAATTTCTTCAGTGCCCTAACCAAGTAATGCACAATTCCCACCATTTACCTACAACAATTTTGGAACACCATTGAATGAGACAAAATCACGGCTCAATATACCTGCAAGCTGGATGATAAGGAATTTGTGATCAATTCTGACATTCTCAGCAAGGCCCTAGGAATCACACCCTGTAACCCCACCATACAATATGAACCTCCACCTAGTGCGGAAGAGCTTATAGTCTTTCTGATTGGTTTGGGTTATCAAGTTGGCATATCAAGGGCTTCTGACATCATCACCGGACACATGTATCAACCCTGGAGAGCAATGACAAAAGTTCTCAACTTATGCTTATCAGACAAAACATCAGGGTTCGATAAAGTGAGGATTCCCATCTTGCAAATCCTATGGGGTCTCATCAATGGGGTGAATGTTAATGTCTCGGAACGTATCTGGGAAGAATTCTCGCTGTCAATGAACACATTCATTACCGATAGAACAAATTTGCAGAAACATGCTCAGGGACGAAAGAAAGTAAACAAGCTTGTGATTCCTAGCATCAGATTTTCGAAGCTTGTTATCCAGTACTTGCAACAGACTCATAACTTCAACCCTAGGAGTGAATCAGCCCTACATTATGCTAAGGATGAATTTGTTCTCGGCAACCTCAAATATATTGCTAGAGGTGTCAATAAAGAGATCTTTGGACTGCCAATTCCTGATATTCTTCTCACTGACGATATTAAGAAGACGGATCACTTCAAACTGTACAAGAAGAGGGCTTCCAGATCCAGTGTTAATGTTGATGTCTCTCCCACTCCACCACAACCCAAAACTGCTAAGTCTACTTCTGGCTCAAAGTCTTCATATGCTGCCCTTCCAAAGAAGAGACGTGAAAGATCACAACCTACTGACACCACAACCCTGAAGCAGAAACGAAAGAAGAAGGAGGTAGAAAAGGAAAATGTTGAAGGCACTGAGACACCAAAGGGTGACAGTAAATTGGTTGACGAAGATGAGGCTAATTTGCAGCAAGGAATTCAACAAAGCCTGGAAAGCCTGAACATGAGACCACCAATTGGAGGTGTCGTGTTAAGAGAACCTGAACCAGAGCCACGCCATACAACTCCAATCACACAAGACAAAGGGAAAGGGATTGTTGGTGTTGATGCCGAACAAGCTGCTCACATGCTTCTGACATTCTCCTCTTCACCATCAAGAACTACCACTCAATTTGAACTGAAGAAAAGAAGTGTTGAATCATCTTCAGCTCAAGGACAATCTGGATTGGAAAAGGAGGTATCCAAAGCACAAGAAGAAACTCCTGCATCAAGTGATACCCAGTCTGATCAAAATGTTGATGAAGAGATGCAGAAAGACTCACAGGAGAACCTTGAATCAAGATCTGACGAGACCAGGCATTTGGAAGAACCAAATATGTCTATTGATTCTCTATCCTCATTGAAGTATCTAGATACATACTTATCTTTTGGTGATCAGTTTTTAAATGACAAATCCTCAGATAACGAGCCGTTTAAGAAACATTATGAGAAAGAGTAAGCTGAGTCCATGTACAATGTTGATATTCAGCAAGACACATCAACCACTCCTCCAATGTCAGCACCTATTCAAGCAACCGCACTTCCACCACCCAAACCCAATATTGATCCAGTACAAGTTGTCACTGTCAGTGATACCGTCACTCCTCCTGCCTCGCCACCTCCTGCTTCACCTCCTCTAGTCAAAACTACAGAGCAAGTGCTTGAAGAGGCTATGTTACGTATTGGGACTATTGAGAAGCACTTTCCTATCCCCGTCAATAATCTTGATAGTCGTGTCAAAAGGCTGGAGAATCTTAACCTTGATGAGATTGTTACAAAGGCAATTGAAGCAGACATTAAAGATGCGGTTGAATGGGCAATGAAGGCTCCATTACTTCAGCGATTCAAAGACTTGCCGATCTCTGACATGAGATCAGCTCTCTCAGAAAGAATGTATGAAGCAGGAGAGCATCTGGACAATACGCATAAGAAATTATACGAAGCACTCGAGGAATCGATGAGACTTGATAATTATCAGCAGTTTGTAGAGGATGTACGAGAAAGAGAAGATAAGAAGAAAAGAAAGACTGCTCCAATGAAATCAACTGATAAGTCTGGAGGTCCCAAGCCACCACCACCTCCTTCACCTCCAACTGGAGGAGCTGGAACTTCTGGGGCTGGAGGATCTTCTAATACAACCTCTGCACCTCCACCACTACCACCATCATCACCACCAAAACCTTCCAATCAATCTAGTCCATCCGGAGATCAGGGAACTCAGAAGAAATCTGCTGCTTGGACCACGGTTGATTCAAGGTTCACACCCTCATTCACTTCTATTCCTGAAGATCAAGTACTTCATGAAGAATCGTATGTCATGGCAGAGTTAGAATCTGATGACGATGATGCATCCACCTAGCATATCCCCAAGCCATCTGAAGATGATTGGTTTGATGCATACGTGTCAGGTGAACGCTCTAACCCATCTAGAGTTGCACCTTCAAAAGACACAATTCAAAGTTGGCTCACCGAAGAGAGACCTCATACTCCAGAACCTTCATGGTCCATCCCAGAGACTGACACGATGATCCCTGACAACAACTGGGCTTCAACAATTTCTACTAACTATGAAACCCCAGATGAAGACTCTCTCCTTCATGTCACTGGAGATATGGGCAGCTTCATTAAGTGGTTTTGTGAACAGAAGGGAATCTCGTCCATCACTCCAAAGGATCTTGAAGGACAAGCTTTTGAAATTGTCAAGGTTTTTCACTCAGATGCCAATCAGCTCCAATATCAGATGGAAGAATGCCATAAGATGCTGAGTGATCAAGTCAGTGAGCAGATTAGTCGTTTCAATGTGAACAAGCCTCTTCCTCTCGGTGGTGAACCTGGACAAATGACCATTCAGTCTGAATTCTTCTTCAACCGTGACTTGGACTATCTATGTGCTCGCTCTACTGAAAGAAGACCAGCTTTATCGATTTCAAAGATGAAAGCTGCTACATACACTGATCAGGGTCTTGAACAGATGGTTCCTGATCAATTCTGGGCTGACAAAGAACAAAAGTATGACATTGCCGCTTCATATGGTATTTCTCATTGGTGGTACAAAAAGAAGAAATTCTACATTGAGAGACATGGAGCTGATAAAAGACGCAAAGCTATTAGATCCAAGCTTCGCATTCTAAGTGTCATCAGTATAGAGATCTTCTCAATCTATGGCTATTATTACTTGAAGAAGATTGTTCTGCGAAGAGCAGACTTGAAAGAGCATGTTATAGAAGAGAACGACTTCAAACACTTGATGCCAAATGACTTTGAAGATCTCTACCTTCTGAACCTACAAGGACACCTTGACCATCTTCCGGTTCGTTAGAAGAAGGCTCTCTCGTTGCTGTCAATCTTGGATCAGAGGCTTGGTCATTCGGTTGAGGATTTTCAGCTTGGAATGAAAAGCTATCAGACTTGCGTCAACCTAACAAGACCGCAATGGGAAGCCTCAGGTCTTGAATTTCACCACGAATATAAAGTGATTGACACTCCTAGAGCCATCATCTTTACCGACAGATACGGGACAAGAATGCTAATGAGGCTATGCGAGCTATACAAGTTCAGTGATGGTACACTCAGTATGGTTGAACAAGAATTAAACTCTAGAGTGAAAGAAATCAAATTTGATCTGAAGCCATGGAACAAAACAAAATTATGGTCTGAAGAGGATTTGAAGAGGTGTGAAGATTTCATTGCTGCGATTGGGCGAAGACTTAAGACTCGAATGATCTTTCGCAGCCTTGAAAGTTTTGTGGGTGGTAGACTTCGTGAAGGTCATTACAAACTATTTCAACGAACTGAATGAAGACATCTTCCGGAAGTAGTTTCTGTCTTGAATTTTTTGATGTGTAAAATGTGGTGTATGTACTATGAACAACTATAATGTGTGTAATAGTGTTAGGTTATGTATTGTGGTTTCCCTTTTTATCTAAAAAGGGAACTTCAGTCTTGTCTACTTCAGATCAATATAAAACCGGACACATTTTTCTCCAAAAAGTTTTGTTTCATACATATTTAAATCACTTGAGATCCAAAATCTCAAAGGATTTGAAATTTTTGATCGGGGGAGAAAATGTGATATAAATATGCAATCTGATAAAAGGTGACCAATTTGTCTCAAAGTGCATACTGCTCTCCCATATGTGCTAAAATCTTTCAAATCTCGAAGCACATATTGAGGGGGAGCATTTCAAAAGAAAATAAACTATCAAGGTACAAAGGTTTCAATGTTTTATCATAAGTACCTTGATTGAGTTTTAAAGGCTTTCTCTATGGCATATTGTGATCGTGGAAGTACTTTAAAGAACTCCTGCCTCTATGTGTTAAATGATTTCAAACAACCAACGCACATATTGAGGGGGAGAATTTACCATAGAAAATCAAATGGCTTTTTCTATGAAAATTGTGATCAAAGAAAATATTTCAAAGCCTTATTGCCTCCATATGCTAAACAATTTCTAAATCATATGCACATGTTGAGGGGGAGGTTTTCTAAATGATCAAAACTATTAAGGTACAAAATGCTTTGATCTCGTATCACAAGTACCTTGATTGTTTTTCCAAATGATTTTTCAATTGGTTTTGAGAAGGAATGAACTGTACCAAAAGACCGACCATTTTACTTTATGCATGGTGTTATAAGGATGGTTAGGTTAGGTATTCGTTCCCACGATCCCGCCAGAGCCGGAGGGATCTACCCAGGGACAATCCACTAGATAGTGTAGAAGTCCTTAGGTTTGATGAAAAAAGGAGAAAAGTAGATATGGGAAGAGTGCGGACTGAGACTGAGCTAGTACTGGAATAAACCCAACAAGGTTCTAGTTATGAAGTCTCGGTAAGCACTGAAGGGGTTGAAGAATGAAAAAGAATTGAATGTGAAAAAGGGTGAAAAGAAATAGCCCTCCAATAATTCAACCTTAGGGCAGAAACCGGGTTCAATTCATATGCTACTGGTGGTTACCAAGGTAACATAGGTATTGAAGACAAGATGTCACGGACCCAGTGACGTACTGCACTACAACTTTCCAAGCTACTCAAGTTCCTCTTAAAAGGGCTTGTTTCATTCTCACGGGGAACCTACATAATCTATTGACTTTCTCTTAGAGTTTGTTGATATTAAAGAAGGAGACCCTCTCCCTAGTCTCCGGCATAGGAACTAAATGTGCACCATTGAGTCTAGAGCCACGAGATCATCAAATAAATCTCTTTAGGACACTGTCATTGAAGACTCTCTGTTTCACACAATGTGGAAAGAGAGATTTTATCTTATGAGTCCTACGCATTATCCTAGTGGTATTGCCAGAACATCTGAGTGATATGCAAACATATTCACAATGAAGATGGAAAGTCTTCTGGAGCCAACATCAAACAAGCTCCTGGTGGGTGGCATGTGAGATCTATCCAATAGATCAACCATGTGACAACTGAACATAAACAATGGGGCGAGTCATAATTATGATTCAATCCGGGTTCAGGTTATGGATTGACGGATACCTTTGAAAAACCGGTCGTTGTGCTTAAAAACTATTTTCTTTAGCACATCGACTGTGTACTAATATTTCAAAATAAAAGGTGTTTATGATTGATAATTGATTTTCATTAAAACCTTCGTTGTATTGCAAAAACAATTTCTATTGTGCGGTACTCGATTGTTTTTTAAATCTCTTTTCATCAATCAGTGAATCTCAATTCGCTGGTTCACTCACTCCGTGTTGTCTTCTTTGAGACGTTCCGGTTTGAGAACAGCTAGAGCAGCTGCGAAACCCGGGCAAGGAAATTCTTCGAATTTTACCGATCACAGGCAGTACTTGTCTTGATCAATGGGGAACCGTGGGCGTGTACCTCAATTCAACGAAAGTGATCAAAGACACTTTCGTGCGCTTTATTGCTAACTGTTGTATGCAAGTACGCCCGACGTTTGCAGCTGATCAGAATGACGCGGTCAATCCATAGCCGCATGCTCACACATCACATTCATTTCAAAAGAAATCATGATTAGTGCAACAATGACTCTGATATTCTCACTCCATGCTTCTGCTACGCTGCTGCCAATATCATGAATCAACGAAAGCTTCCGCTACTCTGATAAGAAGAAATCATGATCCAGAATGTGAGCATGTCGGTCCAAATGTCACATCATCATATGTTGGCAATGTAACAATGGGTGATGCTGAGATTAACTGTGGCTGATGATCTCTATTAAGGCTCAAAGGTCATCAATGTGGATCAGCTCTATAACCTCCATGAAATATACATTAAAGTTGGACAATGAGGATATCACCACGGAAGCACAATGTTTGAATATCTTGATGATTTGATGTCTACGAGCTCAAGATTAAAGATCAAATAGAATGCTAGGATTCATAATGTAAATCATGGGGTGACCTCCCTTAGGGGGAGATTGTTAGGAATTGGAAATTCTATCATGAAGCATCGGTCACCCTATGTATAATCTAGCTTAAGTTAGCTCGTAGACATATCGTTTATTATGTTGTTGTTAGTCAGTTATTAGCATAGTTTAGTCTAGTGCAACACCATGGAGGAAGGAAAGGTCTTTACCCATTGTATGCCTGATCGACAGCCCGTCGGAGGGCGTAGTAGTTTTGTATAAATAGCCCTCTCCCCATAAGGGAGAGGGTTGGATGTTCATTTGGAATCTAACCTTCCATGAGTTTCTCTTTCTAGAATATCCCACTCTCTCTCTCTAAAACCATCTTTATGCGCATATCTTGGTTATGATTTAGTGTGTTTGTGAAATCCAATATGCAACAGGGTATTTATACTACCCCAACTTCATGTTCATGTTACTGTTCTTCTACTGTTCAGTCACTATTCCGCAGACCTATATTACATGCATGTAGGTCTATAGCAACTCTATCTAGTAGGCCACGTGGTAAGAAATCCCGCGAAATCCGCTGACACGATCAACAGTTGTTAGCCTTTGGCCGGACGTCAGATTGACCCATCCGGTCGATGGGCGTGCCGGATGTTAGTCCGTCCGGACACATACGTCAACATGTCCCCCAGTGTTGTATTACTAGAGAAAGGCCGGTGATGCAACACTCATAGTAAGCTGGTCTGTCAAAAGAGAAGGTTCGTACCGAGCCCTGGGGTCAAATTGGTTGGATCCAATAAACGTGGGCTGGCCTGATGGGCCTGATCACGTTTTGGGCTTTTCTGGCGCCCCTCGTTTCATCTACCTATCGTGGACGGCTCACGATAGCCCACGTCATCCCTTTTACTGACTCATGGGACATTTTCACAGCCTGCTAGGGTTTCTTTCACAGTATATATATCCCCTTTTTCACCGCATTTGGTTTTTACTTTTCACACACATAGATTGTCTTAATATCTCCGGACGTTCTCTTCCTTCTTCTTAAGGTTTGTCTTGCCCTCTTCCTGTTAATATTTGTAAATTGTCTTCGGTATCTTTTAGAAATGGCCGAAATAGAAACCGAGGGAAATATTCTAGCTGTAGAAAACACAACCGTCCCACAGACGGAGGGAACCAATGAGGAAATCGTCCAACCCGTAGTTCCTAAGTTCGACATGCACATACACACTTCTAGGTGAAAACAATCAGAGTTAGATGATATAGTTGCCGAGTATGGTATTCCCATGGATCTATGTCTGGTACTACCTCCTGATGATATGACCATGGATCAACTGCCGGAGGACAAAATAGGTATTTATCCTCAACAGTTAGAGACAGGGGGGGTTAGGATTCCTTTCTCCTCTTTCTTGCTGAACGTGATTAGACACTTTAGGGTGCATATTTCTCAGTTAGTTCCGCTAGGATTAAACCGGGTGACCCTTTTTGAGATTAGATGCTACAGTCTGAATATACAACCTAGGGTTTCACTCTTTCGGGTGTTTTACAGTCTGTGTAAGCACGGACATTGGTTTTCTTTTGAAAACCGGACGGGAAAAGGTTCGTACAAGTGTTTTAAGGAGGTCCTTACCGGCTTGAAACATTGGAAAGAGAAGTTCTTCTTAATTGACAGGAGGGCCATTCCTTATGCCATGGCGTAGAGGCACAAGGATTCAAAGATCACGGATAATTTTCCTATCGGCTTTCCTCAAGAGGATGCCGTGAAACTCAGCTAGAAGATTATTAAGTGCGCAAACCGACGGTGAGTCTGTTATGGATGTGCCATCTTTCATCGGTTTTCAAGAATCTTGAATTCGAGCCCATTCTAAAAGATGCCCGGGGTCATGGTAATTACTTGTTTAGTTTGTCATCATAGGGTTGATGTTTGTTCCCATGGATCCGCCATCTAATGTTTCTAACAAGTTTTGCTATTTTCTTAGTTGTTGATATGTTGGAATACCTGGAGCTTCCGGAATGGGAAGGGACCGTGGTGAGTAAAGGTCCAGCGGTTGACCCAAATAGGGAAAAACCAAAAAGAACCACTGATCCCCTGCCCGTCGGAGGGGATATTCCCCCCCAAGGATGCTATGGCTAAAAGGGCCGAAAAGGCGGACCCGGAAGTGGTCGCTCTTCGTGAAAAGAAAGAAAGAGAGGCTCTCGCCCGCCTGGCGAAGAAAAGAGGCGGCGGGGAGGGTACTTCCCGGGCGCCGAGCAAAAAGAAAAAACAGCGCCGCCAGTATGTTGAGCAGATCTCCTCCGGATCCCCTATTGAGAATGCAGAGCCCCTGAACCAAGTCCATCCGGAAGCTGGTCAGGAGACGCATGTGAATGTCAATGCTGAACAGGGGACTCCTAATGTTTCTGCCAAAGGCGGAGGAGCTAACGTGGCCAGTGAAGGAATGGGAGATAACGCGGCCGGCGGCGGGGATCTGCTACAACAGATGCATATCTCTCCTGTGAATGAAGGTGGTAATTCTCCACCGGCAAACTCACTTCCTCACAGCTCTGATGGTACATGTGATTCATTCGGTAATTTGTTTTTGTAACTTCTCTGTACTTATTATATTTATTATTTTATTATTTTTTTTTCGTCTGCCCTTTCAGGTCATTCGGCCCACAATTCTCGCGGTTCTCAGCGGGTCGATAAGGTAAATCTGGACTCGGGTACGTTCTAGCCTTCGACCCGTTACTTCATGTTTTATACATTAATTTTTTCTTACGATTCTCTTCCTTTATGGCGCAGATGAAGCCACGAATGTTTTCATCCCTAACTAGGCCCTCCGCGACGACGTTTGGATAAATTCTTACCGTTCTTGCAGGGATATTATTGACAATCTTGCTACCCCGGCCGAGAGGGAAGCTCTGGAGCAGATGAACAATATCGAGCTCACTCGTCGGGCGTACGAAGAGTTTGGCCGAAGCGTGATAGCCCAGGGCGAGTTGCTGAAGAGGTTCAGAGATCTTTCGTCTGCGTATTGGGAGCTTAGCCAAAATCACAAGGGTTGTCTAGGGCTGCCTGATAGGCTAACTGCCGCTAAGGGTGAAAATGAAAGGTTATCCGAGGAGTTAAGGAAACTGGACGCCGATCGTAGGGCTAGTATGGATAGGGAGAAGAGCCTGGAAGATGAGGTTGATAGGGTTACCCGGAAGAGAGATGAATGGAGAGAGACTTCTTCTACACAGGCAGAGAGGATTAGGAAGCTTAAGAGCGAACTGAATGCAAATACTCAATCCTTAGAGTCTTTACAGGTGGAGAAGGGAAATCTGGCGGCTGAGGTGGCCCAGGCTGAAGTGGTGAAACAAAATGCCGTCCGCACCCTTTTACCTACTGTTGTTTGCCGGTTGCTGGGCAGCGTGGAGTATAAGAAGGGCATGGCTAAGGTTTAGAGTCTGACCTATCAAGGTGGGTTCGTAACTGGGGCTAGTGTGGGTAGGAAAGAAGAGGAGATTAATGAATCTATGAAGGGTATCGCTAAGGTCAACAGGGAAGCTCCCAAACTGTGGAAGGCCGAGTATAACAAACTTTTCGAGGCCGAGTATCCCTACATTCAGAAGCTGGCTAATTCGTACCGGCTACCCTTGGGAGATTTGCTAAACATGGAGCCTGATACCCCTACCCGCAAAGATCCCGCCGGTCCCTCCTCTCAGCCTCCCGTCATTACCACTCTTCTAGCCAATACTCCAGTCACCGAGACTCCAGCGGACAATGCCTGAAGCTCAGTTTGTGTTGTACATTTGTGAACAATGATTTGAAAAATTATGGTTGAAATAATTAACAATTTATCTCTTGTGACTTATACTTCGTCATCTTTTGAGACCGGACAGCGTTTGTAATCTAGACCAGTTTATATGTGCTATATATTTCGTGCACGTTCTTCTTATTTTTGCCAATCCTTGTTTTGTATTGGCAAGCCTCCTTTAGGTTTTCTAAAGGGCATCCGGCTGCGTAAGCCGTGCATCCGTATTCCGGGCATCCTTAGACATTTCAGGGCATCCATTATTTGGGCATCCGGCATGTGCTCGGGCGTCTGCGTGGTCATTCCACCAGGCGTCCATAGTGTTTGTTTTTTACACTTGGGCATCCATTATTTGGGCATCCGAACAAAGTTTTCGGGCATCCGGCAGTATTGTCCGGGCAAGCATTTAACAATTATACTCGACGGGGGCCAGCCGTCGGAATAGCTATGTATCACACTGTTTGTTACGGAAAATTGTTTCCCTTATCTTAGGAAAACTTTCATCATTGAACTAATGTACATAATTAATTCAAGTTACACAATGGTCATAGGATTCTTATCACAATAACAATTATAAGAAACAGTTTCTGAGGTTTATTGCGTGCGGTCCAGAGGACCTCCTTCTCCTCCATCGTTTGCAACTTATAAGAGCCATTCGATTCGCTCCTACTACTACTCGGTAGGGCCCTTCCCAATGGGTCCCAACTTCCCTTGGTCTTCCACCGGTGGCCTCATTCTTCCGGTAAACAAAGTCTCCTATCTTAAAGTTCATTGGCTTGACTCTCCGGTTGTAATACTGCTCGACTTGCGTCTTGTACTTAGCTTCTCGAATGGCAGCATTTTCCCTTCTTTCTTGCAGAAGGTCCAAGTTCAAACGTTGTTCTTCCTTGTTCTGATCCTCTCGGAACATCATTGTCCGATGTGTAGGCATCCCTATTTCTGCTGGTATCACAACCTCACTTCCGTATGTCAGGCTGAACGGGGTTTCTCCGTTGCTTGTTTTGAGAGTTGTCCGGTGTGCCCATAAAACGTTAGGTAGCTCATCCGCCCACCCGGTTCTCTCTCGGCCCAACCTTGTTTTTATTCCCTCCA
>OU343218.1:147812132-147859341 GCA_910596185.1 Chrysanthemum makinoi
AATTCAAATAAAATCAAGAAAAATCATAAAAAATATTTTTAAATTTTAAATAACTTTTGAATTTCATTTTTAGCTGTAGAATAATTTTAGATCTCTTTTAGGTGTTAAATTAGATTAGTTTGCATTTTATTTACGTTTTAGTTAAATCATAATTAACATTTTAGTTTTAATTTGCGTAATTGGTTGTAATTTCTTGATTGCATCATAGATTTAGTGCCTTTAATTGCTTCCCTTTACTTTCCGTTGCCCCATAGTTTAGAAATCATCAAAATATATCCTTTTATTCAAATCAGTTTCTTAGCGGCGTGAGTTGAAAATTCATTCATCTATAAGCTTGGAGCGATCCGTGCTCAAATCTAATACATTTAGTTACCCAAATACTAAACTTCTATAATTGGTTTTCGATGAATCAATTTTGAAACTGCGGGGTATGTAGTGAGTTTTAAATTATTAGTCTGATTCCGCATGCATTTGAAGATCTTCCACGAGTTAAGTTCAGATTGTTTTGTATATATATATCTTTTCAAAACCCAAAAACATCTAAAAAACAAACACTTTTCTAAAGTGTTTACAAAACCATAAAATTAAAAAAACCAACAAAAAATGAGAAAGCGTCAATTGTTAAATTATTTCACCTGAGAAATTTTAAACTATGCATGGGTATAGGAAGCTTGACATTAAATTGCGAGGCTGAAGAAAGATCACTCTTCTTTCGCTCACATTGCCATACTTTTGAGCTACCCGGTATTAAAGTCGGTCCTCAAGTATATGTAATCGATTAGAAGCTTCGTAGTCATAGTTATTTTTATGTTTAAGTAGTATTTTGTTAAGGTAACAAGTGGAGGACCGGACCGGGTCTTTACCACTTGTATGCACGATCCCATGACCCGTTGTGTGTGGCGTTTTATGTAAAACTATAATACTCTCTACCTCCCAAGGTAGAAGTTGCGATATATATTTATTTCTTTCTCTATAGTTCCCAACTCTCTTCCTTTCTCTCCTTTAGAACTCTCTCCCCAACATTCTTATAAGCCTACTTTGATCATGGTTTAGAGTGTTTGTGAAATCCAATATCAACAATTGGTATCAAGAGCCATGGTTTGATCACTCATCTTTATACTCTTTGTTTGGTGGATTTCATGGAGTTTTGGGTATTAAGGGTTTAGGAGAGTTTGATTCAGTTGGACAAATTCTAGTGTTAAAGTTTGAATTTTGCTTGTACTTTTGTGTTTAGGATCATCATATGTGTTTATGTTTTGAATTGGAAGTAAATCATATGGTTGGTTGTTTTGGATTGTAAAGTGGTTATTTTTTGAAAAAGGACTAGCGAGTTGTGTCTCGGACTTGTGTTTCTTAAGCGAAGTTGCTTTGTTATTTAACTTAGTTAATTTTTACACGACTTATTTATTTAGCGATTGATATTTATGCTACTTAGGTTCATGAGTTGTTTCTTTGAAACGAGATCTAAAGCGACTTTTACTACTTAGCGAGTTGTGCGTGCGTTAACAAACTTAGTGTTCAAGCCAGTTGATTGTGCGGTTGAGACTAAGCGGTTGGCTATTTAGCGACTTGATTAATAAAGCGAGTTGAGTGTGTTAGCGTGTTGGCTATGCGAGTTGTGTGTTTAGCGACTTGTTCATTTAGACCTTTCTTCTTAAATTCACGTTCTACGGTTGTTCTTTTGGTTTAGTAAAATCCCGTGAAAGAATCAATTTCAGTTTAATCAAAAGAATTGCAAAATCCGTGAGCTTTAAACATGTCTACAACGCGTTCTACTATCATCTCCATTTAGAGAGTGTTCAAGCGTTTGGTTGAGATACTCGTCCACCCAGCTTCGAGCAGAACTACGATTCTTGGGCTCAACGAATGAATTGTCTGCTTGCCTTGGAAAGGAAAATGGTGTCAACATTCTCAAATCCATTGATGAAGGACCAGTATCGAGTTGAACGACTAGAGATGTACTTGATCTTTGCAGATGGAACTCGATTTCTGGAATGGACAAACCAAAGATGTATGATGAGCTTGATGATAAGGAGAAAAAGAGATTCGATCTTGATATCGGGGCTTCAAACATTGTTCTTCAAGGTCTTCCTAAAGACATCTACAAGGCGATCAATCACAACTTACGAAGCAAAGGCGGTATGGGATAATGTCAAGATTAACTCTCCGGTTAATTAACTATGGAAGACAGAGAATCACAACTCTATGATGAATTTGAACACTTCAAGATGAAACCGAGATAAGGTGTCTATGGTACTATGTGAGATTTCATAAGTTGGTGAATGACATTAGGAACATCAGAATGACAATGCCTAACATTCAAATTGAACTCAAAATTTTTGAACAACATGAATCCCGAATGGCACAAGTTTGTCACCTCTGTGAAGCTTCACTAAAGTTGAAGAATACAAACTATGAGCAACTCTATGCCTTCCTCCTTCGGAATGAGAGACATGCTATGTTTGAAAAATTGGTTCTTAATCAGTTCAAAACCAACAGGAGAACAAGCTCGTCTAATGACTTTCAACTGCCTTCTTTCGAACATGAAATCACAACCAAAGCCTCACAAGTCATACATGGAAATGGTAATCACAAACCAATTCACAGGTCCAACAATTTCAAACAAGCTGCGTCTTTGATGCACGTGGGTAATTTCATTAATCAACTAGCTCTTACGATTAGTCAAAACATGAATTCTCTCCACAAACCAATAACAACCTCAGCAGCGACATCTAACCCACACAATCAAGCTCTTTGTTAAAGATGGGAGGATGATGGTGCAACCATTAGGAAAGACATTTATGATCGAGGGAAGAGGTGGGCTGGTAGAGGTTATGTTGGTAATCAATCGAGGAAGGAATGGTAATCAAGGTCAAGCTTAAGGCGATCAAATGTTATAATTGTGGTGGTGAGGGACACATTGCAAGGCGCACATCTCCAAGCGTCCTGAGAATATTGATTACTTCAGAGATAAGATCTTTGCTTGTGCAAGCTCGGGATAATGGTACACTTTGGATGAGGAGAATTATTTTTTTCTAGGCTGAGGGCAATGCCAAGACCTATGATGCGGATGTGGATGGCGGCCTATTAGGGAGATAGGTCACAATCATCGAGATGCCTTTCAAGTCGTGATTGTGATGCATCTGACTACGTGTGGATGATGGACCTCTGCACACACAATCTTTATGGCTAGCATCTCTCAATGGTTTTCTCAAGGTCTCCTCTTCACCACAAGTTGGCCTATCCAAAGACACACTTTCATCTCAGAGAGGTACTAAAACTATCTGATGATAACGTGTGCAAAAGATGCATGACAAAGTACTATCAACGAAACTTTGTATCAAATATTGAAAATATGGGTAATATCAATGTTGTCCCATATGATCAATATGTGAAACAAAGTGAAAGTAGTTGTACCAAGTGATGCATCTCTATGATCAACAATGACTATATTTTTATGAATACGTAGCAGCCTTTTGATGAGTACGTAATATCTGAATTAATTAAATGCCTATAAAGAGCGTATTTGCTATCTATGAACAACGTGCTAAATTTGAGTTGACCCTTAAGTAGCGGGAAATGGATGACCAAGTCGCGTACAATTATTAGAAAAGTAATTTTTTAGAGAAGAAGTATTAAAACAAGAGTTAAATTCCTTGCAGAAAAGCTTTCAAAAACTACTAAGCAAAAACAAGAACTTCAAGAAAATGTGAAAATGCTTAAGCAAGAATTTAATGCAGGAATAAAACTCTTGAAAGATTTTTATGCGGCTTTGAAAAACAAACTTGAAACAAAGTTGTATACAAAGGAACACCATTGGGCTACTTTCATGATCAGCATGGTCCTAGCGTAGCACCTTGTTCCCTTATTGGAACCAAATCCAGAGATTAAAGGGCTAGAAATGCTCATAAGGTTCTTTATGATGGCAAT
Organism: Chrysanthemum makinoi; assembly: GCA_910596185.1. Classification (NCBI taxonomy): domain Eukaryota; kingdom Viridiplantae; phylum Streptophyta; class Magnoliopsida; order Asterales; family Asteraceae; genus Chrysanthemum; species Chrysanthemum makinoi. The sequence continues at coordinate 147,816,063 of OU343218.1, forward strand.
GAAATCCTTAAACCTGAGCGAAACCTAGTTGCGTTGGTGCACTTAGGAAGATAAAAATCGGATGATAAGTCACTAGGAAAGATGAACAAGAAATTAGATGATCTAAATGTAGAGAAGAAAAATAAAGATCACACCCCATGATTACTGAAGGCGGATTTCCTTGAACATGTTTTAAACCTCGGACATGTTGACTCAGAACTTGAGTTTTGGAAAATGGTTAGATAGCGGCGAAAATATTGTTGAAACAAATCCTCTCTTTTGGAAAATGCCTAAGCGTATGTATCCTCCTATACACCAATGCATCTTGTTCCTAGAACAATTGCCACTAAAAGCAAGACCTTAATGTAATATGTTATACTTCAACTATTTGTTGATTTTGAGAAAACTGCAAGAAAAGGATCACCTTGGTATTCTACGGAAGGAAAAGGGGTTTTGAGCAAATGAAAGAATGTTATTTAACTGAGGTCATGCCTTTCTTTAAACTTCTAAAAAATCACTTTGAGAGTCTTAAAAAGGGGATAGAAACTGATACTAAGGGAATGGAAAAGGAATTTGATGCAATGATAGTTGAAGTTAGTGACTATGGCGAGCACTAAAAATATAATAATGAGATTGAGAGGAAGCACATACCGTGAGAGAACGATTTACGAATGTATTACCGGGATGTGTTTTTTATTTGCTACAAATTGTTCCATTAATGCTTCTAAATTTCATGAATTATAGGTTGCCTTTGAAAAGTCTCCATGATAGGTGTCATTGACTTGAAAAAACTAATTACGAACTAAGCGAAAAAATTGAAGCGGATGATCAAACAATTTGGTTAAACATTTTTCTAAACTAGAAGTTGAACATTTTAATTTACAACTAAAATATCAACATCTTAAAGAAAATGTCAAAACTTCAAATATCAAGACATCCTCGGATGCTCGAGTTTGTCTGATTTTCAAATTAACAAAGCGTGATGCGAGCGATTCAAGCTTCGGTGCAACGGTCGAAAAGTTGAAAGCCCAAATCTCTCAATTAAGGGTCAAGCGAACAATATAGCAGGCTCCCAAATGCCTCCTCCTTTAGATTCTCAGAATTCTCAAACTTTTCATCTTCAAAACTTAGTTGTCTTTGTTAGGAATTAGAAATTACCGGTATTAAAGAGTCGGTCACCTCAAGTATATGTAATCGTTAGAATGCTCGTAGTCATAGTTATATTTAGTTAAGTAGTATTTTGTTAAGTAACACGTGGAGGACGGACGGTCTTTACCTTGTATATGCGATCCACATTTCGTTGTGTGGTTTTATGTAAGACTATAAATACTCTCTATCTCCCAAGGTAGAGAGTTGGAGCTCATAATAATATTTTCTTTCTCTCACTAAGTTCCCTAAACCTCTAACTTTCTCTCTCTAGAACTCACCATTATAAGCCCACTTTGTGTTATGGTTTGATGTGTATGTGAAATCAATATCCAACAATTGGTATCAAGAGCCATGGTTAGATCATATCTTGCATATCTTTGGATTTCTAGTGGTTTTTAGGTGGTTTTTGAGTTTGAAAAAGTTTAGTGGTTTTGCATCATTTGGTTGATTTCTTGTGTTAAAGCTTGGATTTTGTTAGTACTTTTATGTTTAGAATCATCACAAGTGTTTAGTTTTCATTTGGTAAAGCTTGAATCATCTTGGTTGGGTTGTTTTTGGATTGAAAAGTGATGTTTATGTGATTTTTTTTGCTAGCGACTTGACCTCCGGTGGATATTCATCATAGCGACTTGCTTTACATTTTGTAGCGAGTTGCGGTTGTGGAGTTAGCGACTTAGACTAGCGACTAACGGTACAAGTAGTGGATTCTCCTACGGATTAGCGACAGTGTTAGCGACTTGATAGCGAGTTGCTATTTAGCGACTTGATTCTTTAGCGACTTGTATCTCTTAATTCTTTGCCAAAATTTTGCTAGCGACTAGAGGCTTAGCGAGTTGCTATTTAGCGACTTGTCTTTTTGTTTAGCGACTTGGTGGAATAGCGAATTAGTGGTTAGCGACTTGGTGCATAATTTTCTAGCGACTTGGGTGATTTTTTAAGGTTTTCTCTTGATTTAGTAAAATCCCGTGAAAGAATCTATTTCCCGGTTTAATCATAGAGTTATAAAATCCGTTTAATTTGTCATCATGTCTACCAAGCGTTTCTACAATCATCTCCACTATTGCGAGGATGTTCAAGCAGGCGGTTGAGATACTAGATCCACCCATTTGCAGCAAAATTCTACGACTCTTGGGCTCATGAATGGTGCTTGTCTTGAAAGGAAAATGGAGGCAACATTCTCAAATCCATTGATGAAGGACCATATCGGGTTGAGACAACTAGAGACTTAATTGATCTGTTTGAAAGATGGAACAATGATCTATGGAATGGAGTGACCAAAGACATATGATGAGCTCGATGATAAGGAGAAGAAGATTCGATCTTGATATCGGGCTTAACATCGTACTTCAAGGTCTTCCAAAAGATGTCTACAAGCGATCAATCACAACACGAAGCCAAAGCGTGTGGGATAATGTCAAGATGCTTCGGAGTTGAATTAACTATGGAAGACATAGAATCACAACTATGATGAATTTGAACACTTCATGAAACGGAAGAGTGTTTATGAGTGCTATGTGAGATTCCACAAGCTTGTTAATGATATGAGGAACATCAGAATGACTATGCCTAACATTCATCTGAACTCAAAATTTGTGAACAACATGAATCCCGAATGGCACAAGTTTGTCACCTCAACTGAAGCTCACTAAAGTTGAAGAATACAAACTATAGACAACTCTATGCCTTTCTTCCTCGAAAATGAGAGACATGCTATGTTTGAAAAATGATTCTTATCGGTTCAAAACCAACCGAGGGTAGACAAGCTCATCAAATGATTCAAGCGCATTTTACTCAAACATCGGAATCACAACCAAAGCATCACAAGTCATGGGTAATGGTAATCATTCAGCTAAACTACGATCCTATGATCAAACAAGCTTGATGCTGCGTGGAAACATCATTAATCAAGCTGGCTCTTACGATTAGTCAAAACATGACTCTCTCCACACCAACAACAATCTCGAAGCTGCTTCAACCACATAATCAAGCCCTTGTCGATGGGAAGGTTATAGTGCCTGACCAGATTCAAAGAACGCGTCTGAACAAAGCAAGAGGTGGAGTACAGTGAGGTTATGTAAGTAGAATAGGAAGGAATGAAATCAAGTCAAGCTAAGCCAATCAAATGTTACAATTGTGGAGGTTAAGGACACATTGCAAAGGCTTGCAAAAGCCCTCAGATTAGGAGATAAGATCTTTGCTTGTACAAGCTCGGGATAATGGTCTTTGGATGAAGAGGAGTTGTTGTTTCTTCGAGGGCAATGCCAAGACCTATGATGAGATGTGGATGGCAACCAATTCGGGAGATAGGTCACAATCATCGAATGCCTTTCAAGTCCGTGATTGTGATGCATACGACTCGATGTGGATGATGGACCTAATGCACACACAATCTTTATGGCTAGCATTTCTCCAATGGTTTCTCCCAAGGTCTCATCTTCACCACAAGCTGGCCCATCCAAAGACAAACTCATCTCGGAGGTAAAACTATATGATGATGCTAATGTGCAAAAGATGCATGACAAAGTACAATCAACTGAAACTATTGAATCAAATATTGAAAATATGGGTAGTATCAATGTTGTCCCATATGATCAATATGTGAAACAAAGTGAAAGTGAAGTTGTACCAAGTGATGCATCTTACGCAACAATGACTATGTTTTGATGAATACCTTTGCATGTGCCTCATGATTACGTAATTTCAGAACTAAATGCCTATAAAAGAGCGTGTTGCTATTTATGAACAAGTGCAAAATTTGAGTTGACCACTTTCGTGAAAGGAAATGGATGACCAAGTCGCACAATCATTAGAAAAGTAATTTTAGAGAAGAAGTATTAAAACAAGAGTTAAATTCCTTGCAAGAAAAGCTTTCTAAGACTGCTAAGCAAAAACAAGAACTTCAAGAAAATGTGAAAATGCTTAAGCAAGAATTTAATGCAAAGGAATCAAAACTCTTGAAAGATTTTCTAATCTGAAAACTTTGAAAAACAAACTTGAAAACAAGTTGTACATACAAGGAATACCATTAATTTGCTCACATGATCACTAAGCATAGAGTCTAAGATAAGCATAGCATTCCCTTATTGAGGAACCAAATCGGAATTAAAAAGGCTAGAAATGCTCATGGGTTCTTTATGATGGCAAAATCCTTAAACCTAGACGAAAACCTAGTTGTGTTGAGTGCGAGGAAGATAAAAAATGAGATGAAATCACTAGGGAAAAGTGAAACAAAACTAGATGATCCAAATGTAAAAGAAAAGTAATCATCACACCCGTGATTACAAAAGGAAGATGGATTGCCTTGAACAAGTTCTCAGTTGTTGTTAACTCCAGAACAAGTGCGGAAAATGGTTTAGATAAGCAGACTGAAAATATTGTTGAAACAAACCTTTGGGAAAATGCCTAAAAGCATTTGTGTGTATCCTCCTAATTCACCAATGCATCTTGTTCCTAGAACAATTGCCACTAAAAGCAAGACCTTAATTAGCCAATATGTTATATTTCAACTATTTGTTGATTTTGAGAAAACTTGCAAGAAAAGGATCACACCCACTGGTATAACGGAAGGAGAAAGGGGTTTTGAGCAAATGAAAGAATGTTATTTAACGGAGGTCATGCCTTTCTTTAAACTTCTAAAAGATCACTTTGAGAGTCTTAAAAGGGGATAATTGAGATATTAAAATGGAAAAGGAATTTGATGCAATGATAGTTGAAGTTAGTGACTATGAGCGAGCATTAAAATATAATGAGATTGAAAGGAAGAACTTGCATACAAAATGAGAATATGTTTGAATGTGTTGCTCAAGATGTGTTTTCAACGCTACAAATTGTTCCATTAATGCTTCCAATTTCATGAATTATCTTTCCTTTGAAAGTCTCCCATGATGCGTGTCATTGAGCTTGAAAAACTAATTCTAAACTATCTGAGAAAATTGAAGGATGATCGACAATTTGGTTAAACATTTATCTAAACTAGAGGTTGAGCATTTTAATTTACAACTAAAATATCAACATCTTAAAGAAAATGTCAAAACTTCAAATATCAAGACATCCCAGATGCTCGAGTTTGATCAGTTTTTCAAATTAACAAGCGTGATGAGCAGATTCAAGCTCATTGTAACCTGATCGAAAAGTTGAAAGCCCAAATCTCTCAATTAAAGGGTCAAAGAACAATATGGCTGGGCTCCCAAATGCCTACTCCTTTAGATTCTCAGAATTCTCAAACTTTTCATCTTCAAAACTTAGTTAATGCCTTACAAAAGGAAAGCGAGAGTTTTCTAGAAGAAAATGAAAAAAGTTAAGCATTTTAAAGAGTTATATGATTCAATAAAAGTCACAGTGACCAAAACAACGAAAAATAACGTCTTTACAAAGGAAATTGAGAATCGAGAAGTCGGGGAAATGAAGCTACCACTTGTTTTCAATAAGAATGTTGTCTCAAAGTCACCCTAGATTGCAAATACTTGTGACGATTAAATATATTCCTCCTCATCTTAGGAATAATGAACATGCTTTTCATGACTCGTGCTCACCTTAAGAATAGTCTAGAATGTCTCTGTGAGATTGTCGAAGAGGATTTCATTAACAAACCTCTTGATAGTGAAATTAGGTTTGCTTGCCTCGGGCAAAGCGATCTCAAACTTGAATGTGTAATTGCAACATGTCCAAAATCCTTAGGTGAAAAAGGCAATTTGTGAAGCCTTGTTCTATGCCTGAGTGCCAGCGAAAATCCGTTCTATGCCCGTCTTAGAAAGTAAACATATGTTCCTTAGTAGTTGATTCGAGATATGTTAGTGCTAAGAAGGTGAACTTTTAGTGTGCACAAAATAGCTCAAATCACATCTTAAGAAAGTATACACTAATGTGCCTTCTAGTAGTTGAGATCCTTGCGTCAAGTTGGGAATGCAAAAATTAGATCAACCAACTAATGTTCCCATTCCCTCTACAGGGGTAATCGGTGACTTTAAAGGTCAAAGTCTCAAAACAATACAAGGAATGATAGGACCTTGCAAGCTAAGAATGTGCATTGGAAGAAAGTAGAAGACCAATCTAGGAACTTTAAGCTTGTGTTGAATAAAACGAATCGTGTTGATTCTAGTATTAGCCTTAAAAGCGTCATGTAATTCAAATTACGATACTATTTGCAAACCTTGTAATGATGTTTGCTTGAATTACATTGCTAATCATGAATGTGGTGTGAATGCTTTGTCTATCTTTGTCAAATGCCGGTTAAAATTGTTAAGGCTAATAATCGTGCAAAGAAGGCAAAGGCAAAAGCGAAAGATTGTTAGAAAACAGTGGAAACCCACAGGAAGAACATTTATAAAGATAGGTTATTATTGGATACCTTTTGGTCATAGAATAATAATCGGTTTCTCTCAGCTAAAGAGGCTATGCCCACTAGAAAATGGATGCCCTCTTGGTAGAACTATTCCCTTAAGAAGTGAACATACTTTGAATAGGTCAAATCTGACACCGACATGCATCTATTCCCAATGATTCCATTGCTTCTACCGATATGGATGTTTCTATCGATGTGGGTGTTCCAATTACTATGACTAACCAAGTGGAACCCATTCTTGCATGGGGATCCCAATTATCCAATTATCCATTCTTGTCGTGTTCAGCTGCGTCGTTCAAATCGTTACGTGGTACGGACTCGAGGCTGTTCCAAGCATATTTGGAGACCCGTCGGCTCTCATGAACCGTGAGCACAAATTCATGGGAGGTGATTAGATTAGGAATGATCATTTCAATGCAATTAAGGGTTATGGAGACTATGTTATTGGAAAAAGTGTTATCTCTAGGGTATATTGTGGAAGGTCTTGGTCATAACATGTCTCTGTTGTGGGGTCAATGCGATTACGATCTAGAAGTAGCCTTCTGAAAACATACTTGTTTTGTTAGAGAACTTGATGGTAAGGAACTTTTAAGAGGCTCACGTGGCTCAAATCTATACACCATCTCTATAGAAGATATGATGAAGTCTTCTCCAATTTGCTTGTTGTCAAAGGCTTCAAAACCAAAGTCATGGTTATGGCATCGTCGTCTCAATCACTTGAACTTCGGCACCATCAATGATCTCTCGAGAAAGGACTTAGTTGTAGGTTTACCTAGACTCAAGTATGAAAAGGATCATCTTTGTTGACATGCAATTGGGAAAAAGCAAGAAGTATGCCCATAAACCCAAACCTACAAATTCATCTCCGAAGTTCTTCATACAATTCACATGGACTTATGTGGACCCATGAAGTCTGAATATCTTTGGAAATAAATATGTGTTAGTTGTGGTTGATGATTTCTCTAGATTCACTTGGGTAAAGTTCTTAAGGTCAAAGGATGAAACTCCAGATATCATCATCAAACTCATCAAGCAGTGCAGTTGATCTTAACAAAGCAGGTGAGAATCATCGAACGGAACAATGGGCCGAGTTTGTTAACAAACAACTGGGTGAGTTTTATGAAAAAATTGGAATTAGCCATCAAAGAAGTGTGAACTCCTCCAGCAGGCGGTTGTAGTTGAAGGCAATCGAACTCTTGTGGAAGCCGCTAGATCAATCTTGATTTACTCAAAGGTTCCAATGTTTCTCTGTGAAGCTATTGCTCTTTTTGCATGCTACACAAAAATCGTTCCACTTCACCTTCAGTTCATGGAAAAACTCCATATGAACTTGTCCGCATGAGAAAACCTAATCTCTTTCCGTGTGTTTGGTGCATTGTGTTATCAAACTAATGAGGGTCAAGACTTAGGCAAACTTAGTAAAGACATTGGAATATTTGTAGGGTATGCACCAAACAAAAAAGGATACGAATCTAACAAAAAGAACAAAATATCATGGAAACAATTCCGTTACGTTTGATGGTGGGTCAAATGGCTCTGGACAATCAATTCCCGAACCACTTCAAACCGAGTCCCATTGGTTCATACCTTGTTCCAAACTTTTCTCAAGAAACTCCATATGTACCTCCATCTGAAGATGATTTAAAGAAATTGTTTGATCCTATGTTTGATGAACTTTATGATCCAGTACTAATGAGGTTGTCAATTCCTACAGCAGAGGCTGTTCATATTCTGTGAATGAAGTCAATCCCCGATCTCAATATCATTAAGTCCAAGAAGCCTGTCTTCTTGATCCTTCACTCATCAACAAATCATCATTCTTCAAATGTACATCATGGAGGCATGTTTACATCAATGATGAAGTTAATCCCTTTGCACTCGAGATGCTCCGTTTGAAAACATATTTGCTCACGAATCTTCATGAGAACCATCTTCTTGAGGAGACATCCTCTGCTACTTGATCCCTCAACAACTACCACATGAACACCTCGAGAAAATGGACTCACGATCATCCATTGAGAACATCATTGGAAATCCTCGTCGGTATCAACAGGAAACAACTTGCAACGATGCCTTATGGTGCTTCTTCCTCCGTACTCTCTAAAGATCGAACCAAAGATGTTAAGCGCCATGAATGAAGATAGTTTGGTTCTATGCAAGAAGAAATTCATGAGTTTGATCGACTTGATGTATGGTTAGTACACTCGGATTGTGCTATGATCAATGCTCTAAAATGGATCTTCAAAGTGAAACTTGATGAGCATGGTGATGTGTTGAAGAACAAGGCTCGATTAGTTGCTAAAGGATACCGTCAAGAGGAGGGTATGAGACTTTGAAGAATCTTTTGCTCATTTGTCAGAATGGGGCAATAGAATCTTTTTGGCTAATCTTTGCAAGTAAAGAACATGGTAGTCTATCAAATGGATGTGAAGGCGGCATTCTGAGCAGATCTTAAAGAAGTGGTCTCTATGTCGACACAACTGAAGGCTTTGTGAATCGAACATCCTACCTCGTTTATCGTTTGAAGAAGGCTCTGTATGGCTTAAAGCAAGCTCAAGGGCATGGTATGATATCAAAGTTTCTTAGGATTGACAAAGGCGATTGATCCAACATTGTTCACCGAGAAGTCGGGCAAACATTTAATTCATGTTCAAATTTATGTTGATGATATCATTTTTGCCTCAGCCCGACTAATGAGTGTGACCTTTTTTCAAATGAAATGAGTTCAAAATTTCAAATGTCAATGATGGGACAAATGTCATTTTCTTGGGACTACAAATTTCACAAAGTCCCGGAGGCATTTTCATAAATCAATCTAAATATGCAGAGATCTTAAAGAAATTTGGATTTGATTCAAGTGACCCTGTTGACACTCCATGATTGATCGAACCAAACTAGATGAGGACCACTCAGGGATCTTGATTGACCAAACGAAATATCGTAGTATGTTGGATCACGATGTATCTCACGCTAATGAGCCAGAACATATTGACTTGTTAGTTGTTTGCATGTGTGCTAGATACGAGGCTAAACCTACTAAAAGCACCTTGGCGGTTAAGCGGGTCTTCGGTATCTTCAAGGAACCATCAATATGGGTCTTTGGTACAAGAAAGGGTATGTCACTAACGACCTATCAGATCGTCATCACGGGATGTCAAGATACACGTCATGGAGGTGCTTTCGATTTTTGGGTGATAAGCTTGTGAGATGGTCTTCAAGAAGCAAATAAGTACTTCTATTTCCTCTAGAAGCGAGAATACATAGCCATGTCATCTTGTTGCTCAAATCCTTTGGATGAGATCTCAATTATCGACTATGGCTTTGTATTTAAAAAATCCATCTTGTGATAATAAAAGTACTATTGCTCTTTCATGCAATAACGTTCAACACTCAAGAGCTAAGCATATCGACATTAGTCATCATTTCATCAGGGAACAAGTGGAAAAGGGTGTGGTGGAACTCTATTTTGTGAGGTGCGAATATCAGTTAGCGAACATCTTCACCAAAGCTCTTGAGCTTCCACGGCCCGAAGCTTGAAAAGCCTTCAACCAAAAACTCTCAAATGTCTTCAGGAAGAAGGCAGTAAAATATCTATGCTCTATCTCTTGTAATATTTATTCAAAAACAAAATACAAAATTATAAAACTTTCAAAATCCATAAAAATCTGAAAAATTTAAAAAATCTTCAAAAAATATTGTCAATTTGTCATGTTTTCTTGGTTCAATTATCTGGTCTTTGTGTTGTCATTCAAAAGAAACCGCAGACTTAGATGTTGTTCGAATTTAAAAAATAAAAAACAAAAAATAAATAAATAAATTTTGAGAGAAAGAAACAATGGTTTATTGTCATTTGAAGCGTGCCAAGCTTTTCAAAAGAAACGAGCCATAATTTATCATGTTTTCAAATTCATGCTCGATTCTTTAAACATTTATGCTGAAAACTACTGTTTTGAAAAATAACTGGACTCTATTTTTGATAATCATTGGACTTATTTGTCAAAATATCAATCTCTCAAACAACAACCTATGTCATTGATTGAGGGGGAGAATGATTTCAATTAAATTAAAAGTTATTTGTCATTCAATTGTTTTCAAAAAGATATTCATGCATGTTTTATCAATGGAGTTTAAAGTCTTAAAAACCGATCCTTATCGGTTAAAACGCTTTCATAATCAAGTCACAATTCTCCTTAAAGCTTTCAAAATCAATTTAAATCTATAAGAGATCACAAATCTCAAATGATTTGATAATTGTAGGGGAGAATGTGTGATTTAAATTAGATTAAAAGCGATAATTCGGTAAATGGTTTTATAAGGTTGTACAAGCTCTCCTTCCCACATGTGCCAAAGCGATTTCATTTTTCCACACATGTTGAGGGGAGCATCTATCTTAAACCACAATGATTTGAAGCGTGATCATTTATCTCAATATTGAGGTTCCCTCTAGTATGTGCAAAACTCTTTTCAACCTCGAGGCACATATTGAGGGGGAGCATAACTTTGAAAACCTCATCCTTCCCCAAAATTGCAATCTTCTTGATTTGATTGAGGAAGTGATGTTGATATCTTTAGAAAATGGAATTCAAAAGTTAATTCTTTCTCTCTGCTGTGCAAAACGATTTCATTGCCTGATGCATGTTGAGGGGAGCTCTTATTAAAATATAAAAACAATTCAGTACAAAATGCTTTGATGAATATATCACAAGTATAAGTTGATTTTCAAATGGTTTTCAATTGGTTCCAAATGGCGAGATGAACAATATCAAAAGACGACCAACTTTACTTTGTATCGGTGATATAAGGATGATAAGGTTAGGTATTTGTTCCCATGATCATTGACAGGAGGGATCTACCGAGACTATCCACTAGTTAAGTGTAGAGTTCTTAGGTATGATGATAAAAGGAGAAAAATGAGATATGGGAAGAGTGCGGGTAGAGCGGAAGTAGTCTTTGGAATAAACCCACAAGGTTCTTCCTATGAAGTCTCATTAAGCAACTGAAGGGGTTGAAGAATGAAAAATTGAATAATGAGAAAATGGTGAAAACAAATCATTCATTTATTCAACCATAGAAGAGCCGAATTCAATTCATATACTCACGATGGTAACATGGGTATTGAAGACAAGGCGTCATGGACCATGGCCTTTCTGCACTACAACTTCCCAAACCACTCAAGTTCCTCTTAAAAGGCTTGTTTCATTCATGGGGAAAGACATAATCTGACTCGACTCTAGAGATTGTTGATATTGAAGGAGACCCTCTCCTAGTCTCAGATATAGGAACCAAATATGCACAATTGAGTCTAGAGCCACGAGATCATCTATAAATCTCATTAGGACACTCTCATTGAAGACTCTCTATTTCACACAATGTGGAAAGAGATTTTTATCTTGAGTCCTCGCATTATCCTTGTGGTATTGCATCCCAGAGTGATATGCTAACATACTCAATGAAGATGGAAAGCCTTCTAGAGCCAACATCAAACAAGCTCTTGGTGGATGGCATGTGAGATCTATCCAATAGATCAACCATGTGACAACGAGCGAGAAAATGGAGACGATTCAATCTTTTGGATCAATCCTAGTTCAGGTTATGGATTGACGGATACCTTTGAAAAACCGGTCTTTGTGCTTTAAAACTCTTTTCATTGCTGCGTCGTAGTGTACTAATTTTCAAATCAAAAAGTGTTTTATGATTGATAATTGTTTTCATTAAAACCTTCGTTATATTGCAAAAACAATTTCTGGCAATATCGTTGTGTTTTCAAATCTCTTTTCATCAATGGTGGATTTAAATTAGTTGGTTCACTCACTCAGTGTTGTCTTCTTTGAGGTTCGGTTTGGTGAGAAAAATTAGAAGCGGTGCGAAACCATCAAGGAAATTCTTGAATTATACTTGATCACGAGGAAGTACTTTGTACGATCAGCGAGGAGTGGGCGTGTACCTCAATTCATGAAAGTGATCAAAGACACTTTGCGTGCGCCTGTGCACTAACTTCTATCTTATGCGGAATTTAGCACGTTTGTTGATGAGAATGGAGGCGATCAATCCGCGCATACTCACTTTAACATTCATATCGAAGAAATCATGATTGGTGCATCAATGACTCGATATTCTAACTCCATGCTTCGCTGCTTAGCGAATATCATGAATCAAGCAGCTTCACTTACTCGATGAGAGATATCATGATCCAGATTGTGAGCATGTCGGTCCGAAAGTCACAACATCACATAATACCAACACCACAATGGATGTATCAGAGATTTTCTATTAGGCTGATGATCTCAATGGCTCAACATTATTATCACGTGGATCGATAAAGACCTCCACTTGGATTAACCAAACATGCAATGAGTGGAATCAATGTCCTACGAGCTTGAGCAAAGTACTACATCAAGAATGCAAGATCAATTGTTAATGTAATATCCGATTGTATTCAATGTCATTTTAGTATATGTTTGAGGTGACCTCCTTTAGGGGGAGATTGTTAGGAATTAGAAATTCCGGGTATTAAAGAGTCGATTTACCTCAAGTATATGTCGTTAAAGCTTCGTAGTCATAGTACTTTTATGTTAAGTAGTATTTAGTTTAGTAACACAGTGGAAGGAGACGGTCTTTACCTATTGTATGCACGATCCACGACCGTTGTGTGGCGTTTTATTGTAAGATTATAAATACTCTACCTTCCAAGGTAGAGAGTAGGAGGCTAATAATTTTTCTTTCTCTCACTAAGTTCTCTAACTTTCTCTCTTTAAAACCTCCTTGTACGCCTCTTGTGATTATGGTTTAGTGTGTTTGTGAAATCCAATATCTTACAACTATCAATGCTTTGGCTCCAAATGGAGTTAAACAGTTGCGTACAAATGAACACACAACAAGATCACACAGAAAGCACATATTTCAAGCAAGCATAATTGTCGAAACACAAAATAGAAGATCACGGCATAAAAGTTAAAAAAATGTTGAGTACCATTTTCCCCAAGGAAAATATTAGAAAAAGGCTAAGAAACTCACCTTAGTCAAGCAATGCACAACACATAAATCAAGAGTAGTATAACACAAACTCTAAGCGTGCGGCATGGACTTGTGCGACCTAATAATATATAGACTTGTCTCAAAATATATCCATAAAAGAAATCGAGATAAGAGTTTTCAAAAATTAACCATTTCCATTCCTAAAATCAATTATTTCCATTTCCAAAAATAACCAATTGTATTTCCTAAAACAATCTTGTTTTAGCCCTTATACAAGAGTTTGGTATCATCGTTTGTGTAACGGAAGAGGACAGCGACTCAAGAGTACATGCCAAAAAACAAACCTCGAGTCGACTAGAATAATAAAAGAAGTCAAAAGAGATGTGAATAACAAATGAAAACACACAAAATGGATAAAAGAGTTGGTGGTGATGGTATTTTCCCATAATCCCAATTATTTATATGAAATATATTGTTTTATGATTTGAAGTAAGTTTGGACTTAAAATAAAAGGTATCTTTTGAAAGAACCTTAAATTTATAAATTTCACAAAATTTCGTTTATAATTAGTTCCTTCATTGAACATTTCCGAGTCAAATGACTTTATTAATTTAATTTCCAAGTTGTTAGACAACAAATGTCATAGATATTATTGTTAGTTGTTATTATTTCCATTGTTTTTGCCATCTGAATGAATACATTAAATTAGATTCACAGTCTAATGTACTATATCCGTTTCGTGTTCCAATAGTCCAAAATGTCTAAAATCCAACAATATTCCATGTCAAAATATATTTTAAGCCGGTGTTGCCAAAATCCTAAAGAAGTTCCAACCACCAATCCATAATCAAGTCAATCTCAGAAGAGCTACAATAATGTTTTATGATGAATTTACCTCGAAACATTTAATACTCTCGATTTCCTTATTTTTTATCCAAATCGGCTGATTACATGTTATATTCTTCTTGTCAAAATATATAATAATTAACAAATCTAGAATTTGTTAACTAATACTAATATCAAGTAGTTATTATTTACTTTTTTTATTTCGTCCGAAAATATGTCACGATATATTATCCGTTTCGAGTCAAATCCTCATTTCAATCCCTCGGGTCTAAACTTAATTCTCAAACCCAAGATTAACCCAATATAGTCCATTTGCCACAAGGTCAGTCAACAGGTCAATACATCCATATATTACGTCTATATAACGGGTATAGGCAATCCGAGGTCCTTACTAGACCCACGAGTCTCGCTTAACACCCATATAGCCAAAACATCACAATATCAAGTCCAAGCTCAAGTCATAATCTCACAATCAAAGCTCTCAGCCACACAAAATTCCTATGGCTCGAGTTTATCCATAAGTTCAAACCAAAACCCAACCGGTCAAAAGAAATTAACCAAAACTTACCACGCGAGACTGCGGTCTTGGCTCGAACCTGAATCTTTGACAAAACCAAACGGAATTTGAAATGAGGAAGCCATATGCTGACCACCACAACCAAATGGGCCGAAATGAGGAAGCCATACCTGACCGACCACAACCAAACCGTTGAAGTGGCCACAAAACATAACCAAGTCAAGCTAAAAAAGAGGCGAGACCCAGGAAGTGGGTTCAGTTCAAAACCGTGACCCCGAAAAAATAACAAACAAATCAAATAACCAACTCAAACAAATAAGCTAGTTATAAGCTCGGATCAAGACGTAACGAGGCGTACGAGAGCTTTGAGCTCATGGCAAGCATACCAAGAATAGAACACGTGACACAAAACAATGATACCATATGCTTTAGATTCGTTTTAATAAATTTTTTCCCGTTTTTCATTTGTTTGACCTCACTTTGGCGCAGTAGTGAGAATGATGAGTTTAACCTAAACCCATTGATCTATCTTACTTTCTTAAAACTCAACAACCAAGAAGAAGAAGGAAGCGGCGGCGGCGTGTAAGTGGTATCACAGCGTGGGAGTGAGAAACTCGTTCAAAGGAAGATATAAGGGTGGGTTGATGGGGTTTCCCACCTGAAGAAGCAGCTGATGATGATAGGTGGTGGTTGATGATGACAGTTGCGTGGTGTATATGAAGAGAGAGAGAATGATATTAGTTTTAGGATTAGGGTTGAAATGAGAGAGAGATGGGTATTTATATCCTAGTTGGGCCAAAAGTGTCACATTGTGAAAATGGAGGTACTGGGTAATTAAACGCTAGGGTCAATGTGAAACTTTGCTAAATTTTTGTTATCTCGTTTCTCAGGCTCGTTTAGACTAGTAAAATTTCCGTGAGACTTTCTAACTTGCGCCATAAATTTTTAAATTGCTTTTCCACTAAAAATGACTATTTACATGACCGATTTTTGAATAAAACGTCATAACTAAATCAATAACCGTATATTAGGTTTAGACGCTTCGTGCGGAACGCGTTGCGTGATATGTTCATGATTTGCGGTTTAGCTTAAACTTAAGTATAAAACAGATACGTAAACTTTTTAAAATAACCTATTTTTGAGTGAGGACCATGAGAAAAATGTGGATTGTTATAGTCTACCCCTGTTAAAAAGAATTTTGTTCTCAAAATTCAACGATAGGACCTGAGCTTGATCGGATAGTATTCACCATTCGTTTACGTTGTACATAGAAGGCTACGGGTGTGGTGTCAACCCAAATAGTACCGGGTGCTACTTCCCAAGTGGTACTATCATTACCTCCTAACCTCTTGCAATCACACAAATGAAGCCACATAATAACCACATAGTAAAGCAACTTTCCGTCCTTGAGTGAAGCCATCAAAAACCTTAAGCAAATTATTAGGTAGCTTAAGTTGAGCCTCAACTTTAATTTATGCTTAAACCCACAACTCATCAAAGCGTCATGAGGTTAAGCTATGCAACAAGTTGAGCTGCCTTAAACTACACATAACTTGAATTCCAACTTAATTTTGCAACCAATCAAACAAAACGGCCTTGAAATTAAGTTAAGAAACTCAACGCTTTCGATGAATTGGCTCAATTTTGGGATCATTTTACAAATAAACAAATCAGTAGGTATCTAAAGCTTAGATTAAGATAGGTTGATTCATATAAGGGGGATGTGTATACTTGCTTCCTTCAATTTAGTCGTGCCTAAGTACATCTCCTAAAGTCGGATAGCATGCCTACTCTGATCATCTGTCTAGAAATGGTAAGTCATACACAAACCTAATTGTGTTCCCAATTCATCCTATAGGGCCTGCCAAAAATAGTGGTGTGAACCGTCTATCACGATCCGATGTAATAGATACGGGCGCTCCTCTTATGTGTCCCTCTTAATTGGATATCCTTGAATACTACGAAAGCATTGATTAACCAAAGGACTTAACATGTAAACTCGAAGTGCTCGCATATAGTTCTGAACGTGGTGTGTGATGAGTGTCTAAATACTCATCATTTTTGTACCTTTTAGACTGCAAAAACATCTGAAAACACTCAGAAATACATCAAAATGATGAAAATATCACAAATAAGTATTTTATGTGTTTTAAATGCAAAAATATCAAAATCAGATGAAAAACGTATCAAGTTTGCATAATTGGCAGTTTTAGTCCCCCAAGTTTCAAAAGTTGTCAAAAACAGTCCCTGGTAAATTCAAAAACTTGTAAAATTTCATTTAAGGTCCATGGGATTCAAAAGTTGTCAAAATAAACCCTTTAAAGTTTAAAATTTTACAAAATGACAACTTTAGTCCTTAAACTTTGAAAAATGACAAAAATGGTCCTTGGATTTATAAAAATGGAAAATATTCAAATATTATCCTTGTACTATTAAAGAATGGCAGGAATGGTCCTTATTATAATTTTGGAAAAGTGGCGAGGTTGGTCCTTGTGTTTGGCGAATTACAACATTAGTCTTGGGTTATCTAGCTACAAAACAAACGGACCCTTGTTATTACCCAAATCCAATCAACAACCCACGGCCCAACACCCCAAGCCCAATCTACGTTAATAAACCCGTCAAAAAGTGAACAGCGCCAAAAATGACTCTACTGTTCATCTCCTCTCACAACCGCATTCAATACCGGTGGAACTGCCACCCTTTCACCTTATCCTCCCACAAGCCCTACAACCCCTCCACCTCCACAACCTCCCAAAACCCATTAAATGCAAAAACACCTTCAAAGATATTTTTGGCGTAAATTGCAATCAAAGGTAGAGATGGTTGGTAGATCAAAGGCGAGTTAATGATGGGATTTCTTGAGACTCAAGTGGAACCTTTTCTTGAATAAAAAGGAGAAAAATAGAGGGTAGAGATATAATTAGAGTAGTTTAGTTTTACATGTCGAAGTAGTGTAATTCAATTTCCATGTATTTTAAGTCTTTCCATACTTTGTTTAAGTTATTAAGTGAATCTTTTCCAATCCTTAATTTCAAAGTTGTTTATTTCATGTTTGTGAAATTTTCAAGTTCAAATTTTAAATGTGTCCTAATGTTGTTTGTATCTGTTAATAAGGACTTATAAGATCACATAAACTCCTAGATAGCTTATTTAAGCTATTAGAAACCATAAATTAGTTTAGAAGCAAAAGCAAAAAACATAAAAATCAAGAAAAATTAGTAAAAAAATAAAAAATCTATAGAGAAATGATCAAGAAACTGAAGCTGATTTTGGATTGCTTTTGGTATAGAGCTCTTGGGGAAGCATTAGGATTGGTCTTGTGCTTTGATTCTAAACTTTCATTTTGAAATCCATCTTGCAAGTTTGTTACTCCATTTTAGCATTTCACTATTGAAGTCAATTACTAGTTTAAATCTTTGTATGTTTATGTTTTTAAGTTGTATTTAAGTAAAATTAAACAATAACACAGTGGCTTATTCTTTTTAATTTGTAGTTTATAAAAATTTTAATTTGACAGTTTTAATAGCATAATTCCCATTCTTGAGTTATAGGTTGTTATTATTATTGTTTAATGTTTCTTTAGTCTAATTAAATAATAGTATAAGGTTTTTAATGTTGTCATAGTCTTAATCTTTGAAATACTTTGAAAAGCTTCAATTAAGTCCATAAATGGTGTTTGGATTTCTTTGAGTTAATTGTGCTAAGACCATTTGTGCCGTTGTTTATTGTTGTTTAAGTCACTTTTTAGTTCCTAATAGCTAAGTCAAGCTTCATAAAATATAGTCATTGTTTGATGTAAAAGTCAAAAAAATCTCCTTTAAGTCTCATACTTAAACGCTTTAATGTTAGGAATTAGATCATGAAATTCATAATATTAGCTTAAAACTTGTTAACATAGCCTAATATCATCTTATTATAGTCTAATACAACATATTCAAATAATAAGAGGTGATCAAAATTCACTTAAGTCAATCCCTTTCAATTTAATTCAAAAGTCAAATTTTCCAAATCATAGCTTTTGAATAAACTTGGTGATTTTCTTATGATCTTTCTATTAAGATTTAGAATATATGCATTTGGGATATTAAAGTTTAGCTGCTTAACTTAATTAGAAAAATATTAGCTTATATATACTTAGCTTATAGACTGCTTATTTCTTTGTTTCTTTTAAGTACTTTTTCAAAATCTTCCGTGCAAACGTGTACTTGAGTAGTCCATTTTGATAAGCTCACACAGAGCTTATTAGTTAGCCATAACTTGTGTAATTTGGTTCTTGAAAGCTAACCTAGTCAATTTGGAAGATCCAAGCTTATTTTATTTTTAGCTTATTTACTAGGGCTGCAATTAGTTGTACTTTGTCCCATTTCTCAGGAAAACTAGATAACCAAGGTACTCAAGCCATTTTCATAAGCTCACATAGAGCTTAATAGTGAGTCTTACCTTGTGTACTTTGGCTTTTGGGAAGCCCACCAGCCTAATCTTGACACCTCAGCTTTTAATTTTGAGCTTTTCACTTATTTAATAAGCTAAATTTGCTTGGGAATAAGGCCGCATGCCCGTTTGGTTGAGAGGGTGTTTTGTATTGCTTATTAGCTTATTAATAGCTTTTCAGTGTTGATATTTGTATCTTTTAACTTCATTTGAATAGCTTTAGCTTATTTGTGTCTTATTTTACCTTTGTTTCAAGTTTGTAAGCTTGTTTGAGCTTAAAACTCAAAATAAGCTCATAAGCTTTCACTGTTGAGATAATAAGCTCAAACTGAGCTTATTAGTGATTTTCATAAAAAGTGTTAGTTATAAAATTTGCTTATCTATCAGGTTTTAATAAGTTTGTACAAGAAAAAGTCCAAAAAATTAATTTTGTAAAGATGGGAGGCAGCTCAACCCTCAGACCTCCCACCTTGAGATGATAGTGTGCACTGATACCAGCTTGCCCTTGCCTTTTCTCTGGTTTAACTTTGCACACTTTAATATATAACCCTTGTTTTCATTTTAAGCTTATACGAGCTTATTAGCTTATTTTCAGCTTATTTAATCTAGCTTTTTCAACTTTTTATTTTTCTTAACTTTGTATTAGTATAAAGTATTTTATATAAAAGTTTCAGATTTTTCTAAATAGTTTTAGTATTTTTAATCATTTATTTAGTCTAAATTAGTAATTAATTCATAATAAAAATATAAAAAAGTCAAAAAAATATAATTCTTTTTTCTAAAATTTTCTTTTGTCATATAGTAAGTAAGAAAATTGTTTTTACACCTCAGGACTTTTATTTCACAAATTTTACGCTTTACTTATGCGACTGCGTAATTTTATACATAACGACGCTTTCATTTTAGGTCACGTTTTTAGATAATTTAAGTTTACTTTTTAGTTAAAATAGTTTATTTAAGTTAGTTTGTTTTATAAATCAAGAAAAACATCATTGTAAAAATAGTGATAGCGTTTATTTAATATATTCTAGTTTTTTTAATTTTCTTTAATTTGCATTTAAGCCCCTGTAATTTACAAACTTTCTCTTTAGGTATAATTATTCCAAATCTCCAAACCTTTTTCCTGTTCAATATCACCCGATCACAAATTGCTCTATTATGTTATTCACACCTCGTTTAACTTAATCTCGTGGATACACTATACCCTCTCGATCTTAATTGCATTTGCTTTCTATCGTTTAAGTTTATTACGGCTTGACCATTCACAAGTAGTTAGCTTGTGTGATTAAACTTGACGGTTTGAAGCCAACCAAGCAGTGATAACTCGAAATTTCAATCGTCATTGGAAAAACATCGACAGAGTTTATCGGTTTGACTAATTCGAAGTTACTAGTCGTATTTATATCGCTTTTATTGGAAATAATATTTTAAAAATTGGCGTAACTCTCGAGTCACTTAATCCCTTGTTTTCTAGTTGTTTAGCCCCTAATCACATATATCGAAAGTTTTATAAAGTTTCACTTAGGGTCCTTGGGATAAATTACGCAGTCACCCCTATAGTTTTGACTTTACATCTCTAGTCCCTCGCGTGGGTATATATACCCTTATCCTCTCTCAATACCTCATTTGATACCACCACTTTTTCTCTCTTAAATTTCACACACAAACACTTCTTTCTCACTATAAGAAATTCGGACACCCTTGTCTAGGGTTCCTAAGATCACATATTTTCCGGCCAACTTTCCGGCGACCTCTTCTACTTACACCACCTATCCCAAACGATAGATCGGTGTCTTGTGACCACGTTGGTGCATGACAATCACGCCCAACCACCCACGCCTCCAAATCTTGATTTCAAGATTCTGACCTAGGGTTTTCATGAAAATCGATGTAAATGGGATTCGTGCTTGGTTGATACGAGTTGTACTCAGATAAGGACAACACCAAGCCCTCGTTACTTCTTCTCACGGTAAACACAACTCACCGCTTTCATTCATCTTGTAATACGTATGTATTTTTTTATGTTGTTGTTTTGTGGTTAAAAATAAATAAAACATGTATGAAAAATGCTTTTGATAAACCATTTAAATTATTTGTTTTGTTTTCGTGGGCATAAACGTGAATTTAAAGGAGATGTGATATAAAAATCGGGTCAACAAATCCGAAACGAGTTAAAGACATAAATCGGTTATGAAATTGTGTTTGTGTGGTATGGAGAATTATTCAGTGGTGTTTCGTTCATGTGGGTTTGAAATGGATTCGGTTAGGCCCGCTTGGTTCTCGCAGACAGTTGGGGCGGGTCGTGACTCGGTTTGGTAAAACATGTGTTGGTCTTAATGAGGTCTCGAGTTTAAGTCAGTCATGGGTCTTGGCATTTGTATTAGGCACCACGATTAGTTGCGTTTGATACTTTGGTTGTTGCTTTCTAACATGAGTTGAGCCATTAACACTATAAATATGTTTAGTTTTAGTCACCCTTTTTATGTCTTAATATCATATTTGGTGGGTTCCTTTAAATGGTCACTTGACAGTTGCTTTGTCTCGGGTTCTCAAATGGGTATATGATATAAGTAAAAAGGATTACGGGTCCAATTGTATTACGTCACGGTAATAGTTTATAAGTCGTAGACATGGTTAATATGGAATATCAAGCCGCACACTATGGCCATATTATATCTAGTAATCGAGATAATGAGATAACGAGATTAATGAAACGGTTAATGGTATGAGACAATGGATTAACCACACACACACACACATATATATATATATATATATATATATATATATATATATATATATATATATATATATATATATATATATATATATATATATATATATATAACACAACGTAACTATGTAACTAACGAATCAATTATACAACTATGACGACATAAGCTATCATGATATATGATATTAGACTTGATCGAATAAGGAATAAATATTTATAAAACGGTGTGATAAACTTTGTGATCAATAATTAATATCGGGCATTATATATACGTTATAACTTATAAGTGTCTAACTATGTTTTATAAATTAGAATAACACTTGAAATGCGAGTCATGTGGAATGTAAGTTGTGCTTATTAAACATTTTAAGCTAACCGAATATAATGTGTTGGACTCAATGCGAGTTAAATATATTTATTTCACGATATGTTTAAATATTCTATTTCCTCATTTTAACTAATAACGAAATAATTAGATATATAATTTCAACGAAAATGGTTTCCAATTATTATAAACCTTTATAATGACTTGTGTTTTATAAATACAAAATATATTTCATAAACTTTTGATAACAATTTTATTGTTTAGTATGTGGTACTCTACTAAACGTCTTGGTTTAAATGAGTTTAGTATAATTGTTTTTGCGCTTAAAACTGAATATTGTTTTCACATCTAAGCTGCTATTGAATTATATAACTATAGATATTATAGACGGATATGGTTTAATCTATTATACACCCTTATTAAATATGATGGCAACTCGTGTTTTATAACACATGATTAGCTTTTATAAACTTGTTTGGAAATATTATTTTGATAAGATAACTTATTAAAGTCGTAATGGTTTGGGAACATTGGGATAACGAACGGTCAGTTATAGTACACTATTTACCATACCTTATATGAAGTAATTTCGGGAAAACTTGTATAAGTACGAATAACGATTGTGAAACCTTTAATTGAGCGGTAAATGGAACTTATCTTCTATTATAAACATGTACGTTTGGGATTATTGGGTAAATTACCGAAACTTGCTAATTAACCTATTTATTTTCTATAAATAGTTGTCGCCATTCCTAGTCTTTGACTAGCTTGAGTATGGTCGGTATTTCTTGACTTTGTCAATGTGTTTTCCTTTTTGGCATGAGTTATGGTCTATATGTCTCGATTATATCGATGTCTTCTTTCCTTCACGTGAGTTGTACGTCCACGCCTATGTTTCTTACCAGCACACAAAACGTTAAAACTAAACTTTTGAGATATTAATTATGAACTTTTGGGAACGATAATGTACTTTTGAAAGTAACTACATGAATGATCCACCTAAAACTACAACACATTACTTTCTATTGATTTCTTTATCATGAGCCGTATTCTAAGAATATCAGAGCATTAGGTTGCGTCACAACTATTCTATTGTACTCGCTACATATCTCTTTGGACGCCATGGAGATTAACTTTAGATGCCGTGGTCAATAGTGAATAGTGCATTGTTGTGGCTAAGGTGAGTTTCATAGCCCCACTTTATTCACGTTTTTAACTATATTGGGGTGAGAATCATGCTACTATTTTTGGACCGTGAAAACTATTTGGATTTGCTTATGCTTGATGCTTAGATAGATGTGCGTAGTTGTTGCCTTAGACTAGGTAGCAATCCTAATTGCTATAACCTGCCTAGCTAAGAATAGACTTCTACCGACCTAGTCCCGGTTGGCAATTGTTCTAGATTTTGCCACGACAGCCGACTAGAGTCGCTGGCCCGTAATCCCTGGATGCGGGATATGATTATGGTTGGTGATCCGGGTAGGATCGGTGTGCAAACGATATTTATCTATCTTAGGTCTTGCATAGCAAATCAACTCCGTGTCTACTATGATTTTATTGAACTTAAACCTATGAACTCACCAAATGTAGTTTGACCTTTTAGCATGATTTCTGTATTTGAGAGTTGTTTGGAATACGGACGGTGGAAGCTTGGCAAGAAGGCGGGGTCAAGGATAATTTCGACTGATAAACTTTGGGGACCTATTTTATTAAATCGTGTTTTGGGCCTAATATTTACACTCTTGGAGTAAATGTTTTGAATACACAAATTTGGGATTGGTTTTGAATGTTAAATGACTATCTTTTGCTATACTTGTGTGCGATACCAACCAATAGTAGACTCGAAAACTTGATTAAGTCTTCCGCTGTACCATGATTTGGGGGTGTTACACGTGGCCATAGGGTTGTCGATCTCTGTACTTTTAACTGAGGATATTCGGATCGGGAATCTTTCTTCAGAAGTACGCATTATTACGTAATTGGTGACGCTTTCGAGAATTAAGTCTACGTGAAGCTCAATTCATCAAGGGGATAAATCGTTAGGTCTTTATGAAGCACTTCAGTGAAGTCTCAAGCACGAGGTATCTTGGTTTTCGATCATTCCACTAGGCCAATGATATAGGAATTCAACAAGAACTATCGGCGATTAGGTTTTATGAGATGCCTCGTCCATTGTTTTTTTTGAGCCAAAATTTTTCAAAAATTTTAAACTAAGTGGCAACTTTAAACTTGATTTTCACATCTCATCAAGCAAGAACTGACATGAAAATTAAGTTAAAAGTTGCTAAAAAGCTTTTGGAAAAGAAAATTTTAGCTAAAGTTTGAGGTTGCTAAAAATGAACGAATGATATCTCAAAGACTCCAAGAGTCTTGCTACCAGATGGTGGAAATTCGAGGCATCTTATTGGTCTCTACACTTTGGTCATACACTATATCTATTCCATGGATAAGGTATCGGACACTAGGTTTCAAACTTAATATAAGCATGAATTCGGTAGAAACAAATCTATAATCAACGCCAGATTCAAACAGTATGGTAGCTTAATGGTCGCTAAGGAGGACATACCCGACACGCGATTCGGGTCCCGCGTCCTTCGGGCCGCTTCATCACAAATGCTTGTCCACGAGCCGGTTGCCATTGCTTCCATGGTTCGAGTTTGTTCCATTTGTCACTAAGGCTTGATTTGGGTTACTCTGACTCGTCCTGCAGGCCCTATTCAGCTTAGGACACGGTTTCGAAATGACCCGCCCCCGCACTCATAATGTGTCCTTGGGTAAATGACGTTGATCGAGTCACCGCATAGTCACCGCCGACAATCCTTTGCAATATGACCAGCGGCTGCGTTAAAAACACACATGACAAGGCGTGGTCTCCGGATGATGGTAGTCACATTTGACTCCACTATGGGTGAGGTCCTCAATATCCCTTTCTACCCGAGTTTGTTTGCGAAATCCTTTTCCCCATTTCGCCTTCTTAGTGTTAATTGCTTGCACCTTTGCTTACTTGGCTCACTCACGGCCTTCCTCTTGTCACCACTCTCGGATAATGACCCATTCCTAACCATCTCATCTTCTGCATAAGGTTGCAGATTTCAAGATCGCGACTTTGAATAGTAGCAGGCTCCGTCACTTTCACCATCCATCAATCTCGGGACCAAACCATAGATGTATCTTTCAATTCTCTTAGATTCAGGAGTGACCATGTGAGGTACTAGTTTAGCAAGCTCATGAAATCGACCAGATATGTTGCGTGACCAGCTCCTACCATAGTGTGGTTGTAGAACTCATAATCGATCTTCTGCATTTCATTGTTTGGGCGTATTCCTCCTTCAAAGAATGCCTTAAAATCATCCCAAGTCATGCCCATGGCAACTTCTCTTCCCCCGCTTGGATCTGAGTGTTCCACCAGTCAACGCCTTTCCGACCAACGAACATGCAAAGATACTTTACCTTCTAGTGGTTCACACACTCACTTATGTCAATCATCGACTCCATCTTCTCGACCCATCGAGTATAAGATAACACCTCCGCTACCATCAAGTCCATTGGTTAGCAAGCGCGGAATTTCCTTGTAGCGCAAGCATCCTCCGATAGTGTTGTTGTTATTTCCATTTCGTCGTTGTCATTGGTGTTATCATTCTCCACATTGTCGCTCCTACTACCGTTATTCCTGTTGCTGATGTGGTCATCTACCTAAGCAATGATAGATGGAAGTAAGTTCTGAATCTTGCTGATGATAGTGAAAAGGTCGAGATTTGTGTCGTTGTTGTCGTCGCTTCCCGGATCCACACCTCCTCCCCTACCTCCCTCGTCCACCACCCTTCCACCCCTCTGGCTGGAACACCTCGTTAACTCGTGCTTCCGATCTTCTTGAGGCATGATTAACTACATGGAAGGACATTGATGAATGTTAGATAGGAGATAGGTGGGCTTGGTCGGAAAACGCGTCGTAACCCTAGGCTCAACTACCTATTTGACAATCCATGAATTGGATAAGTCCATGTCGCATCATGTTATTGTAAAACGCTACGTGCTTTTTAGAATAGCACCATGCCACATTTTCCTATCATCGCCACTTCACGCATCTATCTAGCCTATATTCCATCCTTGAGTCAATCCCCCAAATCCATGAAGTTTATTAACAACTTGCACCCATATAAATTTCGCAACCCAATCAAACAAGAACAGTCTTGAAATTTAGGTGCAAGTTGTTTAAGAAACTTAAGGGGTTTGAAAACAAATTGACTCAATTCGGGAGGAAAGGTTTCCTAAGGTCTAATACTAGGCACTAATACATATAAGGCAAATAAACACATAATTACACACATAGGTCCTATTATGCCAACTATATAAAGGTTCCTAGGTTATAGTCTACGTTAAACCACATAATTCTCTATAACCAAGGCTCTGATACCAATCTGTCACACCCCAAAAATAGCGCAGCGGAAAGACATTTACGGGGTATGACTTCATGATCAAGAAAACAAGGCGTCTAAATAGAGAAATACTAAAATGCATAACATACGATGGATCATAGTCGCAAATTTCCACAACCGGGATAAGTACAAAATCTAAGATCCAAACATAAGTCTCAAAGTCAAACTACTTCATAAGGAACATCAAGCCGCAACTCCTGATACATCTCGGAGGTCTTGTCTTAAGTCTTGCTAAGCTAGGCCAATACTCAACCTTCTAGACAACTTCAATAACACCTGAAAATGGATACTCAAAAACGTCAACATAAAGTTGGTGAGCTCGTAGGTTTGAGAGTTAAACCACGAAGCTGCGAACAATTTAGAGTAGGACAATAGTGAGCATGATATACAAATATAAGCACTAACTAAAACCACGATGCATGCAACAATTGAACCTCACAAATGTCACGTGTACACGATTTCCAATAATCCCGATAGTACTATCAATGCTTCGAATCCAAACGGAGTTAAACAGTTGCGCACAAATAAACACACAGCAAGATCACACAGAAAGCACATATTTCAACCAAACGCACATAATTGTCCAAAAACACAAAAATAGAAGATCACAGCATAAAAAAGTTTAAAATAAAAATTGAGTACCAATTTCCCCCAAGGAAAAATATTAGAAAAAGGGGCTACGAAAACTCACCTTAGTCAAGCAATGCACAACACAACAAATCAAGAGTAGTATAACACAACGACAACTAAAACGTCACGGCACAACGGACTTGGCACGACCTAATAATAAGAAAGACTTATCTCAAAATATATCCATAAAAGAAATCAGATCCGCAAGAGTTTTCAAAAGTTAACCATTTCCATTCCTAAAATCAATTATTTCCATTTTCAAAAATAACCAATTGTATTTCCAAAAACAATCTTGTTTTAGCCCTAATACAAGAGTTTGGTATCATCGTTTGTGTAACAGAAGAGGACACTGACTCAAGAGTACACACACCAAAAAGGAAACAAACCTCGGAGTCGACTCGAAGAATAAAATGAGAAGTCAAAAGAGATGACGAATAACAAATGAAAAACACACAAAATGGATAAAAGAGTTGGTGGTCGTCGGTATTTTCCCATAATCCCAATTATTTGTATGAAATATATTAGTTTTATGATTTGAAGTAAGTATGGACTAAAAATAAAAGGTATATTTTGAAAGAACCTTAAATTTATAAATTTCACAAAATTTCGTTATAATTCGTTCGTTCATTGAACATTTCCGAGTCAAATGACTTTATTAAAATTTAATTTCCAAAGTTGTTTAGGCAACAAATGTTATAGATATTGTTGTTCGTTAGACATTATTTCCATTGTTTACCCATTACGAATCGAATACATTAAATTCGTTATGAGTCTAATGTACTATATCCGTTTCGTGTTCCAATAGTCCAAAATGTCTAAAGTCC
Source organism: Chrysanthemum makinoi (assembly GCA_910596185.1). NCBI lineage: Eukaryota > Viridiplantae > Streptophyta > Magnoliopsida > Asterales > Asteraceae > Chrysanthemum > Chrysanthemum makinoi. The sequence continues at coordinate 147,844,253 of OU343218.1, forward strand.
AACAATATTCCATGTCAAAATATATGTTTCAAGCCCGGTGTTGCAAAATCCCAAAGAAGTTCCAACCACCAATCGATCATCAAGTCAATCTTAGTGAAACTATAAATAATGTTTTATGATGAATTTACCTCGAAACATTTAATACTCTCGTGATTTCCTTTTTTTAATCCAAACTTATTTTCTTTTTGTCAAAATATATATTAATTAACAAATCTAGAATTTGTTAACTAATACTAATATCAAGTAGTTATTATTTACTTTTTCTTTTTATTTACGTCACGAAAATATGTCACGATATATTATCCGTTTCGAGTCAAATCCTCATTTCAATCCCTCGGGTCTAAAATTATTTCCCGAACCCAAGATTAACCCAATAATCCATTTGCCACAAGGTCGGGTCAACGAGTCAATACATCCATATATTACGTCTATATAACCACATATAGGCAAACCGAGGTCGCACCGAGACCACGAGGTCTCGGCTAATTCCCATATAGCCAAAACATCACAATATCAAGTCCAAGCTCAAGTCATAATCTCACAATCAAAGCTCTCAGCCACACTAAATTCCTATGGCTCGAGTTTATCCACAAGTTCAAACCCAAACCCAACCGGTCAAAAGAAATTAACACAAAACTTACCACGCCGAGACCTCGCGGTCTTGGCTCGAACCCTTGATTTCGACTAAACCAAACGGACTGAAATGAGGGCGTAAGCCATACGGCTTTGACCACAACCAAACGAACTGAAATGAGGATGTAAGCCATACGGCTTCGACCACAACCAAACGGAATGAAGTGGCCCTAAAACATAACCAAGCCAAGCTAAAAAAAAGAGACCGAGACCCACGAGTGGGTTCAGTTCCAAACCGTGACCCCAGAAAAGCCAACAAACAAATCAAATAACCAACTCAAACAAATAAGCTAGTGAGCTTAAATATAAGCTCGGATCAAGGCGCAACGAGGCGTGCGAGAGCTTTGAGCTCACGGCACGCATACCAAGAATAGAACACGTGACACAAAACAATGATACCATATGCTTTAGAGTCATTTTAATAAGTTTTAACCCGTTTCTCATTTGTTTCGAGCCTCACCGATCCACACAAGGGTGAGAATTGATGAGTTTACCACCTAAACCCATTGATCTATCTTACCTTCTTACCAAAACTCAACAACCAAGAATTAAAGAGGCAGCGACGGAGCGTATAAGTGGGTATCACAGCGCGTGGAGGTGAGAAACTCGTTCAAAAGGAAGATATAAGGGTGATGGTGTCGGTAGTGGTTGATGGAGGTGACGGCTGTGGAGTATATGAGAGGGAGAGAGAATGATATTAGTTTTAGGATTAGGGTTGAAATGAGAGAGAGATGGGTATTTATATCCTAGTTGGGCCAAAAGTGTCACATTGTGAAAATGGAGGGGCGCGGGGTAATTAAACGCGAGGGGTCAAGTGTGAAACTTTGCTAAATTTTTGTTATCTCGTTCTGCGCCGTTTAGACTAGTAAAATTTCCGTGGGACTTTCTAACTTGCGCCATAAATTTTCAAATTCTTTTTCCACTAAAAATGACTATTTACATGATCGATTTTTGCATAAAACGTCATAACTAAATTAATAACCGTATATTAGGTTTAGACTCGTGCCGGAAGCATTATGCGTGCTATGTTCATGATTTGCGGTTTAGCTTAAATTTAAGTATAAAACAGATACGTAAAATTTTTAAAATAATCTATTTTTGAGTGAGGACCATGAGAAAATGATGGTTGTTATACTGAGCTCTAAGCTTCATATATTTTGTTCTTCTCTGATTCCTCTGAACAACAAAAGAGAAATTCGAATTATTAGTACATGTTACTATTAGCAAGAGATTGTGTTTTTGAAATCATACTTCATTGTAGGTTAGAGTTTAACGATGCCGATTATAAACAAGAAAATGACAAAGATGATGATATAATTGTAAGATCAAGATATGGTGATGAGGATGATTCGCACTGCTCAATCTTCCACTTCAAGTTTCGTGGATGGTCATGGAGTTTTCTATTGGTGTCGAAAACCTGAATTTTCGTTCTACATGCAAACATTGTCATTTAGCAGCACCTTTGCTACAATGGAACAACGGAAAAGCATCAAAGAGAATGCAAGAGCACTCATTACTTTCACCGTGGCGTATAGTTTTTGACAAACATAAAGGCAATATCACTTTTATGGATCCCTTGTTTGATGAAAAGTATTTTATAAAAACACCTTAAGAATTGATTTGCGATTTCCAAATAAAGTGTTGAAGGTATGGTAAGTTGCTGATTTTAAAACTTGACAGGACACTGGTATTATATAACCCTTTCACAAGTGATATATGTGAGCTTCCATGGTTACCTTATTTACATATCTTTACTTTGTCTGCACCAGCTTCTTCTTCCGATTGTATGGTTGTTGGAATGTCGTACTGCATGGAATATATTTATCTTTGTATCCACGTTGTAGGCTTGGAAAAATCATGGCGTAGAATTCGTATAAATATTAGGGCGGGTGGTAAGATGCATTTTTGACTCTTTCTCATTCTATGGCTCAGATCTTTATGTCTTGAGGGATAATGGAGCACCAGATGTTTTTAAAGAAAAATACAGAGAAGGTATCTCTTAGGTGTGTAATGTAGCTCGCCCAACAAGTCGGCACATCTTTCCCCGGGCCCTTCCAAGTGAGTTGTGAACATCATCTGTTATGATTCGATCCTTGAATCAGTAATGAACCCTAATTGTGGGGATGAGACTAAGGACGTGGGAGGTTCTGGCCCTTTGATAGTCTCGCAATTTGTACCACCTGGAATTAATGCTACAAGCGTTCACATGCCAGATGGTGATGGGATTCGTGTAGCTTCAAATGTCTTTAAACAAACTGCTGATGTTAATGCTCAACCTGCTGTTAACACTTCAAGTAATTGGACGACCTAACGCCTAGTCACCTACTATGAAGCCGATTTCATATGTAGGTGTTGTGGCGACTAATCCCATAAAGGTGAAGAAAATTTTCGTTGCATGGTCATGAAATGAAAAGAGAGCTGGTGCAGACCTTACCATTGTTATTTTATGGACAATATTGAATAGTCGTATGTCCGATTTAAACTTAAGACTATGGGATTGCACGCATTTGGTATGAGATTCATGGTAATAATTAATAAATAATAGTTATGTTTTAATTATTATATCATAATAAACACTAATGGTCGTTAGTACTTAACGGTAGTTAGTTTAACGGTCGTTAAATGTTAAAAGGAGGGACTAAAGAGAAAATAGCCAAGAGAAGGTTCTAGAACCTCTCTTGGGCTATTGATGGCCGTCCATATGGGATCCTCTAGGGGATTCCTAGATTAACTTGGACACTAAGTTACCAAAATATAAATACAAACACATGTATTCATTCTTTGGTACTTTTGTGAAACCCTAGCTAGCCAATTCTTCTTCTCTTCTCTCCCTCTTTGCCCTAATCGTGTGAATTACAATCCCCTAAGGTTTGCATACAGTTTTGAGTGAAACCAAAGTGTATTGGTTAGTTATTGTGATCAAGAAACTAGCATTCACATCAAATCGTTAACAATACCGCGTGTACAAGACTGTAGTAAAATGCCCAATTGAATTTTTGGTGTTGGCCGCAATTCGATTTAACCCTGATCGAATTTTACATAAACCCTAATTTAGGGTTTGTGATTTGGTGATCGTTTGAATTACGTGGTAGCAAATAGAGGCACATTATCGTTTAAATTAAAGTTAATTAATTATGCATATTAGACCTAGTCTTTCGTTGCGTGCTTTGTAATTTTATGTTTACTTATATGAATGTCATGATAACTAAATTCCAAGAACTGTTCCATTGAAAGTGGTCGAAGAGGTAAATAATAAATTTGCAAACACTCTTTATGGTTACTTTCTTGGTAAACGTGTCGCTTTGCTGGTTGGTGAATTATACGTACATAACGCTTGGGCTAAGTATGGTATTCAAAAGGTAATGATGAAGGCAAAAGGTTTTTATTTCTTTAAGTTTACGTCTAAGAAAGGATTAGATGACGTTCTTGAAAACGGGCCGTGGATGATTAGGAATGTACCTATAATTCTTAAAACTTGGACAATGAATACGAATTTACTACGAAGGACTTGACTAATATTCCGGTATGGGTAAAATTCCATGATGTTCCCCTTGCTATGTTTTTAGAGGATGGTATTAGCTTATTAGCCAAATTGATTGATATGCCGAAAATGTTAGATTCTTATACTAGTCAAATGTGCTTGGAATCATGAGGGCAGAGTAGTATTGCTAGGTGTTTCATTGAAGTTAATGTGGACGAGGTTCTTAAAGAGAGTCTTACTGTTGCTATACCCTTACTTGATGGGCCAAGTTTTACTATGGAAGAGGTTCGGGTTGAATACGAGTGAAACCACAACGTAAGGTCACACTTTGAAAAGTTATCGATTGATGTTTCCGCTCCAACTTAGAATACGCATAAAGGTAGTGATGGTTTCCAATTGGTTACTAATAAACGTAGTGGAAAGAATGGTAGTCAAAGTGCACCGAGTAAAGATGGATCAAAAAATCATGTTGTGGGTAATAAGTTTCGTTAGCGAATCCTACAAACAACAAGAATACTACTGATTTATGTGATACGAACAACACACGAAATGCTATAGATAAGGCTACCCAAAAGAAGAAGAACAATACTAATCAACAAACCAAGGTTGCTGAAGTGATTACCACGGCTAATTCTTTTGACGCCCTTGGTGATTTCGATGAGGATCCTGTTGTAAGTAAACAGGAAAGTGTTACCATTGATGCATTTAATACCAAGTAATACACCTCTTGTTGAAAAGATTAATAAGCTTGAAAGTCAAATTGTTGAGGGGAAGCTTGTGCTTATGGGTGATGATGAGAAGCCGCTTCCTATGAAAAATGAGGCTAATCAGAAACTGTTATGGTTAATGAGGAAAAAAAAGGTAGGTAATGTATTTTCTAAGGTTGAGAATGTGGTTCTTTCGGATAGTGATAGTGAAGATGAAGTTGTAGATGCTTATAATGAGACTTCTCATTTTATGACGAGTGAAGGTTCGTATAATGCTAGTTTACATGAGGATGCAGATTTTGATCTCTATGACACTTATGACCTGCAAGGTTTAAATCTGGAACAACTCGCGTTTTGTGACTCAATGGATATAAATCTTCTTGGTTAGAGTAAACGTTAGTTTTATTCTTATGTCTTTATAGTTGTTGATCATAAGATTGGTTTGTCTTTCTTATGCTAGTTTTGATCTTAAGCACTGTAGGTATGTTTGGTTTGCCTTTTTGGGTTGAGGTGTGGGATTCACCCACACCCGTTGTTCTGTAATTGTTTTTTGAGTACTTATATAATACAGGGGGTAACCCATTTACCAAAAAAAAAAATCTGTTATGAGTCATTGCGAGCAAGGTTCGTGGTAGCAAACAAGGCACATTATCATTTAAATTAAAGTTAATTGATTATGTATATTAGATTTAGTCTTCCGTTCGCTTTTGATTTTATGTTTACTTATATGAATTTCATGATAACTAAATTCCAAGAATTGTTCCATTGAAAGTGGTCGAAGAAGTAAATAATAGATTTGCAAACACTCTTTATGGTTACTTTCTTGGTAAACGTGTCGTTTTTCTGGTTGCTGAATTCTATGTGTGTAACGCTTGGGCTAAGTATGGTATTCAAAAGGTAATGATGAATGCAAAAGGTTTTTATTTCTTTAAGTTTACGTCTAAAAAAGGATTAGATGACGTTCTTGAAAACGGGTCGTGGATGATTAGGAATGTGCCTATAATTCTTAAAACTTAGATAATGAATACGAATTTACTTAAAGAGGACTTGACTAATATTATGGTATGGGTGATGTTCCCCTTGCTATGTTTTTAGAGGATGGTATTAGCTTATTTGCCACATTGATTGATATGCCAAAAATGTTAGATTTTTATACTAGTCAAATGCGCTTGGAATCATGGTGGCAAAGTAGTTTTGCTAGGTGTTTGATTGAAGTTAAGGCAGACGAGGTTCTTAAAGAAGGTCTTATTGTTTCTATACTCTTACTTAATGATTCAAGTTTTACTATGGAAGAGGTTCGGGTTGAATACGAGTGAAATCACCATGTAAGGTCACACTTTGGAAAGTTGTCCGATTGTTGTTCCTGCTCCAACTTAGAATACACATAAAGGTAGTGATGGTTTCCAATTGGTTACTAATAAACGTAGTGGAAAGAATGGTAGTCAAAGTGCACCGAGTAAAGATGGATCAAAAAGCATGTTGTGGGTAGTAAGTTTCATACCAACCTAAAGCGAATCCTACTAACAACAAGAATACTACTGAATTGGGTGATACGACCCACACACGGAATGCTATAGATAAGGCTGCCCAAAAGAAGAAGAACAATACTAATCAACCAACCAAGGTTGCTGAAGTGATTACCACGGCTAATGCTTTTGATGCCCTTGGTGATTTGGGTGAGGATCATGTTGTAAGTAAACAAGAAAGTGTGACCATTGGTGCATTTAACAGTCCAAGTAATACACCTCTTGTTGAAAAGATTAATAAGCTTGAAAGTCAAATTGTTGAGGGGAAGCTTGTGCTTATGGGTGATGATGAGAAGCCGCTTCCTATGCAAAATGAGGCTAATCGTAAACCTGTTATGGTTAATGAGGAAAAAAAGGTAGGTAATCTATTTTCTAAGGTTGAGAATGTGGTTCTTTCGGATAGTGATAGTGAAGATGAAGTTGTAGATGCTTATAATGAGACTTCTCATTTTATGACGAGTGAAGGTTCGTATAATGCAAGTTTACATGAGGATGCAGATTTTGATCTATATGACACTTATGACATGCAAGGTTTAAATTTGGAACAACTAGCGTTTTGTGACTCAATGGATATAAATCTTCGTGGTTAGAGTAAACGTTAGTTTTTTTCTTATGTCTTTTTAGTTGTTGATCATAAGATTAGTTTGTCTTTCTTATGCTAGTTTAGGCGTAGTTAATCACTGAGGTGTGTTTGGTTTGCCTTTTGGGTGAGGTGTGGATTCACCCACACTTGTTGATCTGTAATTGTTTTTTGAGTAATTATATAATATCGGGGGTAACCTTTTTACCAAAAAAAAAAAAAAAAAAAATGTCTGTTATGAGTCATTGTGAGCAAGGTTCGGAGAATCGGTTGAGGTTTTTAAGTTGAATGATTATACTAAAGAATGGGTGAGAAAAATGGCATATAGGGAAACATATAATTTTTATGAGGAAATCATCCCTGCTGTTGGGCTGCAGGGAGGTTAGCTGCTGCAAGGCTAGAAGGAGGGACTAATCATGCAAATGTAAAATATTGCAAGGTAATAAATGTAAGTTTAAAACTTATTTTTGTTTTGCTGCAGGTATGCTGCAGGGAGGTTTGCAGCAGTGATGCTTTCCCCAATTTTTATTTGTGGTACGTCATCTTTCTGCATTGATGCCAAAACAACATAGATGGAGAACAAAGTCTACTAAGATTTCCTATAGTGTACTATTATTCACTTGAAACATGTAGGCTTCACATGATGATTCATACTGATCCATTGCCATCCCAAACCCAAAGACAGGTTTTGCTACATTACCCAAACATTAGTCTTTTTTAACTAAAAGTACATGAATTTTGCACTTCAAAAGGCTACCTAAACCTTATATTTCTAGCATTCGTAACACTTGTTTGCTAAAGCTTATATTATTACAAAAGACGCATTCTAAACTGATTTGATATTAAAAGGCTTGAGAAACGCTCGTTTAACCTAACCACAAGCATCACCGCTAAGGAAAGGGATCCTCTCAAGTTAAAATGTCACCTCTTCCTTTATCTAGGCAAAACTTTAACAAATTAAGACATTATAATCCTCAAGTTACAAACTTATACATATGGAGTAAAACACTTATTCATATGACTTATAATTTTTTGTTGTGTGTTCTGTGGATTATGAGTTAATTAGTTGAGTGTGATTTGCATAAAGTTTAACAAATTAATTAGAACATTTTAACTCGTTACAATGTTGTCGATCAACACAAATTACATGTCAACGTTTTGATTTAGAATGAAAAGCACCAAACTCATTAGAGTAACCTCATTGGGTGTCTTAATTTTAATTAATTGGCAAGAGGACCATATCCATGGTTCGATTGCAAACCTGGACCATAACCATGTCAAAACTTTCTTTGCTCAATTAATATGATTGGGATAAAACTTGGTCCATGGTCTAAATGCGTCAAACTCAATACTATCATAAAAACAGCTTCTATTCACATTCGCGTATTCAAATTTATTGCCACGAATAGCAACAACCATAATAAGATTGTGTTCAAAGTCCGTTGATTGTGATGGTACATGCCTTGACCTATAGAATCACGGGGTCATAATGTTACGGATCATATTCAAAGGACTTAGACTCGATTAGAGTTCAACATATGCACACTCAATGGTTACAAAAATAGAAAATGATGAAAGAAAATTGTCCTAAAACATCGTAAAATTGATTGTGAAAACATGTTGTAATCCATTTCTCCTTTAGTGTTTTACCAGTGCTTATAGATTGCCGTTAAAATAACGACAAGGACAATAAAAATAGGACGGAGGGAGTAGCAAATACAACAAAACTTTAGAAAACTTCCTATTTCGTTATTTAAGCAAGTAAAAAGGACGAGGGGACTCTAGAAAATCTTTTGATTAGCAAATCATCGATCTTAGACTGCATGAAAAAGACAATCAACGACGCATCTTCATCCTCTTTGGCACCCCCAAGACGCTCCGTCCCTAAAACACTCACTTTAAACGACGGCGTTATGATCCTTTTTTTTATAAAACTCGTCGGTGGGACGACCGGTTTCTTTTTGTTTTATTTTTGTGTGAGTATATATATGGGGTATATTTGTGTTTAGGTGATGTTTTGGTGGTGATGTTGGTTGTCTTATTACAATATATGGGTAGTGTTGAAAAGCTGATGTACCGTTAAATTGACGATGATGATCGTGGCTTAGTATATAACCAGCCTCATGCACTTTTACGTCAAACATCTACTTGTTCACAAACAAGCTTAAGTCCAAAATAAGCTTACACAAATACCCCATAAAAACACTGAACCAGTTAGATGAAAAAGTTTCAAAAGGAATTCGTTTTGAATTTTGTTACTTCAAATTATTCTGTGAATATTGAATTGAATGTCGAAACTAATGAATCATTTCAACGAGAACTCAAAAGTCTACGCGGAAACCTTGAATTTCAATTGGTCCTTTAATTTGGTATAGAAAATATTTGAAAAAGATGAGCTAGAAGGAAATTTCCGTTGATTTTGATTGTTTGACGTTGTTGTTTTATTTTGTTAGTTTTATGAAAGAATTGTAATAGTGCAATGAGATCATATATAACCGACGCGTTGTGACAGGATATTATATAAAAGACATATAGGCCGAGTTATATTTTTAGCTTTGGGTTTAAACTAAAAACCCATTGATGCAACTTCTAAGATGCCAAAATTTCGAGCTATACATTTCAAGTAAACCAAATTTGTATACATGGTTTAAAAATAAATATTGCACACATGTTAAATAAAAGAATGTTAATGAGTTGCAATAATAGCTTACATGTTTAATTCTTTAGTTTGCAATTTGTAATGCTGATACTCGTTATAAAAATTGTATAACTTATAGCTTACATGTTTATTTCTTTAGTTTGCAAATTTTTAGTAGTAGGTTTGAAAATCGACATTCTTAGATGCGTGTTCACTTGTCGGATTGGGACCAATGGAGTGTTTAATTATCGAGTTGGGACCAAGGACCGCTAAGTGAGAGGGATTTGAGTATAATCTCACATTATTTGATCTATTAGACATTTCAAATATAACCAGTATCAACATTAAAAATATTTCAGTATTATTCCTGCAAGCTCAAAATTTGTGTGTCACCGGCCTCTTTTTGTGATCATTCAAGAATCTGAAACCAATACCCGAGATTGATCATGGCAGGAGCAAGTGAAGGAAGGTCGTTGGAACAAACGCCTACATGGGCTTTGGCTACTGTTTGCTTTGTGCTAATTGCAATCTCCATTGTTGTCGAACGTTTCCTCCATAAGATTGAACAAGTAAGCTTACAAGTCTACAAGCTTCGGTTTTAAATTAGCTACACATATTGTATTTATTTCAAGCAATTTTCGCTATTCAGTGGTTCGTGAAGAAGCATAAAAGAGCTCTCTTTGAATCACTAGAGAAGATCAAATCAGGTACGACAAATCGTAGCTTATTATTTGGTTAAGCTCTAATAATATTTTGAACTGTGAAACTTACGTATATATATGGGTGTTTTGGCTAACCTAACAAACACGGCAATATACTCTATGGTTAATGGGCCACTTAGATGTGACAATCTAACAGAAACATATATATGATTGCATGCCAGGCTATATGTTTATTTCAATATGCTATAGTCACATATATTATGATCTCCTTAGTTTGAGAAGAATTTAGCTGGTTTTTGAAGTAGGCGTCGATAACGGCTTGAAATAACATTAATTTAATGGTCGATTTTTTCATTTTGTGTTTGTGGTAGAACTCATGTTGATGGGATTCATATCGTTGCTACTGACGGTGGGAACAGCACCGATTACAAAAATATGTATATCAGAAAGCATAGCATCGACTTGGCATCCATGCAGCAAGAGTGAGGAAACCTCAAATAATGGAGAAATAGGAAGACGCCGAAGACTCCTCCACTTGCCAGATATGGGTGACCGTCGTGTGTTGGCAGGAAGTAGCAGTGACAGCAACAAATGTGCAGAAAAGGTGTGATGTTTAGGGAGATTTGTTCTCAACCAAAAACTAAGTTTGACATAAAAATCTTTTAACTTTGACCATAAAATATTTTGATTTTGACATAAAAAAAAATCATTTAAAGCTTAATTAGATTCAGCTCTACAGACCTTGAGCAGCTAATTTAAGTTGCTTTTGATAATGAAAAATGTTAGATTATTCATTATACAAATATAATCGTACGTGTTTACGATGCAAAAATAATTGTACCTCCAAATTTTTACTTGCAGGGAAAAGTATCGTTTATGTCTTATGATGGTGTTCATCAGCTACATATATTCATCTTCGCGTTGGCTGTATCTCATGTTCTTAATAGTATTCTCACTATCGCTTTAGGTAGATTGAAGGTAAGATATATACCTACACATTCATTCTATCATATGAAATTCCTTTGGCAATAAGAAGAGCTAATGTTAACATATCAACGATGCTGATGTTTTTTATATATGTAATGTAGATGAGAAGTTGGAAGCAGTGGGAGACGGAGCCAAAAACAGCAGCTTATAAATCCTCTCATGGTAAGTTGTATTTCTTTCCCCATGCAAGACGGAATATTGAAATATTATGTCAAAAACAGTGATGCCCTTGTGGCCTTATGTGTTCTTATTATATATGTTCAAGAATCGCTTGGATTTGGCCATGCTAGGTCGACATATTCTTAATAATGTCATATGTTAATAACGTCTCATATAGATTCAAAGAGATTCAGATTGGCAAGGGACACATCTTTTGGAAGAAGACACATGAGTTTTTGGAGCAAATCTCCCATTCTACTTTGGATAGTAAGTCCTTACTATACTATACTTGCTATCCGTAAGTCTTGTATAATACGAGCCTCACAGTTAGGTGTATAAGTTTGCTGTCAGCTTCGAAAATTTAAACTATAACTGCTACCTAGCTAGCTTCTGTTTGTGTTTACTTTTATACTAATCTTTTGCTCAACTATTTTAGGTCTGTTTCTTTAGACAATTTGTAAGATCAGTGCCAAAAGTTGACTACTTGACATTGCGACATGGGTTCATCGTTGTAAGTTTGGATCTATTATGGCTAAATAAATATGAACGATTATGATAATTAACTTCAGTTTCATGATATTATAAAAGTTTTTGTACCATAAATGTTGCTGATACCATCCAACATTATCAAGTTCTATATTTTTGCTTGTTTTTTGTAGGCACATTTGGCAGCAGATGCCCACTCAAGCTTTGATTTTTCCAAATACATCAATAGATCACTTGAAGAAGATTTTAAGGTGGTTGTGGGAATCAGGTGCTATTTCTTGATCAGTATGCTCGATAACAGAATAAAAACATCGGTAGGTATTCAAATTATGACATCCCTGATCACCTTGACTGTTTTTCTTTTTGTTTCAGTCCACCAATATGGTTATTTGCCGTGGCCTTCTTGCTCTTAAATACTCATGGTGAGTGGATGTACATCTTTAACTTCACTTTCATTCAAATAAGTATAATTCATATCTGTAATTATATTCTATCCTACATATGTCGTCGGGATTTCTTCGACAGATTCTTAAAGTAATGTTTCTTTCTTGTGGACAGGATGGTTTTCGTATTTATGGTTACCCTTGTCCCTTGATTGTAAGTAAGAAGTAATTTTGAGTTGCTATATATTGGCACCTTATTTCAATCTGACCATGTGGTTTATGTGATTATCCCACAAGATCACAGACTTTATACCTTTGATTATGATTCTACAAGTTTTCAGTTGATTTACTACTAATACTTAACCATTGATCGAATACGTAGATTGTTTTACTGGTTGGGACCAAATTACAAGAGATTGTTACAAAAATGGGATTAAAAATGCAAGACAGAGGAAAGGTTATCAAGGGTGTACCAGTGGTTGAGCCTGGTGACGAACTCTTCTGGTTCAACCATCCTCGGCTTCTTCTCTACCTCCTCAACTTTGTTTTGTTTCAGGTAACTAAATAGTTGCATCAAACGTGAAGAATACGTTTTATATTAATTCTATGGAAAAATTGAATAGTGTCTTTTCAACGGATCAGATGTATTATCATATAAGAAATCTTTGTACAATTCAATTTATAATTTATTAACGTTTACGTGTGCTTTAATGGTATTTCATTGTAAAAAAATTGCAGAATGCATTTCAGCTCGCCTTTTTTACATGGACTGCGGTAAGCTTATGCAAATTGTATAATCAAATTTCAGTTTTCTTCAACCTTTTATATTGCTGAAAAGTTATTCTTATTTGATAGTTATAATTTATGCCGGACTTTTTATTTATCTACTAAACACCTGTCTTTCAGGGACAATGGTAGTTATAAATAATACTGAAAGTTTTAAACTTGTTCTTCTTTCTTATTTAGCATCAATTTGGATTGAAATCTTGTTTTCATGAGCATATGGAGGATCTTATCATCAGAATCACAACGGGGTAAGTCTCCATATATACTTGAATTTCATTATAAACAAATGAAGTGTAAATGCATATTATACATGATAGTTATTGGTATTAGTTAACTTAATCGATACACAAACTAATTGTATAATTGTGAGCCTGCAGAGTTCTGATTCAGATCTTGTGCAGTTACGTAACGCTTCCACTATATGCCCTCGTGACACAGGTGAATTTCATCAGCGTGTCGCTATTTAATATCTCAACATACTATTTCATTGACGATGATAAATTATCACTGTTATTTTTATGTTATTGTAGATGGGATCCACAATGAGACCAACGATATTCAATGACAGAATTGCAACTGCCCTGAAAAACTGGCACCACACGGCAAGAAAAAATATAAAAGAAAACAAGAAATCGGGCCAAGTGACCCCAATTTCAAGCAGGCCAAGCACACCATCAACTGTCCACAACTTGTCTCCGATTCACCTTCTAGGTCATTATCCAAGAAGTACCGACAACCTCCAACAAACCTCCCCATCAAGATTGAGTTACTTGAATAACGAGATCTGTGATGTTGATGGAGCACCCTCACCTACGTATCCCATGAGTGGAGACATTACAGGTGATCACGAGGTTGAGCTTAGCTACATGTATGATGAGGGTATGGACCAGGTCGAGGAGCCAAGCTTGTTAGAGGTCACATTGTGTTCTACTGATGCTATTGAAAACCAGAATGAGGTGATGATACGAGTCTCTAAAGAATTTTCCTTTGACAAAAGACCAAATATATGATCCAAAAATAAAATAGGTATAGACTCATGTTAACTCGAATATCTAGCAAACCACACCTCGTATATCTGTTGATTATTATGATCTATTTGTTTTAGTATACTTTTCTGGTAAATCTTCATGATTAATCTTAATGAGAATGATAAACGTTCATATGAAGCTCGCTGTTGAACACAATTAATATTCAAAAAACAATACCGACGTTCATGTAACAATGACATTAATTCATGAACCTCTTAATAAACTAGCAAAACCAAAAGCAACTTCGCAGTTAATAAAAAATTCAAAACAAAAGAAATTGAATGATAGCTAGCAACTAATCAACTATCAAAATTTAAAATTGAGACCTTCTAAGCCCATATATATCATTTGTCGTATCAATCATCGTATTCTGAAAATCGTTCCGCGGTCACCAAAATTCATATTGTGGAGATTGTTTCCAAAATTCAAACTTTGAAGATTGTTTCCATCACCAAAATTCAAATACTGAAGATTGTTTCCATCACCAACACTAGCATTGTGAAGGTCATCTGCACGTAGTAAAACATTCCTCCATAATTCGACCATAGCCGAAAGATATTGTTCAAGTTCCTCTTCCTTTATATTGCTAATGTCTTCATCGTACCATGATAGCCTGTTAGAGTTCACCATCTTTGATTCATCAATCAATTCTTTAAGCCTCTTCTCCATCTCCAACTCCTTAGAAACCTCCAGATATTGTTGGTTAAACTCTTTCAAAGGTGGTGCCTTATTTTGGGACGCATCCAGGGGCGGAGCCATAACTTTATTGTTGAGGGGCAAAATATGATAATTTTTAGAAACTACACTAAAAATTGGTCCTTTAGGGGGCAAATTACAAAAATAGCCGAAAATTTTCGAAAATTTACACTACAATTTTTTTCGACCCCCCTTTATCTCCGCCACGCATCATTGGTGTAGGTGATGTGTTGGTGTTTTGGTGGCGGGCAATTATTTCCTCAACATTGGGATGACCAAAAGTAATAATACGACCACCGGGTGATTGGACAATGATTCCAATTTCCGCACAAAACAA
>OU343218.1:147859441-148139407 GCA_910596185.1 Chrysanthemum makinoi
TTCTAAATCACTTAATTTTTTCTAAATTGTCAGAAAAGTGAGTACTTACGCATCGAAATAAATTTACATTTATTCTTATTTTTTCTTTTGGTAGAAGTAAGACTTTTATTAAAACACCATTGAAAAACAAGGCAAAAAACCAAATCCACTTAAAGCACGCCACACCTAACACCAAAACACAAAAGATGTTCAAGTAAAGACATCTTTAGGAGCTAATATACATCTACCCCAATCTAAATTAAGCTTTTTGCACCTATTTGATATCCAAAGAAGAGATAATGTTGAATTTCTTCGGAATATGTCTTCAATCAAATTCAAGCGCTCTTTCTCATCGTTAAAGGCATCAATCAATTCGATTCCTCCAATTTCAAATAGACAACATCAACACATAAAACACCAAGCCGTACCTATTTGAAATGAAGGCTACATTAGCTTAAGTTTTATTAGAAATCCAATAATTGAAAACAAAAAATGATGTAAAATCTCAACTAAATTCATTCATTAAACCTTTTCAATTAAATAAGATTAAAATTAATTAATATAATATGATATCAAAATGTAGCATGAAATGAACATTTCCTTCTCTTATTGTGAAAAGCTGTTTTTCAACTTAAAGAATCAACAAAAAACATGTGTTAAATATTAAAAATCTACTCCGTAATAAATAGAAAAAGGAAAAAAAAAGCAAGAATAAACATCCACCGGTTTTAAAATATATTTTGAACAAATTCCACAACAATAAATATATCGAATAAATCTACAAATAAATAATTAATTAAGTGGCACTTCATATATGAGAACATTCCTTATATCATAGACTTGTTCTTTAAGTTTCAAGTTTTTACATCATAACCAATCAAATTAAAGAGTTAAACCTTTTTATTCAAATTTAGTATATCATAGCCTTGTTCTTTAAGTTTTAAGTTTTGACATCAAACCAATCAAATTAAAAAGTTAAACCTTTTCATTCAAATTTAGTAAGAAGTAACATGGGAAATAAAAATTTGAAAACAAGGTAAATTATAACGTAATTACAAAACCTGGCCACGCTAATATCTACTTCAATTATCATTATAATATATAACCATTTTCTACTTATTAGATTATTTTGTCCGCTTTATCCTGCAGAAATTGGGCCCATTTCTCTTACCCTGCCATTATAATTGGCCCTGATAAAACAGACAAAACGGACAAAACCGCTTTTATATCTATCGTTAAACGGTTTTTATCGCTTTTTTTATCCTGCTTTTATCCCGAGATATTAAAATGAAAACGATAAAAATAGAATTTATTTATTTAAAACGATAGTAACGATAGAAAATAACCTAATAAAATGAAACTATTTACCACAAGCAAGTTGTAAATAAAGATAAATGAAGTTTTTTCAGAAAGACGTTATTTAATTT
The DNA here is from genome assembly GCA_910596185.1 of Chrysanthemum makinoi. Classification (NCBI taxonomy): domain Eukaryota; kingdom Viridiplantae; phylum Streptophyta; class Magnoliopsida; order Asterales; family Asteraceae; genus Chrysanthemum; species Chrysanthemum makinoi. The sequence continues at coordinate 147,860,848 of OU343218.1, forward strand.
ATATAGCTTTTTTCCAATAAAACCTATTAGCCTCTAAGGCTTGTATTTCCTTATTAATTAACTTTCCATATATTTGTTATAACTTTATTACTTCGCTTCAATTGTTTAAAACACTAATGTTTCCATATAAAACGCTTAATTGTCTTTTATCTTCACATTCTAAAACCTCGTAAGCTTAAATTTTTATTTAACCACATTAGTTACAACAAGAATCATATCGCATCATTCATTCATTCACATTCAATCCTTAATAATCATAAACCTTCTTTAAACCCTAATCATCACCTTCATAATACACACCTCACATAATCATCATGATGATGAACTCAAATCATCATGCATCTTCGATCATTTGATTCAATGGCACATGTAAACTACCCACATGTAAACTACCCACATGAATATAACCCACAAACCATAATGAATTACTATTCATGTGTTCAAACAAAAAGAAGATGCACCAATCACCAAAAACTTGATCATGAAAAGCAACAATCTTCTTGCAGGCTATTGGTCTGAATTTCTTTAACGTGTTTAAGAAAACGTACTGAGAACTTAGATATAAAGCTCCTAATGGCAGAGTTCACGCTGTCACGAGAACTCCGATGCGAATGTGCTCTCAAAATCAAGATTGGTCCAAGAAAGTAATCTTGATAGGTTTTGATCAGATGGGTGGTTCAAGATTGATGGATTAAGAAATCCAAAATCAGTCTTTTCTAGTTTTGATCATGTGGGTAGTCACAAGATTCAAGTATCTAAATAACCCATGAAGGAATTCGAGTCTTTTCGTGTGAGGATCGATCGCGTAAAACAGATACGTATTGAAGATGTGGAAAGTTTATGTCTTGATCGTAAAAGTGGTAAAGATTCAAGTGTTGTTGAATCAGTTTAAGAATGAGAGGTTTTTGTGTAATATACCGATGAAACAGATTCAAGATGTTAAAAGATTAATGGTTACGGGAAAGTTAAGGTAGCATTTAAAGGCTAAGGTTTCTAGTATAAAAAGCTGGGTGTTCTTTGGTCTTTGATTGAGAATATTAATATTGTGGAGAGGGGTTCAAGAGTGTCGTATTTAAGTAGAAAAGATGGTAGATTTATGGCAAGAGGCGGTTATTTAAGATGGGATTAATTGGCCCTTCGCGTGAATTCCAAATTGTTTGTTAAGTATCCATTTCTTCCCATTAAGGCATTAGACGCGTTAGTTTTCGCCCCGGTTATCCCCAGACCAAGTTCAATTAAGATGTGGGAGAGTAGTAAATGTAGTAATAAATGTGGTAATAAGTGTAGGTGAAAACTTAATGCAAAATATTAAATGTGTTGGGTATGTAGGAATTGAAATTCTATCAGAAGCACTCACCCCTATGTATAATCTAGCTTAAGTTAGCTCGTAGACATATCAAGTTATTATGTTGTTTAGCAATTAGCATAGTTTAGCCTCTAGTGCAACACCGTTGGAGGAAGAAATGGTCTTTACCCATTGTATGCCTTCATCCACTTCCCATTTAGTAGTAGTTTTATGTATAAATATCCCTCTCCTCACAAGAGAGAGGGTTGGATGTTTATTTGGAATCTAACCTTCCATGAGTTTCTCTTTCTAGAATATCCCACACTCTCTCTAAAACCATCTTTATGCCATATCTTGGTTATGATTTTAGTGCTGTAAAACCAATATGCAACAATTGGTATCAAGAGCCATGGTTTGATCATCTCTCTTACATATCATTGGATTTCTAGTGGTTTTAGATGGTTTTTGAGTTTGAAAAAGTTTAGTGGTTTTTGCATCATTTGAATCATTTCTAGTGTTAAAGTTTGAATTTTGGGTGTACTTTTGTGTTAAGAATCATTGTAAGTGCTTGGTTTTGATTTGGAAAGCTGAATCAATGCGGGTTGAGCTTGTTTTGGATTAAAAGTGTGTTTTGTTTTTCTGCTAGCTTGATTTGGCTCTCTCGGAGTGTTTTTCATCATCATAGCTTAATTTGCTTCAAAATAAAAGTTAGCGAAGTTACGTTGTTAGTTGTTATTAGCTTACTTGAGCCTAGCGACACTTGTCTATTGAGACAAGACGACAATAGTACAAGTTAAAGGATTCTCCACTACGCTAGCTTAATTTGGTGAGGTTAGTTACTTGATTCAGAATTGTTAGCTAGTTGTAGTAAAATTGTTAGCGACTTGATACTAGCTTAATTTGGATCTTAATGAGTTGTCTTTAGCAACTTTGTTAATACAAATAAGCAGAAAAAGCTTTATTTATATTTTACGATCTTCAAATGTTTTGTCGATAACAAACGAAAAATCATTTTAACTAAAACAAATAGAATAATGGAAATAGTTTGAGAATAGTTTCCTAACACACTTACGTTTTCACATAAAACACTAAAATAAGTATAAGTGATTTTATGATTTAGATACATATGTACAACAATTAGTGTTTACATATTGGGTTAACATATACTTAAACTAAGTATACCAAAATGGGTAAAAACAAGTATATACTAAAATGGGTAAAAAACAAGTATATACTAAAATGGGTAAAAACTAACAAATGGTAATGACTAACTCATGGTTTTATATATACCACTTACCAAGTTCATTGTATCTAGAAAGAAAACCATGGATCAACCCATAACCCATGACCTATGACCCATAACCAAAAATACCCATGGGCAAAGAGGAGCGCTCCACCTGATCCCCGGCTTTGTACTAGCCGATCCCTTGTAGGGATCCATGGGATCCAGGAACAAGAGAGGAGAATTTTCTATAAATAGAGAGCCATTTCTTCCTTTCTACTTACTACTTTTACACACATACTTCCCCAAGTATTATAACCCTCTAACCTCATATCCAAGTGATCTATGTAGATTATCTTTTGTTTTTGTGTGATCTTCTAGGTTCCTCTTCAGTTTGATCACCACTTGAAGACGCAAGCTCAAGTCCATGAAGTTGTAGCTGTTACATCATCAAGACAACTAAGGTTCTCTTTGTTGAGTTCTTCCTTTCCATAGATGTTGGGTTGAAGGCATTAGTGAAGAATGTCGAAAGTGTCAAGATGAAAAGCATTAGTGAAAGGTGCTCATCATCCGTGTCAAAGCATTAGTGAAGAATGCTAAAGGTGTCAAGACGAAGGCATTAGTGAAGGGTGCCAAGCGTTGTGTCAAGGGCATTAGTGAAGGATGCCAAAGAATCAAATCAAGTCGCATTTGGAAAGAATGCCTAGGTCGTATAATCGATGAGGTGCATCGTTATACATATAAGTATTTGTTTATTTCAAGGATGGTGATATCCTTGATGATGTTGTAACAAGGAGTGGATCTCCTTGATATTAAGTGTTGTGTTGTGAAGGGTAGTAGTTCCTCCATAGTAATGGAACTAGGTGTAGCCTAGTACATAATAAAGGGTAGGCTACATGATTAGTTCTCCGGTGTGAAAGAACTCGGTAGTTAACCTAGCACCGTATAAAGGGTAGGCGACGTTGTGTTAGGTGTGGTTCGCCTTAGTGTGAAAGAACTCGTATTTAGCTTTGCCGAAAAAGGTTAAGCGACATTGTGAAGGCTTCTCCGCCACAAGGAGATTGGTGTAGTGCTTACGAACTCTCGAGTAGGTGACTCGGGGAGTGGAGTAGGGCAAGGAAGGTGTCCTTGTAGCCGAACCACTATAAATACTTGTGTCGTGGTGATGTGCTTCTAACTCTTTATCTTTCATTACACGTTTATATATCTTTCTATCAACGTCCAACATAAACAACCAAATAGATTGACATAAGTCGATCTAAATATATAAAAGGAAGTTTTAAATTGGTAAAACTATTCAACCCCCCTTCTAGTTTTCCACAATTGGCATCAGAGCTTCGTTACCAAGTTTCTTAGAGTATGTGGTACTTTAAAAACTTTATACGATCCATGTATGTTTGAAAACTACAAAGAAGGATTATTTATGTCATATTTCAAAAATCATTATATTGTTTATTGTTGGACAATGATAGAATGTTCTAACATTTTTTTTAAGCATTATCCATACTTGGATTTGGAGTTACCAAGAAGATCATAAAAAATTTATCTAAATATTTCTTTTCAGAAAAGAATGTTTAGTATTCTTACAACATAAACTGAGATTCCAAGAAGATCACAAAAATCTAAATACTTCTTTTCTTTAAAAGAATATTTGGCAAAGGTATGATCTTTAATTACTTACCTTTATTGTTATTATTAAAATCTTAGTTGCATGATTTATTAAGTAATTGTTCTAGTAGTTATTCATATTATAGTCATCATCTAAATATATTCTTCGACTTATTTGTATAGACTACATTACCAACCTGTAATAATGATATCTTGGTTATTCGATAACCTCAATCATTATTCATCACAAAGGATTTATTGACACTTCATCTATGTCAATAAATATCCATGTGAAACTTCTTATATTATGATAAAATGGGATTTTATTATAATGTTTGAAAAGCTTCCCAAGAATTATGACTAATTCTAAAAAGAGAACATCGCCTAATAGGAATAGTACTTAATCTTCAAAACCTCAAACCACGAGTTTTAGAGCCTTAACATCAAAACACTAGGCGTTTTAGAACTCCCAAACCAAAGTTATCAAGGAATGTTTGAGCTGAATTTTGCTGTCATGCCGGATCCCTTCGTTATACTAGCCGATCCCAAATGAGAGGGATCCGCGGATCCGTGCAACATGTAAGACAAGATAAGCTAAAAATGATCACTGTGGATGTTCCACAATCATACTCACCTCAAAGACTCACGAACAAGAACTCAGGTACTGTTCATAGGAGCAAATTGATCATTCTTCTCAAGCTTAACAATCACTTGTGTAAGTATAATCTTCACTTCATTGTTAATTTAATTCCTTGATTCTTAGAATTACAATTTCTTCATCTTTAAGAGTTGGGTTCAAATGGGTCTATCATAATTTGTCACCACATTGTTTTCTAAGATAATCTAAATCAAAGAATTAACATTGTTAATACAAATTAAACACATTTCTTGAACTCAACAAAGATGATGAGAGCAAAATTGTGATAAAACCCTCTAGGTTACTATTCACAATTAACACCACATTGTGGTTATATTGTTTAGGAACAATCATGTCAAGCAACAAACAACAAGATTACCAAGACACCGCTCACTACATACCCATGTACCATAGGAAAGATGGTTTAAGTCCGGACGATAGGAAAACCTTTAAATTGCTTGAAAGGAGACTCTTTCATGAAGGTAGAGTTGTTGATCCATCATTTCTTGCAAATACCGACTTAAGGGAAGTTTTTGAAACTATTGGGTTTGATTGTTTATTGGATATAAACGAGCAAATTTGCCCGGTCTTTGTGCTTGAGTTTTACAAGACAATGGGTATAATTAGAAATGATGATGGGTCCATCTCAATTGAATTCACCATCAATGAGCAAGAGTTCAATCTTTCGCTCATAGAGTTTGGAAGAATTATAGGGCTTCCATATCAAGGCGTTTGTATGTACTCAAATGAATGGTCTTTGGAACAACTACACACAATGGTTGATCATCATGATATTTACAACACTTTGATCCCTAAGCAACCACGGTGAGGGACACCGTGTTCATGCCAAGAGCATCACCGTCAAGATTCACAAGGAAGTCAAAAGTGATCTATAGGGATCCTTTTCAAATGGAGCTTTCGGAAATGTATGGATTGTATAGGAAATGGGAATATGTGATAAGAGAAAATGTGGTGTGCCTAGTAGGAAACAAGGACCACCCCAACGCATGTCTAAGCTTCATGATCTATTGCCTAGTGACCAACACTCGGTTTAACCTTGCCTACTACATGGTCAAGAGAATGGCAAGTGTAAGAAGCATGGACAAGATGGTGCCTGCAATGCTTCTAACCCATCTTGCCAAATTCATCTTTGCATTAGACCCTTCTCCACAATCCTTTGATCATAGCTTTTGCAATAAGGTTATGGTACCATTAACCGAGGGTAGAACAACAAGGTTTATGGTAGAAGGCAAGAGGCCACACCCACCCACGGATTCCTCGGATGAAAGGGAGAGGCAAGAAGAAGGTGAAGGTGAAGGAAGTAGTAGCAACCCACTCGAAAATATCGATCTTGACCCCTTGGATTACATTAACCAATTGCCAAACATCCTTAATGAATCACCCGAATGGCAACAAACCAAGGGAATTTTCAAATGCTTCGCCAATTTCTTGAGGAAGGAGAAGTGAAGATAGTTTGATAAAGAGTGGAGGACGGGTGAAGAAGTGAAGGAGGAGAAGAAAAGTAAGGTCTTAGGACTCAAATGTATGATGAACAATTTCAAAAAATGGTTTGTAAACACTTTAAACTATGCTCGTAGTATGTAGGTATTGCCATATCTTGGCACTAAACAATCCTAACTTAGGTATTTGGAAAATGAGATTTTACGACCCCTTGAGTGGTCGCCGTCACGCATTCTAGGATTTTTAGCTCTTCCTACTTTGATATGCATTATATTAGTTGTGTTATTGCATTTAGTCCCCATAGAAACAACTAGGACAAGCATTTACTATAAAGTGCAAAGTTGCACATTTCCTGAAAGCTCTCTGACCAAGTATGTCGGATCCCAACTTTTGAACTAGCCGGATCCCTCCCATAAGGGAACCGTGGGATCCGTGGCATCCGATATACAATACGATTTAGCTACATCAAAATAGTCTATTAGATCACCTCAAACAAGTCAAACATAAGATACTAGAGCCAACTAAGTCTTCCTCAAATAGTTGAAAATCTCACTCTCATCCATAGCTTATCTAGGATATATTTTCGAAATATTTTTGATTTGTCAACTAGTCAAAACTCACCATAATTCCGCTCCAACACTCACACATTATCTATCACGTTTGATAACACTTAGTTAGGTCTATCTTTCAATTTTAGCAAATTGATCTCAATCATCTTTGACTCAAAATTAGGCTCAAAAATTAGTTTTTCATTTCTTTTTATTTTTAAAGATTTTAGTAAATTCCTCTTACGATATCATCTGACTTCTAGGACTTGTTATCACCATTTCTCCACATCATATTAAATGGAATCCTTGTCAAACATATAGTTAGACTACCCAAAGTCAATTTTCTTGGCCAAAACCATCATTAAGCACCATTACTTGTTATGGTTGAGGATTTGAGATATCCAACAGCTAAAGACTTCAAAATTAAGTCAAAACCTCGAAATCCATTAATAATAAACCTTACAAAAGCATAATGATTTCACCTAAACCCTGTCTGATAGCCGGATCCCTGGTCTTTAACCAGGCGGATCCCTGCTGAGAGGAATCCGCGGGATCCGTAGATGCAGAAAGCATAAATCAGCTTCTATATTCAAATTCAAGTCACCTTTTGGCTCTCTAACCACTTTTAGCATACATTAATTGTCCTCCTAGAGCTTATCAAAACCTCAAGAGCATGCTTAGTCTTCTAAGTGGCCAAGAATTTAATTTCCTAATTCAAATTATTCTTTATAAACCAAACAACCTTAGGTTTAAGGCACCATCCTCAATTCCCTTTCAAAAATCAGCAATTAGAAGCTCACATTAGCATCATCATCACCATGACTAAGGCTCTTAGCAACAACTCCTCAACCTTAGGATCATCCAAAAGAAAGGGTCAAATGATCCATGAAATCTCTTCCACCGAAACATCTTCCATTAGAGATAATGATACTAGAACCTCATCTCATCAAACTCATCCAACAAAGGCTAAGAGAACCGCAAGGATTAGCATCAAACCTTTCGGACTAGAGAAAGGATCCTCTAGCTCAAAACCAAACTTGACTAGTTCTAGCAAGCCATTAAAACCATCATTCATTGAGCATAGACTACACTCCTTGAATGAGCCCCTCCCTCACCCAAACATCTATTCATTGTTCCATTCACCATCAAGAACCTCCCATTCACCAACCTTTTCATTGAATCGGGAACCACCTACAACACCAACTAGCCCATCATGGGAGACAAGGAAAAACCTTGATCATATGGAAGAAGTTCCATTACCACCCTCATTTTTAGAACCTCTTCCTACTTCTCAAAATGAAGACCCGCAAACACACATTGAGCCTCCTCAAAATATCCATTTTCCTCTGGGTTCAAACCAAGACAATTATTGTCCAAATTGTCTAAACACTCAAGGACTTGTTCAAGAAGCACGAAATGAGATACATTTCATGTTTAATCATCTTCTTGCAAAGTTGGATCAAATCAACAAGTCCACTCATCCCTAGACTCAAGCACATTGTAGCATTTTAAGTCTAGTAACTAGTTAGTATTTAGTGGTACTTGTATGTCCTAGTTCATTCTCTTAGTTTTAGAGATTTGTTTGGCTATCTCTTGTTTTATTGAATGAACATTTTATGCTATGATTATTTTGTGTGTTGTGCTCTTTATTGTACACATATATTATCTCCACACTAGCATTGTTTGACACATCTTCACTGCTGAAGAAACTGTCACAAGATAGCCGGATCCCTACAAAATGCCTAGCCGGATCCCTCCAAGAAGGGAACCGCGGGATCCGTGGATCAGAAGTACAAATTTCTACTAACTTGAGTTTTATTTGCAGGAAATTATGCACTATACTCTTGTTTTCGAACCTTTACTTTGTAGATTTTCAAAATAACACATGAAGACTTTGACACCATAAAGCTAGGGGGAGCTTTGTGTCAAACGAAATTGCAAAAACATTTTCAACTTAATCCGATTTTTGGACTATACTTCATGACACCCCATTGCAACTTTGCAATATTCAAGTGGGAGCAAGCTTTCGTCACTTAGACGAACCATTTGCAAACATAATTGCAAACACAATTAGTTTATTTTACGTCATGTCCTTGACACCCTTTCAAAGGGATGGACTCGTCAAGGGGGAGCTAAGACGAGTACCATTCCCGTCACTTACTCTCTTTACATTTTTTCATAACTTTTCTTATAAAAATTGTGTTAGTTTCTTTTAACACTTTTTGTTTCGACAAAAAGGGGAGAAGAAAGTAAAACTACAAATTCAAACTTTTACGAATTTTAGCTTTTCCTTAAAATAATTTTATGTTTTGTCATCAACAAAAGGGGGAGATTGTTAATACAAATAAGCCATAAAACGTTTATTTATATTTTACGATCTTCAAATGTTTTGTCGATAACAAACGTAAAATCATTTTAATGAAACAAATAGAATAATGATATAGTTTGAGTTAATAGTTTTCTAACACACTTATGTTTTCACATAAAACACTAAAACAAGTATAAGTGATTTTATGATTTAGATACATATGTATAACAATTAATGTTTACATATTGGGTTAACATATACTTAAACTAAGTATACCAAAATGGGTAAAAACAATTATATACTAAAATGGGTTAAAACTAACAAATGGTATTGACCCATAACCCATGGTTTTATATATACCACTTAACCAAGTTCATTGTATCTAGAAAGAAAACCATGGATCAACCCATAACCCATGACCCATGACCCATAAACAAAAATACCCATGGGCAAAGAGGAGCGTTCCACGGATCCCTGGCTTTGTACTAGCCGGATCCCTTGTGGTAGGGATCCGTGGGATCCGGGGAACAATAGAGAATTTTCTCTATAAATAGAGAGCCATTTCTTCCTTTCTACTCACTACTTCACACACATACTTCCCCAAGTATTATAACCCTCTAACCTCAGATCCAAGTGATCTATGTAGATTGTCTTTTGTTTTTTGTGTGATCTTCTAGGTTCCTCTTAAAGGCGAGATCACCACTTCTTTAAGACGTGCAAGCTTAAGTCCATGAGTTGTCATGCTTCGTCATCATCAAGACAACTAAGGTTCTCTTGTTGATAGTTCTTCCTTTCTCCATAGATGTTGGGTTGAAGGCATTAGTGAAGAATGCCGAAAGTGTCAAGATGAAAAGCATTAGTGAAAGGTGCTCATCATCCGTGTCAAAGCATTAGTGAAGAATGCTAAAGGTGTCAAGACGAAGGCATTAGTGAAGGGTGCCAAGCGTTGTGTCAAACGAATTAGTGAAGGATGCCGAAGAATCAAATCAAGTCACATTTGGAAAGAATGCCTAGGTCGTATAATCGATGAGGTGCATCGTTATACATATAAGTATTTTTTATTTCCAAGGATGATGATATCCTTGATGATGTTGTAACAAGGAGTGGATCTCCTTGATATTAAGTGTTGTGTTGTGAAGGGTAGTAGTTCCTCCATAGTAATGGAACTAGGTGCTTAGCCTAGTACCTAATAAAGGGTAGGCGACGTTGTGATAGGATTAGTTCTCCTTGGTGTGAAAGAACTCGGTGGTTAGCCTAGCACCGTATAAAGGGTAGCGACTGTGTGTTAGGTGTGGTTCACCTTGGTGTGAAAGAACTCGGTATTTAGCTTTGTACCGAAAAAGGTTAGCGCGTTGTGAAGGCTTCTCCGCCATAAGGAGATTGGTGTAGTGTTTACGAACTCTCGAGTAGGTCACTCGGGGAGTGGAGTAGGGCAAGGAAGGTGTCCTTGTAGCCGAACCACTATAAATACTTGTGTCGTGGTGATGTGCTTCTTACTCTTTATCTTTCATTACACGCTTATATATCTATCTATCAACGTCCAACATAAACAACCAAATAGATTGACATAAGTCGATCTAAATATATAAAAGGAAGTTTTAAATTGGTAAAACTATTCAACCCCCCTTCTAGTTTTCCACAAACTTAACTGTGTTTAGCGACTTGGTGCTTAGCTACTTGTTGTCATAATTCTTAGCGACTTGGTGCTTAAAGACTTGTCTTCTAATTCGTAGCGACTTGGTGTTATGGTTCTTGGCGAGTTGTCTTGTTAGCGACTTGTCTATATAGCAATTTGGTAAATTGATGCAAGTTACTCATATCTAATATCCATCAACACAATGTCTTACATCATCGACCCTTTAATCTCTAAAGTGCTTGAACTTTATGATACCTCACGAACAATGAAACCGTTGCTATTCAATGTTCTACCTTGATTAATTCAACAATTTATGATCAACACACTTCACAATCTGAGTCAAAATCTAATGAGTCACAGTTGGTATTGACAAATGATGCAAGGGAAATGGAATGCAACATTGAGTCCTTTAAACTACTTCATCAAGACCTACACATCTCGTTATCCACAACTAGGCATCGAACATGCAAAGGTTTCTCTTTCGTCGGACTTATCCACATTGACAAGAACCATGTTGCTGAACTTAGAACAACTGAAGCTTCAAATTATCAAAAGGAAGGTATTAATGGAAGACTCGAATGCTGCACTTCAAGTAATCTACAACCAATTTTAGCCATTTATCAATGGGGAATATTCCGCAGATTTTGATCATGATTTGACTAGAATTTCATTCAAGAAACATACCGAATGGAAATTCATGAGTTCATTAACACATTTATTCAACTTATGGGTAATATGGAAATATACATTAAGGAAGCTGCTCAAGAGAATGATAGTTTGAATGAGTTGAATGGGTGTGAATTTATGTTAAGTGAAGGTTGTGATATGTTGGGCAGTGGATCAGTTGAAAGAATGGATGATGCTGAATGCCGAATTTCAGTTGCAACAAAGGATGATGAAACCGATGTATCAACACAAAGGTTCCGAGTCGAAAAGCATGAAACAGCTTACATGACCACTCCTATTATGCATATGGTGAATACTGATGACATATCGCAAGTAAACAGATTCATGCGATGAGCTACCCTTAACTGATCAACATAATGCATGTGCTAATGGATCTGATCAATTTGATCCTAACTCAACATAATTTTAATTATGTCCGGTTGAGCCTGAATCTAAAACTTTTAAAACTAATGACATGATTGAAAAGGGGTTTATGATGAACTTTCAAACAAATACTCAATTCTTGAAAAACATTGTATTTCCTTGGAAATTGCAATACAACGAAAGGAAGAAAGCTTTCTTGCTAAAAATCTTGCATTAATCAGAATTTCCGAATTTTTGAAATTAACCACTTAAAAACCCAGATTCAGGACAAAGAATCAATCATATGCAATATGAAATTACAACTCTCATATATGCATAAGAGTGATTATCATGAGATGAGTAGCACGCTTAAATCTAGGAATGATGAACTGGCTTTATGTGTGTCCAACCTATTGAGGGAAAATGAGTCCTTAAGAAAGAAATTATTAGAGAACAATTCCAAGTTGATAGATCAAACTAATTCCTTTTTGGCTGACATTGATGCCCTCAAAGCCCAAATTCAGGATAAGAGCTTCACTATTGTTGCCTTAAAAATGAGCTTAGGAAATCTATTGGAAATAGGGTGAACACTAAGTTTGCAAAACCATCAACCTTGGGAAAGCCAACTGCTCGTAACAACTCAAAACATATCAGTAGTTAGGCACCCAATGCTTTTAGAACTGAAAGATTAAAACCAACAAAATCTAGGCTTGCCTCCCAAGTTGATGCGAATACTGTTTTGACAAAACCAGACACTTCACTACTTCATTCCGATATGATGAATAACAAACCCCGTGTTAATGTTCAAAGTTCTAAGATCAGGAATACTAGGAGTTCATCTACATCTCATAAGAAGCATCAAATGGTTGATCAATCCCCTAAGAAACCAACTAATTACAAAAGGACCAATATTCAAAAGAGGGAAGTGTCTACATCCAAATCTACTAGCAAATGCTTTCAAATGGATTCCCACTGGCAGATTATTTAAGTTTAAAGGATCCAAACGGACTTACATACCTAGATCTTTCCTTAAGTGGATGCCCACAGGAAAACTCTTCAAGAATATTGAACCTAAAGGGATCTCTATTAATGACACGCCTAGATCAAACTGCAGCAACATCCAATAGTGAGATAACTCATGTCACTAACTCATCCATTTGAAATACTACATGTGCTTCTAGTACAATGTGTCCTCGCCTTTTCGTGTACAATGCTCAATTCAATCAGAACATCATGACTTGGTTTCCATCGAAATGAATATTGCTCACTCAGAGTTATTGCTTGCCGTAATTGATGTACCTCGTACTTTGACTCCTATTCGACTTGAATCGACTCGCTCTTATAAATCGTGTACAAATCTCTTTAAAAAATCATTTTTTTCAAATATTTCTTACTAATATCAAAAATCATTTTTTAATTCATAATTTAAATCGCTTCCCACAATCTAATAAAAGATATATCTCTTGTTATCGATAACATCTACGATCCTAGAAATGTCATTCAATAATGACACGGGATCATAGATGAAGTTCGAACAAAATATATACTCTTGTTTTATAACGGGTGAGTCACATTCAATCAATGTTCATTGGTGACATTGATTAAGGGGGAGGATTTTACAAGTTATATCGTTTTTCTCTGCATCATTGTTGGATATGTATTGTGCTCAGATGCATGTCTTTGTCTTGTTATGTTCCATGGTATCCTCTCTGTGTTAGTTTGCTTATGTTATTATGTTATCTTATATGTTATCTGTGTCAATTTGCAATCTGATAAGTTCATGGACTGAAAGTGTCTATAATACATAATATGATAGATAGCAACTTACCTTTAACAGAGTTAGCGACTTGGCAAGTAAAGTCTTAGCGACTTGTTAATTTTCTTTGATAGCGAGTTGCTAGACGTTCTCACAAGTACAGGGACTAAAAGTGGCAACTTGGTATTCTTGTAAAAATCTGTTTCTATACCCTAGCGACTTAGCATTTAGTTTTCATAAATTTCAAAAAAAAAAAAAAAATCAAAAGTGTTCCTTGTGTTTTCTCTCGTTACATATTTCTGCTAGCGATTTATGTGTGGTAAGGTTATGTTAATCATTTTCTTGTCTCTAAATATAAGGATTATATGCATCCCCTAACTCATTTTCCTTAACATATTCCACTGATCTTGATCCTCGTCACTCGCTTGCCTCGTTTAGGTTTGTTGAATGAAACACTTGATATATATGGGTTAATGGATTAAGGGTTGTTTGGATTCACTAGGGTAGATGTAATTTTCCATATTTATATGTATTAAAGAATTTGTGGTTTAACTTTGTTGTAGTATTTGTAGGAGGTTCGGGTTGGGTTGTGTTTCTGAAATTGTTTGTGTTTATGGATTAATTGTACTTGTTCTTAGTAGCGGTTTGATTGTGTGTTTAGATTGATTACATATGATGAATGGATTGAGGTGATATGCGTATGATATACTTGTGTTCTTGATAGCGACTTACCTGTTATGATAGTGTTCTTGGTAGCGAGTTGGTGCATAGATTCATCATGGCGAGTTGCTATTTCTGATTACATTCTTGTTAGCGATTTAGTGAGTTGATGTGTAGCGACTTGGATTTGTTACTGTTTATAGCGACTTGTCTATACAAGTTAGCAACTTAGTAAATCATGTAGCAACTTGGCCTTGTTATTTTTTATAGCGACTTGTCTTTACAAGTTAGCAACTTAGTAACTTTGAATGTAGCGACTTGGCCTTGTCATTTTTTATAGCGACTTGTCTTTACAAATTAGCGACTTGTTGGTTCAATTTTCAAGTGGTGACTTGTTTTATTAAATTATTTAAGGCGACTTGATATAATAATATCATGCTAGCGACTTGGTTCAGGACTTCCTGTAGCGATTTGCATTGACAAATTGCTCTTTGCCTTTGCTATAACATTGTTGATCTAAGCAATTTGTATCTGGTTTCTCTTGTAGCAACTTGATATGAAAACTTGTCTTAGCAACCTGGTATAACAATTCAATAATAGCACCTTGTCTCATGAAACTATTTCATAGCAACTTTGTTCTTAACTAATTTAATTCAAAACAACCCGTCTCTAAAACTGTCTCAAAAGGAGTTATTACCTTGAAATCTTACTAATGATACTTGATCTACTTTCTAAACATTTCAATCTGTTTATGGGAACTCTATCAAATTTGCTACGTGTTGTGTCTTTGTCATGTGATTGCATTCTATAGTGCTTAACTAACCACATCTTAACTAACATGCTCTTAATCATTGCTGTTATATGTGTGTATCTTTAGATATTCAATGGCAAACACAACCTCATCTGAGAACCTTACTACCTCCGCTCCACCCAAAGTTCTTACAGACAACGAAATCTTTCCTGAAGATAAATGGGTAGAGATAGGAAAAAGTAACTGTTATGTAGATATGGAAAAGTTGCAACAAAATCCAATACTTAAAGTGTCAATTGATATCCTCAAAACACAAATTTCTTCAGTGCCCTAACCAAGTAATGCACAATTCCCACCATTTACCTACAACAATTTTGGAACACCATTGAATGAGACAAAATCACGGCTCAATATACCGCAAGTGGATGATAAGGAATTTGTGATCAATTCGACATTCTCAGCAAGGCCCTAGGAATCACACCCGTAACCCCACCATACAATCTATGAACCTCCACCTAGTGCGGAAGAGCTTATAGTCTTTCTGATTGGTTTGGGTTATCAAGTTGGCATATCAAGGGCTTCGACATCATCACGGACACATGTATCAACCTGAGAGCAATGACAAAGTTCTCAACTTATGCTTATCGACAAAACATCGTGGTTCGATAAAGTGAGGATTCCCATCTTGCAAATCCTATGGGGTCTCATCAATGGGGTGAATGTTAATGTCTCGAACGATCCGAAGAATTCTCGCTGTCAATGAACACATTCATTACCGATAGAACAAATTTGCATAAACATGCTCAGGGACGAAAGAAAGTAAACAAGCTTGTGATTCCTAGCATCGATTTTCAAGCTTGTTATCCAAGACTTGCAAATGCACTCATAACTTCAACCCTAGGAGTGAATCATCCCTACATTATGCTAAGGATGAATTTGTTCTCGGCAACCTCAAATATATTGCTAGAGGTGTCAAGAAAGAGATCTTTGACCGCCAATTCCTCGATATTCTTCTCAATCGACGATATTAAGAAGACGGATCACTTCAAACTGTATAAGAAGAGGGCTTCCAGATCCAGTGTTAATGTTGATGTCTCTCCCACTCCACCACAACCCAAAACTGCTAAGTCTACTTCAGGCTCAAAGTCTTCATATGCCGCCATTCCAAAGAAGAGACGGAAAGATCACAACCTACCGACACCACAACCCTCAAGCGTAAAACGAAAGAAGAAGGAGGTAGAAAAGGAAAATGTTGAAGGCACCGAGACACCAAAGGGTGACAAGAAATTGGTTGATGAAGATGAGGCTAATTTGCAGAAGGAATTCAACAAAGCCCGGAAAGCCTAACATGAGACCACCAGTTGGAGGTGTCGTGTTAAGAGAACCTGAACCTGAGCCACGCCATACAACTCCAATCACACAAGACAAAGGGAAAGGGATTGTTGGTGTTGATGCCGAACAAGTCAGCCACATGCTTCTGACATTATCCTCTTCACCATCAAGAACTACCACTCAATTTGAACTAAAGAAAAGAAGTGTTGAATCATCTTCAGCTCAAGGACAACTGGATTGGAAAGGAGGTATCCAAAGCACAAGAAGAAACTCCCGCATCAAGTGATACCCACCGATCAAAATGTTGATGAAGAGATGCGAAAGACTCACAGAGAACCTTGAATCAAGATCTGATGAGACCATGCATTTGGAAGAACCAAATCTGTCTATTGATTCTCTATCCTCATTGAAGAATCTAGATATATACTTATCTTTTGGTGATCGCTTTTAAATGACAAACCCTCAGATAACGAGCCGCTTAAGAAACATTATGAGAAAGAGTAAGTCGAGTCCATGTACAATGTTGATATTCAAGAAGACACATCAACCACTCTTCCAATGTCAACACCTATTCAAGCAACCGCACTTCCACCACCCAAACCCAATATTGATCCAGTACAAGTTGTCACTGTCAAGGATACCGCTACTCCTCCTGCCTCGCCACCTCCTGCTTCACCTCCTCTAGTCAAAACTATAGAGCAAGTGCTTGAAGAGGCTATGTTACGTATTGGGACTATTGAGAAGCACTTTCCTATCCCCGTCAATAATCTTGATAGTCGTGTCAAAAGGCTGGAGAATCTTAACCTTGATGAGATTGTTACAAAGGCAATTGAAGCAGACATTAAAGATGCGGTTGAATGGGCAATGAAGGCTCCATTACTTCAGCGATTCAAAGACTTGTCCGATCTCGACATGAGATCATCTCTCTAAAAAGAATGTATGAAGCAGAGAGCATCCGACAATACATAAGAAATTATATGAAGCACTCGAGGAATCGATGAGACTTGATAATTATCGCCAGCTTTGTAGAGGATGTACGAGAAAGAGAAGATGAGAAGAAAAGAAAGACTGCTCCAATGAAATCAATGATAAGTCTGAGGTCCCAAGCCACCACCACCTCCTTCATCTCCAACCGGAGGAGCCGGAACTTCGGGCCGGAGGATCTTCTAATAAAACCTCTGCACCTCCACCACTACCACCATCATCACCACCAAAACCTTCCAAGCAATCTAGTCCATCCGAGATCAGTGAACTTAAGAAATCACTGCTTGGACCACGGTTGATTCAAGGTTCACACCCTCATTCACTTCTATTCCTGAAGATCAAGTACTTCATGAAGAATCGTATGTCATGGCAGAGTTAGAATCTGATGACGATGATGCATCCACCTAGCATATCCCCAAGCCATCCAAGATGATTGGTTTGATGCATACGTGTCAAGTGAACGCTCTAACCCATCTAGAGTTGCACCTTCAAAAGACACAATTCAAAGTTGGCTCACCGAAGAGAGACCTCATACTCCGTAACCTTCATGGTCCATCCCAGAGACACACAATGATCCCCGACAACAACCGGGCTTCAACAATTTCTACTAACTATGAAACCCCGATGAAGACTCTCTCCTTCATGTCACCGAGATATGGGCAGCTTCATTAAGTGGTTTTGTGAATGAAGGAATCTCGCCCATCACTCCAAAGGATCTTGAAGGACAAGCTTTTGAAATTGTCAAGGTTTTTCACTCGATGCCAATCACCCAATATCATATGGAAGAATGCCATAAGATGCCGAGTGATCAAGTCGTGAGCAGATTAGTCGCTTCAATGTGAACAAGCCTCTTCCTCTCTGGTGAACCCGACAAATGACCATTCAGCCAATTCTTCTTCAACCGTGACTTGGACTATCTATGTGCTCGCTCTAATCGAAAGAAGACCAGCTTTATCGATTTCAAAGATGAAAGTCGCTACATACACCGATCGGGTCTTGAACAGATGGTTCCCGATCAATTCTGGGCTGACAAAGAACAAAAGTATGACATTGCCGCTTCATATGGTATTTCTCATTGGTGGTACAAAAAGAAGAAATTCTACATTGAGAGACATGGAGCTGATAAAAGACGCAAAGCTGTTAGATCCAAGCTTCGCATTCTAAGTGTCATCACTATAGAGATATTTTCAATCTATGGCTATGATTACTTGAAGAAGATTGTTCTGCGAAGAGCAGACTTGAAAGAGCATGTTATAGAAGAGAACGACTTCAAACACTTGATGCCAAATGACTTTGAAGATCTCTACCTTCTGAACCTACAAGGACACCTTGACCATCTTCCGGTTCGTGAGAAGAAGGCTCTTTTGGCTGCTGTCAATCTCTGGATCAGAGGCTTGGTCATTCGGTTGAGGATTTTTAGCTTGGAATGAAAAGCTATCAGACATGCGTCAACCTAACAAGACCGCAATGGGAAGCCTCAGGTCTTGAATTTCACCACGAATATAAAGTGATTGACACTCCTAGAGCCATCATCTTTACCGACAGATACGGGACAAGAATGCTAATGAGGCTATGCGAGCTATACAAGTTCAGTGATGGTACACTCAGTATGGTTGAACAAGAATTAAACTCTAGAGTGAAAGAAATCAAATTTGATCCAAGCCATGGAACAAAACAAAATTATGGTCTGAAGAGGATTTGAAGAGGTGTGAAGATTTCATTGCTGCGATTGGGCGAAGACTTAAGACTCGAATGATCTTCCGCAGCCTTGAAAGTTTTGTGGGTGGTAGACTTTGTGAAGGTCGTTACAAACTACTTCAACGAACTGAATGAAGACATCTTCCGGAAGTAGTTTATGTCTTGAATTTTTTGATGTGTAAAATGTGGTGTATGTACTATGAACAACTATAATGTGTGTAATAGTGTTAGGTTATGTATTGTGGTTTCCCTTTTTATCTAAAAAGGGAACTTCAGTCTTGTCTACTTCAGATCAATATAAAACCGAACACATTTTTCTCCAAAATTTTTTGTTTCATACATATTTAAATCACTTGAGATCCAAAATCTCAAAGGATTTGAAATTTTTGATCGGGGAGAAAATGTGATATAAATATGCAATCTGATAAAAGGTGACCAATTTGTCTCAAAGTGCATACTACTCTCCCATATGTGCTAAAATCTTTCAAATCTCGAAGCACATATTGAGGGGAGCATTTCAAAAGAAAATAAACTATCAAGGTACAAAGGTTTCAATGTTTTATCATAAGTACCTTGATTGAGTCTTAAAGGCTTTCTCTATGGCATATTGTGATCATGGAAGTACTTTAAAGAACTCCTGCCTCTATGTGTTAAATGATTTCAAACAACCAACGCACATATTGAGGGGGAGAATTTACCATAGAAAATCAAATGGCTTTTTCTATGAAAATTGTGATCAAAGAAAATATTTCAAAGCCTTATTGCCTCCATATGCTAAACAATTTCTAAATCATATGCACATGTTGAGGGGGAGGTTTTCTAAATGATCAAAACTATTAAGGTACAAAATGCTTTGATCTCGTATCACAAGTACCTTGATTGTTTTTCCAAATGATTTTTCAATTGGTTTTGAGAAGGAATGAACTGTACCAAAAGACCGACCATTTTACTTTATGCATGGTGTTATAAGGATGGTTAGGTTAGGTATTCGTTCCCACGATCCCGCCAGAGCCGGAGGGATCTACCCAGGGACAATCCACTAGATAGTGTAGAAGTCCTTAGGTTTGATGAAAAAGGAGAAAAGTGAGATATGGGAAGAGTGCGGACTGAGACTGAAGCTAGTACTCGGAATAAACCCAACAAGGTTCTAGTTATGAAGTCTCGTAAGCACGGAAGGGGTTGAAGAATGAAAAAGAATTGAATGTGAAAAAGGGTGAAAAGAAATAGCCCTCGAATAATTCAACCTTAGGGCAGAAACCGGGTTCAATTCATATGCTACTAGTGGTTACCAAGGTAACATAGGTATTGAAGACAAGACGTCACGGACCTAGTGACGTACTGCACTACAACTTTCCAAGCTACTCAAGTTCCTCTTAAAAGGGCTTGTTTTATTCTCACGGGGAACCTACATAATCTATTGACTTTCTCTTAGAGTTTGTTGATATTGAAGAAGGAGACCCTCTCCCTAGTCTCTGGCATAGGAACTAAATGTGCACCATTGAGTCTAGAGCCACGAGATCATCAAATAAATCTCTTTAGGACACTGTCATTGAAGACTCTCTGTTTCACACAATGTGGAAAGATAGATTTTATCTTATGAGTCCTACGCATTATCCTAGTGGTATTGCCAGAACATCTGAGTGATATGCAAACATATTCACAATGAAGATGGAAAGTCTTCTGGAGCCAACATCAAACAAGCTCCCGGTGGGTGGCATGTGAGATCTATCCAATAGATCAACCATGTGACAACTGAACATAAACAATGGGGCGAGTCATAATTATGATTCAATCCGGTTCAGTGTTATGGATTGACGGATACCTTTGAAAACCGGTTGTTGTGCTTAAAAACTATTTTCTTTAGCACATCGACCGTGTACTAATATTTCAAAATAAAAGGTGTTTATGATTGATAATTGATTTTCATTAAAACCTTCATTGTATTGCAAAAACAATTTCTATTGTGCGGTACTCGATTGTTTTTCAAATCTCTTTTCATCAATCGTGAATCTCGATTCGGTTCACTCACCGTGTTGTCTTCTTTGAGACGCTTCCGTTTGAGAACGCTAGAGCATGCGAAACCCTCGTCAAGGAAATTCTTCGAATTTTACCGATCACGTGCAGTACTTGTATCGATCAATGGGGAACCGTGGGCCGTGTACCTCAATTCAACGAAAGTGATCAAAGACACTTTCATGCGCTTTATTGCTAACTGCTGTATGCGTGTACGCCGACGCTTGCAAACTGATCGAATGACGCTGTCAATCCATAGCCGCATGCTCACACATCACATTCATTTCAAAAGAAATCATGATTAGTGCAACAATGACTCTGATATTCTCACTCCATGCTTCTGCTACGCTGCCGCCAATATCATGAATCAACGAAAGCTTCCGCTACTCTGATAAGAAGAAATCATGATCCAGAATGTGAGCATGTCGGTCCAAATGTCACATCATCATATGTTGGCAATGTAACAATGGGTGATGCTGAGATTAACTGTGGCTGATGATCTCTATTAAGGCTCAAAGGTCATCAATGTGGATCAGCTCTATAACCTCCATGAAATATACATTAAAGTTGGACAATGATGATATCACCACTAAGCACAATGTTTGAATATCTTGATGATTTGATGTCTACGAGCTCAAGATTAAAGATCAAATAGAATGCTAGGATTCATAATGTAAATCATGGGGTGACCTCCCTTAGGGGAGATTGTTAGGAATTGGAAATTCTATCATGAAGCATCGGTCACCCTATGTATAATCTAGCTTAAGTTAGCTCGTAGACATATCGCTTATTATGTTAGTTGTTAGTCAGTTATTAGCATAGTTTAGTCTAGTGCAACACCATGGAGGAAGGAAAGGTCTTTACCCATTGTATGCTCTGACGACACCGCCGGAGGGCTTAGTAGTTTTAGATAATAGCCCTCTCCCTACAAAGGAGAGGGTTGGATGTTCATTTGGAATCTAACCTTCCATGAGTTTCTCTTTCTAGAATATCCCACTCTCTCTCTCTAAAACCATCTTTATGCGCATATCTTGGTTATGATTTAGTGTGTTTGTGAAATCCAATATGCAATGGTATTTATACTACCCCAACTTCATGTTCATGTTACTGTTCTTCTACTGTTCAGTCACTATTCCGCAGACCTATATTACATGCATGTAGGTCTATAGCAACTCTATCTAGTAGGCCACGTGGTAAGAAATCCCGCGAAATCCGCTGACACGATCAACAGTTGTTAGCCTTTGGCCGGACGTCAGATTGACCCATCCGGTCGATGGGCGTGCCGGATGTTAGTCCGTCCGGACACATACGTCAACATGTCCCCCAGTGTTGTATTACTAGAGAAAGGCCGGTGATGCAACACTCATAGTAAGCTGGTCTGTCAAAAGAGAAGGTTCGTACCAAGCCCTGGGGTCAAATTGGTTGGATCCAATAAACGTGGGCTGGCCTGATGGGCCTGATCACGTTTTGGGCTTTTCTCGGCGCTCGCTTCATCTACCTATCGTGGACGGCTCACGATAGCCCACGCCATCCCTTTTCGACTCATGGGACATTTTCACAAACCTGCTAGGTTTCTTTCACGATATATATCCCCTTTTTCACCGCATTTGGTTTTTACTTTTCACACACATAGATTGTCTTAATATCTCCGGACGTTCTCTTCCTTCTTCTTAAGGTTTGTCTTGCCCTCTTCCTGTTAATATTTGTAAATTGTCTTCGGTATCTTTTAGAAATGGCCGAAATAGAAACCGAGGGAAATATTCTAGCTGTAGAAAACACAACCGTCCCACAGACGGAGGGAACCAATGAGGAAATCGTCCAACCCGTAGTTCCTAAGTTCGACATGCACATACACACTTCTAGGTTAAAAAAATTAGAGTTAGATGATATAGTTACCGAGTATGGTATTCCCATGGATCTACGTCCGGTACTACCTCCTGATGATATGACCATGGATCAACTGCCGGAGGACAAAATAGGTATTTATCCTCAACAGTTAGAGACAGGGGGGGTTAGGATTCCTTTCTCCTCTTTCTTGCTGAACGTGATTAGACACTTTAGGGTGCATATTTCCTTAGTTCCGCTAGGATTAAACCAGGTGACCCTTTTTGAGATTAGATGCTACAGTCTGGGTATACAACCTAGGGTTTCACTCTTTCGGCGTTTTACAGCTGTGTAAGCACGGACATTGGTTTTCTTTTGAAAACCGGACGGGAAAAGGTTCGTACAAGTGTTTTAAGGAGGTCCTTACCGGCTTGAAACATTGGAAAGAGAAGTTCTTCTTGAATTGACAGAGGGCCATTCCTTATGCCATGGCGTAGAGGCACAAGGATTCAAAGATCACGGATAATTTTCCTATCGGCTTTCCTCAAGAGGATGCCGTGAAACTCAGCTAGAAGATTATTAAGTTGCGCAAACCGAAGGTGAGTCTGTTATGGATGTGCCATGTTTCCTCGGTTTTCAAGAATCCTGAATTCGAGCCCATTCTAAAAGATGCCCGGGGTCATGGTAATTACTTGTTTAGTTTGTCATCATAGGGTTGATGTTTGTTCCCATGGATCCGCCATCTAATGTTTCTAACAAGTTTTGCTATTTTCTCAGTTGTTGATATGTCGGAGTACCTGGAGCTTTCGGAATGGGAAGGAACCGTGGTGAGTAAAAGTCCAGCGGTTGACCCAAATAGGGAAAAACCAAAAAGAACCACCGATCCCCTGCCCGTCGGAGGGGATATTCCCCCAAGGATGCTATGGCTAAAAGGGCCGAAAAGGCGGACCCGGAAGTGGTCGCTCTTCGTGAAAAGAAAGAAAGAGAGGCTCTCGCCTGCCTGGCGAAGAAAAGAGGCGCGGGAGGGTACTTCCGCCGAGCAAAAGAAAAACAGCGCCGCCAAGATGTTGAGCGATCTCCTCCGGATCCCCTATTGAGAATGCAGAGCCCCCAACCAAGTCCATCCGAAGCCGGTCGAGACGCATGTGAATGTCAATGCTGAACAGGGGACTCCTAATGTTTCTGCCAAAGGCGGAGGAGCTAACGTGGCCAGTGAAGGAATGGGAGATAACGCGGCCGGCGGCGGGGATCAGCTACAACAGATGCATATCTCTCCTGTGAATGAAGGTGGTAATTCTCCACCAAGCAAACTCACTTCCTCACAGCTCCGATGGTACGTGTGATTCATTCGGTAATTTGTTTTTGTAACTTCTCTGTACTTATTATATTTATTATTTTATTATTTTTTCGTCCCGCTTTCAGTCATTCGCCCACAATTCTCGCGGTTCTCGGTCGATAAGGTAAATCTGGACTCGCTTCTAGCCTTCGAATTGCTTACTTCATGTTTTATACATTAATTTTTTCTTACGATTCTCTTCCTTTATGGCGCAGATGAAGCCACCTAATGTTTTCATCCCTAACTAGGCCCTCCGCGACGATGTTCGGATAAATTCTTACCGCTCTTGCAGGATCTTATTGACAATCTTGCTACCCGCCGGAGGGAAGCTTTGGAGCAGATGAACAACATCGAGCTCACTCGTCGGCGACGGAAGAGTTTGGCCGAAGCGTGATAGCCTGTGGCGAAGTTGTCAAGAGGTTCGTAGATCTTTCGCCTCACTGATTGAGCTTAGCCAAAATCACAAGGGTTGTCTAGGGCTGCCTGATAGGCTAACTGCCGCTAAGGGTGAAAATGAAAGGTTATCCGAGGAGTTAAGGAAACTGGACGCCGATCGTAGGGCTAGTACGGATAGGGAGAAGAGCTTGGAAGATGAGGTTGTTAGGGTTACCCGGGAGAGAGATGAATGGAGAGAGACTTTTTCTACACAGGCAGAGAGGATTAGGAAGCTTGAGAGCTAACTGAATGCAAATACTCAATCCTTAGAGTCTTTACAGGTGGAGAAGGGAAATCTGGCGGCTGATGTGGCCCAGGCTGAAGTGGTGAAACAAAATGCCGTCCGCACCCTTTTACCTACTGCTGTTTGCCGATTGCTGGGCAGCGTGGAGTATAAGAAGGGCATGGCTAAGGTTTAGAGTCTGACCTATCAAGGTGGGTTCGTAACTGGGGCTAGTGTGGGTAGGAAAGAAGAGGAGATCAATGAAGCTATGAAGGGTATCGCTAAGGTCAACAGGGAAGCTCCCAAACTATGGAAGGCCGAGTATAACAAACTTTTTGAGGCCGAGTATCCCTACATTCAGAAGCTGGCTAATTCGTACCGGCTACCCTTGGGAGATTTGCTAAACATGGAGCCTGATACCCCTACCCGCAAAGATCCCGCCGGTCCCTCCTCTCAGCCTCCCGTCATTACCACTCTTCTAGCCAATACTCCAGTCACCGAGACTCCAGCGGACAATGCCTGAAGCTCAGTTTGTGTTGTACATTTGTGAACAATGATTTGAAAAATTATGGTTGTAATAATTAACAATTTATCTCTTGTGACTTATACTTCGTCATCTTTTGAGACCGGACAGCGTTTGTAATCTAGACCAGTTTATATGTGCTATATATTTCAGCACGTTTTCTTATTTTTGCCAATCCTTGTTTTGTATTGGTAAGCCTCCTTTAGGTTTTCTAAAGGGCATCCGGCTGCGTAAGCCGTGCATCCGTATTCCGGGCATCCTTAGACATTTCAGGGCATCCATTATTTGGGCATCCCATGTGCCTCGGCGTCTGCGTGGTCATTCCACCAGCGCCCATAGTGTTTGTTTTTACACTTGGGCATCTATTATTTGGGCATCCGAACAAAGTTTTCGCATCCGGCAAGTATTGTCCGGCAAGCATTTAACAATTATACTCGACGGGGCCACCATCGAATAGCTATGTATCACACTGTTTGTTACGGAAAATTGTTTCCCTTATCTTAGGAAAACTTTCATCATTGAACTAATGTACATAATTAATTCAAGTTACACAATGGTCATAGGATTCTTATCACAATAACAATTATAAGAAACAGCTTCGAGGTTTATTATGCGTGCCAGTCCGAGGGACCTCCTTCTCCTCCATCGCTTGCAACTTATAAGAGCCATTCTCGATTCGCCCTACTACTCGGTAGGGACCCTTCCCAATTGGGTCCCAACTTCCCTTGGTCTTCCACCCGGCTACCGGCCTCATTCTTCCGTAAACAAAGTCTCCTATCTTAAAGTTCATTGGCTTGACTCTCGGTTGTAATACTGCCGACTGCGCCTTGTACTTAGCTTCTCGAATGACAGCGTTTTCCTTCTTTCTGCGAAGGTCCAAGTTCAAACGTTGTTCTTCCTTGTTCTCGATCCTCTCGAACATCATTGTCCGATGTGTAGGCATCCCTATTTCTGCTGGTATCACAACCTCACTTCCGTATGTCAGCTGAACGGGTTTCTCCGTTGCTTGTTTTGAGAGTTGTCCGGTGTGCCCATAAAATGTTAGGTAGCTCATCCACCCATCCGGTTCTCTCTCGTCCCAACCTTGTTTTTATTCCTCCATCGACTTTTTAGCCTCGTTCTACCAATCCATTGGCCTGCGGGTGTGCCACGGCTGTATTCATCTGTTTAATTTTCAACCCTCGCACCATTTTTGAAGGGGTCATTGACGAAATTGGTCCCATTATCGTGACTATGACCCCGGTAGGCCGCACTGCATACAATGTTTTCATATACAAATTTTATGACATCTTTCCCCGTCATTTTTGCCAACGGCTTCGCTTCTATCCACTTTGTGAAATAGTCAATTGCTACTATTACATATTTGATGCGCCCGGTGCTTCCGAAAGGGACCCAACATATCCATTCCCCATTGGTAGAAAGGCCATGGGGCCATGATGGAGGTCAATAGTGTTTTGGGAGTTTGGGTACCGGGCATGTATCCACAAGAGTCACTCTTCCTAATTTCCTCTCGGACGTCTCGATGCATAGTGGGCCAATAGTACCCTTGTCTCATGAGCTTCGCCACTACGGTCCTAGGTCCGAGTGCATCCCACAAAGATCCCTCGTGTACCTCTCGGATTATATAATTTTCTTGTAGCGGCCCTATACATCTCAACATTGGCACTAGGTAGCCCCTTTAAAAAGGACTCCTCCTCCATTACGCATCTGCTGAATTTTCATTCGTAAACTCCTGGCCTCGTTGGGATCTTCCGGCCAGATCCCTTCTTCCAGACATTTGATGATCGGTGTCATCCAGTTATCCGCTTCTTCTTCTACTACGGCGTTGACCATCCTTTCCTCTCCCGAAGGTTTATCCAAAACCTCTACCAGTAGCTTTTTAGAGAGATGGTCAAAAGCTACCGACGCCAGCTTGCTCAGTATATCTGCCTTTTGGTTTTGAGATCTCGGAATGTTGCAGATCTTGAAGCTTTGGAACCCAACAATGTGTTTTTTTGCTTGAGCCAGATATTTCTGCATGCTTTCTTTGGTAGCCGTGAACTCTCCGTTGATTTGGCTAGCCACCAGCTTGGAATCAACCCACACGCTTAGAGTCCCGATCTTGAATTTTTTGCAATCCGAGACCGCCAAGAGAGCCTCATACTCGGCCTCGTTATTGGTTCTGGGGAAGTTGAGTCGTAAAGCATAAGTTAATTCTTCCTTTTTTGGGCTGATGAGGACCAACCCTGCGCCGGAACCTTTTTTATTGGACGCACCGTCCGTGTACAACTGCCACTCTTCTTCTTCTCCTACTTCCATCACGTTCCCCTCTTCTCCCTTGTTGTCGGGATGTCCAGATTCCACAGGTATCTCCGTGAGGAAGTCTGCTAGCACATGTCCTTTGACCGCATTTCTAGGTGCATAGATGATGTTGTAAGCTCCTAACTCTACGGCATATTTGGCCAATTTTCCTGAGACCTCCGGCTTATATAGTATCTGCTTAACGGGTTGATCCGTGATGACCCGGATGGGGTGTGCTTCGAAGTATCTTTGTAATCGCCGGGACGCATGCAGCAGACATAGAGCTAATTTTTCTATTGGGGTATAGTTCCTCTCCGCATCATGTAGGGTCCGGCTTACATAATGTACCGGTGATTGCCTCCCTTCCCTTTCAACCACTAACACAAAGACTTAATGCTCCCTTCGATGCTGCCAGGTATATAGATAGTTGTTCCTTTGGCTTGGGAGTGGTCAAAGAAGGTAACTCTAATATCAACCTTTTCATCCAGCGGTATTCGCCCTTATTCTCCTTAGTGATGTTCTTTAATGTTTTGAAGAAGGGTAGGGATCTCTCCGCTGATTTTGACAAGAATCTATTCAAGGCCGCTAGTTTCCCGCTTAGACTTTGCATTTCTTTCAACGTCTCCGGGGACTTCATCTCCATGATCGCTTTTGTTTTCCGGGGGTTTGCCCTTATACCTTCCTATGTCACCATATATCTGAGGAATTTCCCCTCCTCTAATCCAAACGAACATTTTCGTGGGTTCAACTTCATGTTGATCATTCTGAGGTTATCAAAGGTTTCTGCTATGTCGGCTATCATTTCTCGCTCCGTTCGGCTTTTTATGACCATATCGTCCACATATGCTTCCAAGTTTATGCCTATCGTGATTGGAATGCGAATCTACCTGATGCGTGTTTTACTGACTGTGTCTTAATATTTATAATGTCTCGCTATACCTATGGTCTACCCTAATGCACTAACGGGCAATGTACCCGGTCGTGTGTAGTGTAGTAAATGGTAAAGCCGAGGTCGTCCCAAGAGCTATGTGTGTCGGATAATTACTAAATCTAATTGTCACAGAATATAAATGGTTTGATAGGGTTTTAATTAATTAAACTACTATTGCAGAATATGAAAGCAAATAAATGGTAGAAGGGAAATCAATAGAGGAATAGTGGTGCTAACCTAGTTAATCCTCCTAACTAGTAATGTATACGTCTACCTACTTCCAATTACTTCAGGTGGGGTCAAATTCGAGAGGACAACATTTGGTCAATTCGCCCTAACCTATCAGCAAAGATGCCACCACAGGAGAAATCAGGCGCACCGTCATAAGTCCTGTTGTTCCCGGTCCCCTAAGCCGAGTCATTAAGTACCGCTACATTCTAGATTCTAAATAGTGAGTGCCCAGCCGTTAGGAACTTAGACACTACACCCCCTAAATCTTAAGTTCATCCAAACGATAGGTGATCAGTTGGTCAAATCGCACAAGTAGAAAGGGTCGTCAGTTGGTCATATATTACCCTTCCCGTCTCAGTCCGCTCACCTAGGGTCAGTTGGTCATATCTCCTAGGCAATTGGCCTCTACCGCCATTCAAAACTACCGAACCAGGGGTGACTACCAAAGAACTATGCATGCATACACTTAGAAATAATTGTACGGAAGTAAAGGTAAACACAAACAAAACAATTAAGGAATCATAACTAGGCTAGCACCAAAGGGTGCTTAGCCACTCATATTAATCATGCACATCAATTCAATATTCAAAGGTACGAAATACATGAATTGAAAGTAAAAGAAATAATAAACGCTAAAGCTTATCGTAATGGTGTGACTTCTCCCTTGGAAACAGCTCCGTATGCTTCCCTAGACCTTCCTTGAGCTTTTTCCCACGTTATCAGAGTGTTGTGTATGGAATGGGATGATTAGAAATGCTAGAATTCGTGGGGTATTTATAGGCCAGGTCTGGGTTACGGCGTAACCAAAAGATGAGTTACGCCGTAACCTTCTATTTCTCCGTAAATGCACTAGATCTGCTAGTTACGGCGTAACCTTATAAGTGGTTATGCCGTAGTCTTCAATAAACATGGTTACGTCGTAAGTGATGCAGTAGTTACAGCGTAAGTATCGTGGCGTGGAACCTCTTTTGACCTAATGGAGTTACGCCGTAATCTTTGGAAGGAATTACGCCGTAACCTCTTGATGAGTTGGACTTCAGGGTCACGCAATAGTTAAGGCGTAATGTGAGAGACGAGTTACGCCGTAACCTCTTCAAAATAAGCATACCGTGATAAATCCTTAGTAACGTTTCCATTTCCGCGTCTCTTTAGCTCCAATGCTCGCAATTTACCTGAAACTGTTAAACATTGGAAAACAAGCGTAAATCCATATAGATGATATAAATAACGAGCCTTAACGGGGGAAATTGGCACTTAATATTCAGGACTATTTGATGTTATCAAATATCCCCCCACTTGAACTCTACTTGCCCTTAAGTAGACCTTATTAGATAGATTCCTAAAAAGATATCTTCCAAAACCTGGAAAATATGAGTTTACAAATCCCTTATGCTAGAATAAAACAAAGCCGAACACCTCGCGAAAGGGGAACAAACACTCAAATCTCTCAACTATTCCAATTTCGGGGTGATCACTAAATCGCACAATCATAGCATGTATTCTATCATAAGCTTGGCGGTTACACAAATCTCCACCACTGGAGTTAAGGGCTAAACAATTCTCGAAGGCAATATGGGTAGACACGACAAAGGTTAAGGGGTGACTTGTCATTACTAACATGTTACGGCGAAGTGGACAAAATCAATGATACATGACCAAATCCATGGCCAAGACACCAAAGATTGCTTGCTGCATCACCTAGACATGCTTAATGACTAAAGGGTAGGATAAGACATGAGATGTATAATTGGTGTAAAATGAAAAACAAACAGGTAGTCTATATCTATAACTAAGTCATCACCACTTACCGTCCGCCCAAAGTTCAAGCTTAGAAGTCTAGAGACCGGATCATGAAATGCAAGGTAGATGTGTCATTAGAGGACGTCGTGATGGGCACACTACCTTTTTCTTCTTCAGTTGGTATAACTCCAACTCCAATCTTCAAATGTGACCGAGGTGGCCTCCTCGATACTAAACAATAAAGCTCATACTATAGTGCTTATAACATCGCACTTTACAAAATCATACTCAATCAACTTTTTTTTGAATCAAAACATGATAACATAACATCCCCTACTTGAGATGAACAATGGGAATTCAGGGGTTCTTCAATGATCTTCATAATTGTTGTCGATGAAAGCGTGATTTCCAAACCTTTCCACTCGAACCTTGAACTTAGGCAAATGATGACTTCCCAATTACAAATAAAGACTACAGGGTAGGCTAAGGTGTAAGGGTGTAACAAAACAATATATTGGGGTGACAAAATGAAAGGAATGACTCAGAAGGGTGTATCTAGGGGTATCTTGCACTAAAGGGGAGTGCAACAAAAGGGTTTCACATGGGGGTCAAAAAGTCGAGGTGACTAATCGATAGACTCACAATGGTAGGCTGTTTGGGTGATAATCCTATAATACTGCCTCCTAAAACTGAAAAGTCCAAATACATCGAGCTAACTCAACATACCTCGTCTATGGTCTCAAATGATGCAAAGGCCAAGTTCTAAAGTTTACAAGCTACCAGCACACTTATAATTTGGTGGATTTGGGGTAAAATATAGGAAACGGATAAGGCTAATCTCACCATGTAATATCAAAGGTTGTATGTGCTTGGCTAAGGTCTAATCTAGTTAGGTTCGGAAAAACATGTCAAAATATAAAAATGGCATAATTTTTCAAAATAAACTAGAAAAATGAGGGCGAAATAATGTTCAAGAGATAATTCTACCCCGCCCCCACTTGAATTGTACATAGTCCCTTTTGTACTAGGCATTAAAATAAAGGTGAAGAGAAAGGTAGAATTAGAGCGAGAACTTCCCTGAAATTTACTCCAAAAAGAAGAAGGCCCATGAGAAAGGATCGTGCCTTCGTTAAAGCCGCCATGAACAAACTTCAATCCCTGAAATCACAATACCGCAAGCATAATTCTAAAAAGAAAAAATAAAATGAAAAATAAACGTAACTCACTTTCGTAGGAATCACGGTTGCATTTAGCGAATGCAACAAGCCTTTTACACCACTTGGTGTCCTAAGTGGACGAGTGAAGTCTCGTGAGGGTTTACAGGAAACACACCCACAAAGTTCATTTAAAAACTAATACAAGGTTAATGTGTTTTAAAATGAAAGAATTAAAGCAGAGGAGAGTTACGTCGTTACTCCAATAAGAGAGTTACGCCGTAACTTGCAAATCCTGGTATGAGCTGAGAAGTGAATAGTTACGGCGTAACCACAGAGATGGTATTACGCCGTAATTGGTAATGCGTCAAGAATTCTGCTGCTAAAATGTTGGTTACGTCGTAATCACCAAGATGAGTTACGCCGTAACTCTGTCAGACAGAATCGCAGCAGTAATTACTTCATTGTCTCCTGCAAAAATGGTTAGAAAACACAAACCTAATAGAAAGGAAATAAAAACAAAAGAAAGGGATAATTCGGGTTGTCTCCCGAAAGAGCACTTTTCTTTATTAACGAAGTCTTTAAGTTAGACTCAGAGCCGCTGGGCTCCTATAGGGGGTCTTTGAGCTTGCCCCACTTCTTCAATATCCTTCATCAAATTGTGCCTCATCTATGCAACATTAGAGGAAGTTCGGAGGTATTCAATGGTTTCGATCTTTCGAACTTTACAGTAATTTCTCCTCCGACCTAGGTGGTAACGAGTGAATTCGTATTTTTCTACTATAATATGGGGTGGTCTTTTGTAGGGTATCCCCAGGAGCTTGCACCTTCTTTGCTCGTAAGCTTCGCCATCGGGATCGTGAACTCTTCATTTCCTTGCAACTCAAGGTAATCTAGCATCCCTTCGATATCATCGTCATCGAATCAGTACCCTTGAACCATTCTTCATCAAGCAAATTCTCCACTAGAACGCGCTTGCATTCTTCTTTATCATTACTCACCCGCCTATGTCCACGCAATTGTTATTTTACTCGTATTTTCGATACTTTTGTCGTTAGAATTTTCTTGATCCATGTATTCTTTCCAAATCTTATCTTTTGTTAATGCGTCCACATGTCCATACTTAATTTTTACCCAACTATCAAACCCCATGTTGTCTATCCAAGGTAAACTCGTTCTCTCCTTGTCATTGGTTGAGGACCAAAAGAATTCATCTTTTCCTAATCTTCCGAGTTGCTTCCACCATCACACATATCGTCATACGGGTTGCATGATGCCCAAAAAATTTCCCCTGTGGATTTTACTTTTTCGCACTGATGCGTAGTTCTATGTTGTCATTTTCATTTAAATGCTCTTCCGTGCATAGTATATCTTTATTAGTCTCATCCTTTCGAATGTGCTTCGCGTAATCAACTTTTAGCTTCATAAGAAGATTTGGATTGATCTTGGCATTCCCAAATTGAATTGCGTACCAATCTTTAAAGGCCAAATTACCGAATTTTATCTCATGTCTTTCACGCTCATGATGGCATGTCCATTCTTCCATTCTTTCATTGTCTCCTCCATTGCAATACTCGTGGAAGGGGCTGCATGTAGGCCATGCCCTTGTGGTTTCTTCATCAGTAATGGCGCATGTGAGTACACCAGTGAGTGATTAGTGGCTCTTCTTCATCATCAAGGGAGAGTTCCTCGAGTTTTTCTGATCCGTCCAAGTCGAGGAATTTTTCTTCCCATGTATCCTAGTTACGCCATAACTGAGATTCTTGGTTACGGCGTAATTGATTAGAGTCGTATTCCTCAGTATTCATCACAAATCCTTTGTCACTGTCAAACACGAGGTTACGCCGTAACTCATTAGGTATGTTACGGCGTAACTCATATCTGTTGACTAAATCGCCCCTAAACTCATATCACCGGCCCGAACCTTCGAGTTATCATCCGAGAAAATTACCTTACATTCCATAGCTGGTTTAGATCCTTCATGTTTATCGTTATTCCTTCTTCTTTTCACGAGCTTTATCACCATGTATTCAAGGTTTTTAAGAGTTGAGTCGTGTTTGGAAATGTTTCTATCAGTGTTTTCCTGGAATTCCTTCAACCATTCATCTTGCCCTTTTGTTTTGGGCTGAATTTTCCGTAAATTTATTAATTGTTTCTTCAAGACCGGGCTTTCTTTCTCCATAAGGCCCACGGTTGTAATTACCACGATACCCATTTTGATTGTCACCGTAAAATGGTCGATTTTCTCCATACTTAGCTTCTTCGATATCCTCTTCGTCCATATGAGGACAATTTTTCATAAGATGTCCTCCTCCATAGCTTTCACACCCCACTTGAATGGCATGAACGGTTTCTCTGACTTTCAGCATATCTCGACTGAGGCTTTCAATTTTAATAGCGATTGCTGCAATTCCGTCGAAACTTCTACCTTGGTTTCTTTTACTTCCACCGTCGTGCCATTTTTGAGAATGGTCCACCATTTTTTGAATGGCTTCTATTGCAGTAGTAGGAGTCGTATTCGGGATAGGTCCTTGATAATCCAACATCTGTCTCGTAGTTACATTTATTCCTTTGTAGAAAATATTGACCTTCTGCTGGTTATTAATATTATTGGTAGGACATTTATAAATAAGATCGTTGTATCTGTCCCAAGCTTGATACAGAGTTTCGTCGTCTTCTTGTTTGAAATTGTGGATCTCCAAGAGTTGATTAGAAATCTTTGATGGTGGGCAATATCTTTGAATAAAGTGTTTCTTAAGTAGCGCCCAAGTATTAACTGCCTCGCTGGGCAATCTTTTCGATCCATCTTCTGCTGCTCCAGTTAGAGTCATAGGAAGACCCCGAGCATAACAACATCATGAGACACGCCAGGAATGTTGAAAAGGCTAGCGATGTATAGGACATTTTCAACGTGCTCATATGCGTCTTCATCCCTATTTCCTGAAAAGGGTTAGCGAAGCTCTCTCATAAATTGGTCTTTAATCTCAAACTAACATCCGCTCCGATTGCCGGTCTTACAAGACCCGACTTGATCCGCTTCTAGTCAATGCCAAATATTCCTCAAGAGTGAGGTCATCGATGTTAACAACTTCCATGGTACCTGAAAACTTGAAATATGATCGTGAGAAATGTTTAAAAATGAAATGAAAGACTTAATATTAATCCTAATATAGCAAGCGGCACCAAAAACTTGATGCGTGTTTTATGACTGTGTCTTAATATTTATAGTGTCTCGCTATACCTATGGTCGCACTGTAGTGTGTAGTGTAGTAAATGGTAAAGCCGAGGTCGCCCCAAGAGCTATGTGTGTCGGATAATTACTAAGTCTAATTGTCACAGAATATAAATGGTTTGATAGGGTTTTAATTAATTAAACTACTATTGCGTAATATGAAAGCAAATAATTGGTAGAAGGGAAATCAATAGAGGAATAGTGGTGCTAACCTAGTTAATCCTCCTAACTAGTAATGTATACGTCTACCTACTTCCAATTACTTCAGGTGGGGTCAAATTCGAGAGGACAACATTTGGTCAATTCGCCCTAACCTATCAAAGAAAGATGCCACCACAAGAGAAATCAGTGCACCGTCATAAGTCCTGTTGTTCCCGGGTCCCCTAAGCCGAAGTCATTAAGTACCGCTACATTCTAGATTCTAAATAGTGAGTGCCTAGCCGTTAGGAACTTAGACACTACACCCCCTAAATCTTAAGTTCATCCAAACGATAGGTGATCAGTTGGTCAAATCGCACAAGTAGAAAGGGTCGTCAGTTGGTCATATATTACCCTTCCCGTCCTCAGTCCGGCTCACCTAGGGTCAGTAGGCCATATCTCCTAGGCAATTGGCCTCTACCGCCATTCAAAACTACCGAACCAGAGGTGACTACCAAAGAACTATGCATGCATACACTTAGAAATAATTGTACGGAAGTAAAGGTAAACGCAAACAAAACAATTAAGGAATCATAACTAGGCTAGCACCAAAGGGTGCTTAGCAGCTCATATTAATCATGCACATCAATTCAATATTCAAAGGTACGAAATACATGAATTGAAAGTAAAAATAATAAACGCTAAAGCTTATCGTAATGGTGTGACTTCTCCCTTGGAAACAGCCCCGTATGCTTCCCTAGACCTTCCTTGAGCTTTTTCCCACGTATCGAGTGTTGTGTGTGGAATGGGATGATTAGAAATGCCGAATTGTGGGGTATTTATAGGCTGTGTCCGGGTTACGGCGAACCAAAAGATGAGTAACGCCGTAACCTTCTATTTCTCCGTAAATGCACTAGATCTGCTAGTTACGGCGTAACCTTATAAGTGGTTACGCCGTAGTCTTCAATAAACATGGTTACGCCGTAGTGATGCGAGAGTTACTGTAAGTATCGCGGCGTGGAACCTCTTTTGACCTAATGGAGTTACGTCGTAATCTTTGGAATGAGTTACGCCGTAACCTCTTGATGAGTTGGACTTCATGGTCACGCAATAGTTACGGCGTAATGTGAGAGACGAGTTACGCCGTAACCTCTTCAAAATAAGCATACCGTGATAAATCCTTAGTAACGCGTTTCCATTTCCGCCTCTTTAGCCCAATGCTCGCAATTTACTGAAAGTGTAAAACAATGGAAAACAAGCGTAAATCCATATAAATGATATGAATAACGAGCATTAATGGGGGAAATTGACACTTAATATTCAGGACTATTTGATGTTATCACTACCAACCACTGGTATGTGGCCCCAGCGTTCTTTAAACCGAACGACATCTTGGTGTAACAGTATGTCCCTTGTTCTCTATAAAATGCCGTCTTCTCCTCATCGTCCCTATCCATCTGACTCTGGTGATAACCTTTGTAGGCGTCGAGGAAGCATTTATACTTGTATCCCATAACGGATTCGATCTTCCAATCAATTTTGTAAGTGGATAGTAATCTTTCGGGCATGAAGAATTTAGGTTTTCGATATCGATGCACATCCTCCAACTTCCGCCACACTTTACCGAACCGGATTAGATATCCACGCTCGGGTACCTCACCGGGCGAACTATTCCGGCCTGAATCCACTCTTCGACCTCTCTTGTGATAACCTGATTTTTCTCCCGTGAAAATGTTCTTCTTTTCTGGGCGATCGGCGTGTCCGAGACGTTCACATTAAGGGAGTGTTGCATGAAACGCCTTGGTACTCCGGTCATGTCCGTCGGTTCCCAAGCGAACACCTCTTTATTTTTCCTCAAGAGCTAAATGAGTTGTTTTCTACACCGGAGAAACCAGTTCCTATAGTCACACGCTGTCGTCAGGTAAGCCGCGTTGCCAATATATCCTCCGTCGGCCTTAACTTGAGTTCCTGGTCTATTGCTTCGCTTTCTTTTCGAAGCAACTATTCTCGGGTCTTGCCTTTCTTCCAACCTTCTCAGCACTCCAATATTACCGCCTTTTGGTGGCCAGGTGGCTATTCCTCCTGGGATGGGAAAATTCATCATAGTGTGGATGGTCGAGGGTATGGCTCTCAACTCTCTTAGACCCGTCCGTCCCGGTATCACATTGTAAGGCGAAGGTGATCTTACAACTGTGAATTTCATCATGACCTTCCTGAACAAACCATGATCTCCAAAACGCACCTCCAGCTCAATCTTTCCTAAAGGTTGAATAACTTCCCCGGAAATCCCCACTAGCGGAGAGCTAGTTTCTTGTAGCCTGGACTGAATGGACGGACATAGGTTGCTGAAGCAGTGCTCATACATCACCTGGACGAAGGCACCTTCATCCACGAACACCCTTCGGACCAAATAACCCTCTATCTCTGCTTCCAAAATCAGCGGTTCTTCGGACAAGTCGTCCGTGGCTATACGCGGAAAGGATATGGGACGCTCATCCAAATCCTCGCCGTAGAACCGGCCTTCCTTTCCGGTCTTCCACGTAATGATTAACCATATTGATTACTTTTCCTTTCCCAATATTCCCTCTCGGCCTCTCTCGGCCTCTCTGCTGCACGTTTTTACGTGTGATCCAACTTTCCCGATTCCAGAGCCATTTCCAACTGTTTTTTTAGGTGATAACAATCGTTGGTTAGGTGACCTTTCTCTCCGTGGTACTCACAAAACCCGCCCACGTTTTCCTTGCTCGGTTTTCCTTGTAAAGGAGGAGGAGGTAAGTTCAGTGGTGCTCGGTAGCCAATATCTCTTTAGGTCGCTTGCTGATAGGCCGGATAGCATGACCCCGAGTGTTATTGTCGTTGAGATCGCGCGTCGAACTCGCTTCGGGCCGAAGGCCCACTTCGGGGCATACGGGGAAAACACTTCCTCTGTGCTCGAGTCATTTCTATCCCGTGCCCTCCTATCGTTCCTTCTTCGTCCCCAAACCCCCCCTAGGATTCCGATCTCTTGGTGCCGGAAGGTTTCCCCTCCGAGACAACTCGTATGCTTCTCCCTTAGGCAATTCAGTGTTCTTATAAGCATCTTCTGCTCGGATGTAATCATCCACCCTAGTCATCATTTCTTTCACGATTTCGTGGACTTGATCGAAAACGCTTTTAGCCAAATCGGGGCATCGATGGGCACTCACGAACGCTGATATTTTCATGAGTTCGGGAACTCTGGTATCCTATCGGCCTCGTCTGGTTCATCGTTCTTTGAACACCGGTAAAGTGCCTCGTTCGCCTGCCTAACAATCCGGGTGATTGTGGGATCTTTCAGTTTTTCGTCGAGAGCAAACCTTGTAGTGAATTGCTCTCGGATCGTCCCAACTGTCGATGCTCCCTGGTTCCAAATTGTTGAACCACCCATGTGCAGCCCCGTCCATAGTCTGTTGGAACATCCTACACCACACAGGCATCGGCCATTCACCCTGGTTCGCTGCTCCTACGAAGCGGTTGATGTGATCATCCGGATCAGCTGATCCATCATATAACTTCGTGTTAGTAGGCATGGTGTACTTGGGACCAGCGAATTCTACTATCCTTCTTGTGAAGGGCGACCTAGCCACTTCCTTATATGGTTTGCTAAGATCGTTCTTGGGGTCCGGCTCAGCATCCTTTTCTTCTTCATCTTCGTCTTCGAACGTGAGCCGGATGGGTTTGATAGCACTGGCTCCCGTAGTGTTGTACTTCTTAATAAGAGCTTCTAACGACGCCATCTGGGCTTGTATTTGTTCCAAAGATTCGAGTTTGGTTGTTGTTTAATTCTTTGACCCCACTTCCGCCTATTTGCTCCGGCTCGGAGGAAGGGGCCTGGGCGGAGGTATTAGCTCCGACACATTCAATTCTCTCGCGAATGAATCGGGTCTCACGGATGGCGCCAATTTGTTGAAGCAAATTTCCGCCCTTCGTGAATTCAAATGCTAAGGATCTGATTCTTCCCCGCACAAGGCACATAATGTTAGCCTCCGTCTCCGGGTTATCCTGAGACCAAGCTCCGGCGTAAGGATAAGTGGAGAGTAGTAAATGTAGTAATAAATGTGGTAATAAGTGTAGGTGAAAACTTAATGCAAAATATTAAATGTGTTGGGGTATTTATAGTACCCCAACTTCATGTTCATGTTATGTTCTTCATCGTTCAAATCACTATTCGCAGACCTATATTACTCCCTGCAGAGGTCTATAGCCACTCTAGCTAGTAGGCCACGTGGTAAGAAATCCCGCTGAAATCGGCCGACATGGTCGGCAGCTTGTTAGCCTTTGGCCTGACGCAGATTGACCCGTCCGGTCGATGGGCGTGCCGGATGTTAGTCCGTCCGGACACATACGTCAACAGTGTGACTGTTGTGATGAGATTTTTTGCTGACAAGATTTGAAGCTCATGCTGGAAGTACGAATCATAGACCAGCTGCTAACTTATTTTTTGATGATAAGAGGTCGATTTTAGATTGCCAGACTCAGTTACAGCTTAGCGTTTTACCAGCAGATGATAAATCGACAAAATCAGTGGTTATAGATGTTAAATCCAAAAAATCATCACATTGTGTAACGAGTACTAATGATGAATATTGCTCGTTTTGTAACGATGGAGGCGAGTTATTGTTATGTGATTCGTGCACATCTTCCTTTCATTCGAATTGTATTGGATTGGATTGTGTTCCTGATTCAGATTTATGGTTTTGCCTTGCTTGTGCGTGTCAGATTTGCCATCAGGGTCAGTCTAGTAATTTAACAAAGGCAGGAGATAGCAAAGATCATGATTTAATCAAGTGTGCACAATGTGAGCATCACTTTCACATTAGTTGTATTAATAAGTTAGGGTTTGAGGTGTGTGCTGATGAGGCTAAATGGTTCTGTACGCCTTATGGAGATTCGTGGGAAAGTGATTTCGTTAAAGGGAGATAATCTGAGTTGGAGTTTGCTCAAGTACGATGAGAATGATACCGACGTGTACAAATTGACAAAAAGTTACAGTAAGTTAAAGAAGGCGTTAGATGTGATGCACGAGTGTTTTATACATGTGAAACATCCTTTGTCAGATAACGACATGATTCAAGATGTGATCTTTAGTAGAGCTACAAAAAAGTCAAATTTTGAAGGGTTTTACACGGCTGTTTTGGAGAATAATGATGAGATCATAACAGTTGTTACACTGCGAATTCACAGATATAAAGTGGCGGAAATTCCATTTGTTGTTACAAAATTCAGATACAGGGGATTAGGGAATGTGTCGGATTTTGATGGATGAGGTCGAAAGAATGATAAGAGGATTGGGGGTTGAGAGGATTGTGCTGCCTGCGTCTCCAGAGAAGGTTAGTACTTGGACGCGGTCATTTGGGTTCAGTGAGATGACAGATATTGAAAGACTGGATCTTGTCAACTGCAAGTTTCTCGAATTTCTGGGTACCAAAAAATGTTTGAAAAAATTAAAGAAAATGTGAACATATTGCATCATTTAATTTTGTAAAGGTTATTGCTGATATCTTAGACCTCTATGATTGACATTACACGATCATTCAATGTTATCTATTGGAAATTGTTGTTGACGACGTATATGCCCCTCCGGTCCAATGACCGGAACGGCCCAATGCTTTACTAAAGGGCCCAACACTGTCCGAAGAATCTAACGCATTACCGAA
This sequence comes from Chrysanthemum makinoi, assembly GCA_910596185.1. Classification (NCBI taxonomy): domain Eukaryota; kingdom Viridiplantae; phylum Streptophyta; class Magnoliopsida; order Asterales; family Asteraceae; genus Chrysanthemum; species Chrysanthemum makinoi. Next base: position 147,901,498 of record OU343218.1, read on the forward strand.
AAGGTCCAATACCATACCAGAGCAGCCCAAGTCTATACCACGTGTCGCCTTGGTAACCATCCGTCCGAAAGGCGCGCTGACCGACTGACAGACCTTTGGCATCTAGCCCGATACACTTTGTCTTATGCTCCCGGATGTCCATTACTCCACGCCGCAGACAGATCGAGGACGTTGTCAGCCCCGATAACATCAACGGTCCCTTGAAGTACGACGACCTGTGGACCAGATAGTGACATCGTAGTATAAATACGCATACGAATTGAGAATCGTATCATTTTCTACACACACATTTATACTATACCTTCGGTAAAACACATACTTACTCTTACGCCGAGTCGGGTCCCGGATAACACCGGCGGTAGACTAACGCGTTGTTCATCTTAGCGGTGTATCTAGAAGGCTTATTCCTAAGGCCGAAAGATAGCTGCCACAACCCACAAAAAAATACTTCGACATTGGCGCCATCCGTGGGACCCGCATTCAATCTGCTAGAGCTATAGAATGACGGGTTCGACACCACCTGAAGCTTCCGCGTAGGGTAGAGGGAAGTTCCACACCATTAACGAGAGAGCAGTTAGAAGGGTATGTGACAGCTCTCAAGTCAATGATAAAAGAGCACAACAACCGGGGGGACACCGTTGAGCCAATACGATTGGATTTTGAAGACGAAGCGGCTCTTGATAAGGGTGGGTCGGCGGATAAGAAGAAACAAATAGTCACGGGGAGTAAAGTGAAAGACGCAAGACCGCAAAGCCCTTCAAGGAAGTCTCGAAATCTCCATTCAAGTAGGCCAATCATCGAAGTTCTCCTCCCTAACATAAGATGCCCACCCACATCAAGTCAGACGACGGGTCAACGGATCCTCAAGATCATCTCAACAGTTCACAGTGGGTCGCAAGGCATGGAGAATGGCCAATGCCCATGTGGTGCCGCATGTTTCAGAAACCTTGACGGAAGGCCGGGATGGTTTGATGGACTCACACGGGAGCATAGACTAATGGGCAGCCTTCAGGATCGTTGAGACTCGCTTCTCCTTGCACAAAGCTTGTGTCAAGGACCCTACCGAGATCACCAAAATAGTGAGGAAGGCTAACGAAGTCGCTGCCGAATTCAAAGAAAGATGGACCACAGACAGGATTCATACAAGGGGCTCAGGAGATCATGAGGATCTCTTCGTCATGAATGGGTGTAAGTGTCCCGAGTTAGCCAAGCTTATCTGGCGATAACGATCCCTAAAACCGTAGAAGAAATGATGACTAGGGTCGACGACTTTGTGAGATCGAAGCGGCCTTGCGCCAGACTGAACCGCCTGAGGAGAACATTACGATACGACAAGAAGAGCCTCAATTGGGACCATTCGGAAGGATGAAAGAGCCGCCAGAACCACTATGGAGGGGACAGAGGAATGAAGGACGCTACACCTATTCGTGGAAAGATAGGGTAACACACACCGTCACGTGATCGGCCAGCTCTATTTGCCCCATCGCCGGCGATCACTGAATCGGCACCCCCGCCTAACCTTGGACTCGCCACTAAACCTCCAAAGGAGATTTTAGCCACAGAACACCGCTTACGCCTCCTCCAAAACCAATGCGCGACCCACCCCGCAGGGAAAACCAAGACAGGTACTGCGATTATCATGGGGAAAAAGGGCATTACATCTAATGAATGTCAATATCACCAAGAGACAATTAGAGCCGGCATTAGAATCGGAAAATCAATCATCTGGTCAAGGGTCTAAGACGTAAGGGAAGGAGAGAAGCCCCAAAGCATGACGCGCAGAGTCAAAGACGAGGTCATCAACATGATCCCAACCCGCCCGAACGAAGGAAGATGAAGTCGCCGGAACAAGGGGAAAGATGGATGAATGTCCCATAACGCTCCTCCTCTCCCCATGGAGACGTATCGGATGATCCTCTCATAGTTGAAGCCACAATGGAAGGGTACCTAGTCAGGAGAGTCTTTGTAGACGAAGGAGCCTCGGTGGAGGTAATGTTCGAACACCGCTCAACAACTTGCCTCGGAAGTAAGGGCTCGAATGAAGCAAACGCAGTAAGTGATCTGCTGGGGTTTGCCGCGACAAGTGACTCGCCCATCTGGGAAGATCGAACTAGATGTATCATTCGGAGATGAGGGGTTGTACAGAAGGTCGATGAAGTTCACAGTCATTCGGCACCGCCACCATATAATGTTATCTTAGGAAGGACCGATTGAAGATCCTCGCGAGCCATACCTTCTACGGTCCATTCCATGATGAAATTCCCAACCCCTCAAGGAATTGCCACGCTGGTCACTCGCCCGCCATCATTTCGAATGTAGGAGATTGGAAAGATTGCACTAGCGATCCGCAGATAAGGAAGAAACAGTATGGGAGGTGGGTCTAACGGAGGAAGTGGCGATCAACCCAGCCTTCCCTAACAAGCAGTAACAATAGGAGGTGCGCTATCCGCTGAGGCGTATTCTCAAAGAGCTGTTACGAAGGAACCTCGACATATTCGCATGGGAACCAGCCGATATGACAGAGTCCCCAGGGATCATTGAACACACTCAATGCCAACCCTTCAATAGATCCGTATGTCAAAAACGCCGTAATGTTGGCAAATGCGATCGAGCCGCAGTCACAAAGGAAGTAGAAGAATGGGTCAAGGCCGGCATTGTCGCCGCCGTGAAATACCCTACCCGGATATCCAACCTCGCTTTGGTAAAGAAGTGTGATGGAAGCTGGCGTATGTGTATTGACTTCAAGAACATCAATTCCGCCGCCAAAGACTATTACCCTTACCGGAGATCGACTGGAAGATCGAGTCGGTTATGGGATATAAGTACAAATGTTTCCTGGATGCTTATGGGGTATCACCATACGATGGCAAGGGAAGACGAAGAAAAACAGTTCTAATCGAGCAAGGAACCCATCGTTACACCAAGATGCCATTCGCTTGAAGAATGCCGAGCCACCTATCAACGGATGATAGACTCGCCAATCACGATAGGAGGAACCTCGAGGCATATGTGGATGACATGGTCATCAAGAGCGGGAGTTAGAGCAGGAATGCTAGCGGATATAGCGGAAACATTCGATAACCTTCGGAAGATCAACATGAAGCTAAATCCTAAAAATGCTCCTTCTGGAATGGAGGAAGGAAAATTCCTAGGGTATATGGTAACCTCGTATGAATTCGGCAAACCCAAAGAAGACGAAGGCAATAATGGACATGCAATCACCAAGACACTCAAAGAGATGCAGAGCCTCAGCTGCAAATTGGCGGCGCCAATCGCTTCTTGCCTGCTCGTCAAATCAGCTGAAAGATCCTTATCATTCTTCGAAACACTCAAGAACATCACTAAGGAGAATAAGGAGGAGTATCGATGGACGCAAGAGGCAGAGTCGGCATTCCAAGAAATGAAAAAGTTGATAACGGACCTTCCCTCACTAACCACACCAACGGTAAAGGAAACACTGTATGTGTATCTAGCGGCCGCGAGGAAGCGGCCAGCGTTCTCCTCACGTAAAGAAAAGGAAAACATTACCAAATCGTTATGTAAGTCGAACGCCAACGAAGCCGAAAGGAACTATGCCCGACGAGAGAAACTAGCATCAGATGTCTGTAACATGTCAAGAAGGCTCTAGAGATACTTCGAAGCACACCCTATTAAGGTAATCACGGACCAACCAATAAAGAAGATCCTCAATAAGCCGGCCCCGAAGTTGGCTAAATACTTGTGGAGCCGGGTGCATACAACATAACATACGAGCCCTAACGCAATCAAAGGTCAAGTGTTAGCAGACTTCCTCGTCGGAAGCTCCCATCGAGAAAGAAACGACAAGTACTTCGATCACCGCCAAGGCGATGAAGAAGAAGGAGGAGGAGAAATGGCTTTGTATACGGACGGAGCATCCATAATAAAGGCTCCGGAGCCGGGTCTTGTACTAATCAATCCGCAGGGAATGGAGTTCACTTACGCCATCCGACTTGAGTTCGATAGCACTAATAACGAGGCCGAGTACGAAGCCCCATGGCGGGGCTAAGGATGGCGGAGAGTATGTGTGTCCAGAGCCTTGAAGTCCCAGTGGACTCTAAGTTGGTGGCTAATCAGATAAATGGGGATTATGTGGCTAGTCATGAAAGTATGATCAAATACCTAGCAAAAGCAAAGGAGTACATAGCTAGTTTTGAAAACTTCAAAGATCCGAACATCCCTAGGGGTCAGAATCAAAAGGCAGATGTCCTTAGTAAGCTAGCCATGGTCGCCTTTGACCACTTGACGAAGGAAGTGCTAGTGGAGGTGCTGAGGGAAAGGTCGACGGAAAGCAAGGAAGTTAATAATGTAGTTGAAGAAGAAGGAGACAACTGGATGACCCCTATCATCCGGTGTCTTGAGGAAGGTATTTGGCCGGAAGACCCTAATGAAGCCCGCAACCTAAGGATGAAAATCAGCCAGTACGTCATGGAAGATGGTATACTCTACAAAAAATCTTACTTGGTACCCATGATGAGGTGCGTGGGTCCCTTACAGGAAAACTACGTCATAAGGGAGATACACATGGGAGCTTGTGGAATGCATTCCGGTCCGCGCTCGGTCGTGGCGAAGGCCATGCGGCAAGGATACTACTGGCCTACAATGCATAGGGATGCTAGAAACGAAATAATCAAGTGTGACTCTCCGCCGATCCACTCGCCAGGCCGCAGCCTTCCAAAAACTAAGCTAACACCCATCATGGCTCCATGGCCCTTTACCAATGGGTATGGACATAGTACGACCTCTACCATCGGCAGCCGGAAAGGTCAAGTTCCTCTTAGTTGCCATCGATTATTTCACCAAATGGACAGAAGCCAAACCGCTAAGCAAAGATTACGGGAAAGATGTCATAAGTTCGTGTGGGATAACATAGTGTGCCGCTTTGGTCTCCCGCCATCATCGTCACGTGCACAATGCTAAGCAATTCGTAGACAACCCCTTCAAAAGCGGTTTAAAAACTCAACATCAAACAGATTAATACGGCCGTGGCCCATCCGCAGGCCAACGGATTGGTAGAAAGGGCCAACAAGAGTTTGATGGAGGGAATCAAAACAAGGTTGGGGCGCACAAAAGCCGGATGGGTGGACGAGTTACGAACGCCCTTGGGCACAACGACATCCATCAAGACTAGCAATGGAGAAACACCCTTCACCCTCACTTATGGAAGCGGCGGTCATACCGCAGAGATAGGCATGCCAACGCATGAGTAAGGAGGATAAGGGAAGGGCTCAAGAGGACGCATCCCCGCGAATCGTAGAACAAAATGAAGAAGATATCCGTCTCAACCTCGACCTACTACAGGAACGAAGGGAAGAAGCCACTGTAATGGAAGCCGATACAAAACGAAATTGGAAAAGTAATCGCAACCGAAAGCACGACGGTCACCTTCAAACCAGGGAGTTTGTGTATAGAAAAAACGAGGCCGCCAGAGTAAGACCAAGGCAAATTGGGACCCAAGTGGGAAGGGCCCTATCGGATCAAAGAGGCGAATCTCAACGCTCGCATGTTGGAGACTTTGATGAAGAGGAAGTGCCCTGGAAGTGGCACGCCATGAATTTGAAGAAATGTTTTCTTTAAAAAAATGCATACATTGTAAGCCTACGGGCATGAACTACTTTATTTTCACTTCCAGTATGCAATGATATTTATTCCCCTACCTATGACGGAGGAGGAAAATTTTCCGTGATCACATCTCATGCTTAAGGGACGGACCGGCGGAGATTAGCTACCTCCGACCGCGCATCCGAAAACCCCTCAACCAAAATTAATTTACCCCGTAGTGCAATGACATCGGGAAGGCCACATACCATTCGGTAGGCGAACGCATACCCCCAATAATGCTAAGACATTAAGGGATGAGCTGAGGCATATATGCCCTAACAAAGACGCAGATACCCCGAAGGCGTGACGACGCCAGGGATGAGCCCCCAGGTGTATTTACCAAAAGGCAAAACATTACCCCCAAAGGTGCTAAGTCACTAGGGAAGGCCGGGTATATTTACTTTACGTGCATAATTTACCCCCAAAAAGTGCCAAGTCACTAGGGAAGGCCGGAGTACACTCACTCAGGGACTCAATTCAATGCCGAAAGTGCCGTGTCACAAGCAAAAATACAAAATGCATACACAAGTATACACGGATAGATAACCAAAATTGGTTGTCCGGATGTACTAACAACCCCGCATAATATTAATACGTAAGGTACAAGGATAAATTGTTCAATTACATAGCAAAAGGGGCCATCCGAATAAACGGACGACCTAAATGACGCATTTAAAGTACATTGTCTAATTACAATCCAAAGGCACGCAGCCCACCCATAATCCATAAAAGCTAAGATCATCCGGAAGTGCTGACCGAGTGATCCGATCCTTCAGTGGAGTATGTTCATCAAATCCGCTAGAGGAAGATGATAAGAACGCTTGATCTTCTCCACATAGGGGAACGACCTCTAACATCTCATCGCACGCAACCATAAATCCCTTAACCGCTCCATATTAAAATCTTTCACGCAGCCGGCGAGGATCCCGCCGACTTCCTCATCACTACGACCTTCCCTAACACCATCCAAAAACGGAATCTATGGCGGCGTTAAAAACACGCCCCAAGCTGTGATATTCATCACTCCCGTGTAAGTGCGGATGACCGCGGAACCGGTTCCTTCACATAGTTAAACCTTAAGATCTCTCGGGCCCGCCTACTTACGGCGAACCTCTCAACGCCACCCTCAGACCGCAGCCTCCCTCTCCGGATTCATCCTCCTCCGTCTTCTTCTTCAAAGCCTCTTCTAACAATCCCACCTTTCTCTCTCCCTCCTCGTCTTTAGCCTTTAACTCACTCAGCTCTTTCTCCAAAGAAGCCAGACGGGAACCCATTTCCTCTTCCTTCGGCCACATCACGATGGGATTCTTGGAGTGCTTGATTGTCTTGGGCAAGTTTCTGATTAACCTCCTTTTGAACCCGGAGACTATTTTGTGCCTCGGAAAGTTGAGAATCGACGCTACAACAGGTGGAGTGGGCCTTATAGAGCTTCAATAATGATGGTTTAAGCGCTCGAACCTCTTAAACACATCGGCAACAGCCATAGACCCATGACATAGCTCAAACCATCCTCTGTACAAGGCCCGATCATCAGCAGGTCCTCCTTACGCCAAGATGAAAGGGGGGGGCGAGATTGCTCATCATCTCTCGACACTGAACAGCGTCATTAAAACTGGTGCTGACCGATAAGCTCCACTAGGGATGAACGGCTCCTCGGAACCCATTCGGCCAAACCCACCTGAAAAAGAAGGAATTAGACTCACATAAACAAATAAGAGAGTCCGGAATAATAAAGCAGCCGTGAAGTACCTCCGACAAAAGTACCGTCCTGAGTAGCACCTCGAACGCGTCAACCGGCACACTCGTCGGCTTACGCAGGAATACACTTATATATACATAAAAAAAAGAGGAGAGAAAGCGTTACAAATAACGGGGTACATCCCAATCTTGGGAAGCATACCTTGACCGGATGAAAAGGGAGTCGCCACAGAAACAACGGGAGGAGCCTCCACCGAAGTATTCTCCTGATCACGAGAACCACTTTCCGGACGACGAGAATCACCCTCCAGCTCATCCCCACCACCGCCACCACCCACGCTACCACGGTCGGGCCCCAAAGTATTTATGGGAGTCACCGACCGAGTCGTGAGAGTTATCGGACTCGACGACAGATCAACGGAAGGCGTGTTAGGTCTCCTTCTCTTTAACAAGGATGATGGTCTAGCGCTCTCTTCTCTCTTGTTTCCTCTTTTTCTCTTTGGGCCTTTAAGACACCGGATTGGCCTTTTCCACAATCTGGCCGCACCGGTTTGTCCGGAACCTCGCGTTCCCACCACGGAGGAGGGGTGACTTGCGGGGTATCTCCCCTTCCTCGAAGAGCACGATCTTTTCCCAACCTCAACCCTTGATCAGACCTTAGGCGCAAGTAACGAGACATGGTAATAACTGCACAAAGTAAGAAAAAACCTTAAGCGGATATATATATATAAAAAAAAAAAAAAAAAAAAAAGTTTGCGTTACCATTCTTCTCGATATCCTTAAACTCCGGACGAAAGCCAGAGTGCTTCCAGACCTTCGTCAATCCGACTTCATACAATAGACCCGAATGAACGGGCCTCAACTCCACTATCCCCTCACATAACTTTGCCACATCAGCATCCGAATAGCCACCCGACGGAGCATCATCCGCATTGGAATCCGGATGTCTCCACGGCATAGCATCCGGGATAGCCCTCCGGTCTATTAGAAAAAAATTGTCTTTCCAATTTTTCAAGCTTGAGCATGTTTCCTTAAATATCGTCCCCGGAGAGTTCCCTCCGGCCCCGGGCAAGCGAGAACCGGTGCCCTGCTTATTCAACTTATAGAACACCCGAAGCAGATTGACGGTAGGCTCAATCTCAAGACTTCGGCAATATATTTCAAACATAACAAGCCTATTCAGCCCGATGGGCACAAGTTGTGAGATGTGACCCTTGAAGTACTTAATCACCCTCAGAAGAAAGGTAGAAAACGGAACCTGAACTCCCGAAAACGTAAGATCTTTGCTCATACAACCCAATGGCATCCTTCCGGCAGCTTGTCCATGGTAAAGTCTGCTCGGAGGTAAACGGGGATGGAGGTCCATAGGAATCCCATACTCACTAATGAGACTTTCCAGCTCCCCTTCGGTGAGCACGGACGAATATACATGCATATCCGATTTGGGGCAAGATCGAATCGGATGCTCGAACCGGAAGCCATAGATACCGAGGAGGTAACGCAAACAGAAATGGAATAAAGTAAAAGCGACGCACTTTTGAGTCTCGCCGAGTATTCGAAAGCAAACAAAGGAAAAGTTAGTGTAAAAATAACAAGTGAGGATAAAAAGGTTTATATAGGCAAAGGAGGTGGGACGCAAAACGCGCTGGCCATGTCGAGAGGGGGACGGATCCGAACCGCCAACGGAAACCATCGCCACGTGGCACAATCTCACAGAACACGGTACATTATTTTAACCTACTTTACTCAATGGGCTTGGGCCCAGGGTCCGCAACGAAGTCCATAAGGCCAAAGTATGCCCAATCCTTCCGAATAAACCCAACGGACAGACAAAATTAAGTATCACGTCACTTGTCATAAACAAGTAACATAATACTGGGGGGGACATGACGACGTATATGCCCCTCCGGTCCAATGACCGGAACGGCCCAATGCTTTACTAAAGGGCCCAACACTGTCCGAAGAATCTAATGCATTACCGAAAAGGTCCAATACCATACCAGAGCAGCCCAAGTCTATACCACAGGTCGCTTCGGTAACCATCCGTCCGAAAGCGGCCGACCGACAGTACCTTTGGCATCTAGCACGGATACACTTTGTCTTATGCTCCTGGATGTCGAACACGACGCCAGAGACGATTATCGAGGACGATTAATGGTCATCCGATAACATCAACGGTCCCTTGAAGTACGACGGACCCAGGGACCAGAGATAGTGACATCGAGTAGTATAAATACGCATCGATAATGAGAATCGTATCATTTTCAACACACACATTTATACTATACCTTTCGGTAAAACACATACTTACTCTTACGCCGGAGTCGGGTCCTGGGATAACACCCGGGGCGAGACTAACGCGTTGTTCATCTTAGCAGGTATCTAGAAGGCTTATTCCTAAGGCTGAAAGATAGCTGCGACAACCCACAAAAAAATACTTCGACAGTTGTTATAATGAAAAAGCATTTTGTTTAAATTTTGTTTCTGTGTTTCAGATTTTACTTTTCCTGTTTGATTTGAGATCTAATCTAGTATAAATACCTTATTCAGTTATTCACAGCCAACACTTTGGATTCTTTTTTACAAGAAAAAAAGTAAAAAAGGTTATTGACTATAAAATCTGATCATTATCCTTTTATATCTTGCACTAAAACGAAAAATTCAACTACAGTTTAAATAACGAAACAAAGCAGACAAGGGCAAGGTCAAATATACTCATGTGGTCATGCCTACTGTAGTTCATTTAGTAGGAAGCGCTGCCTAAACAGAGGCCTCTTTTTGTGAAGGTGTGAATTAGTGAATGTTATTTGGGGTAAATTTCCCATGGTAATATGATCCAAAATCCGACTCGTTTCAAGTGTGAGATGGTTCGTCGAGTCTCCAACTTTCCCTTCCCTCCTACCAATATCAATAATTAAATACTAGCTTCTTAAAGGTGTCCAAACAGGCGGTTCGCATCAGGTTGGGCCATGGGTTAAAACGGGTCAGAATGGGTTCAGGTCAGACCCATCATGGGAAATTTATTTTTAGAAAAGGCATCGATATTTTTTTAAAGACCAAACAAACAACAGGATACAAGGAGATAAAACAGGAAAAAAAATACAAGGCAAACCACTCCCAAACACTCGAGCGGATGCTAAAAGAACAAAGATAAAACACCTACCAGATCAAAATGAAAGAGACCACCACACTATCTTAGGACCCAAACAAAAGAACAAAACAACCATTCCAGCATGCACCTGGAATACTTCATAGGAAATTCTTACCCTATGAAGAAGATATAATTTGCAACGCGAAGTTGTTTAGTTGGCCGTCTACTTGTGATCCTTGTATCTTGCAAAGTAGATCAATATAAAACGAAATACCAAAGAAAGCACACATTCATAAGACACAATAACGACAATTAAAACTTCTTACAATAATCGGATACTTCTGGAACACCAGAAACCTTATTTTGAACACAAGAATTCGTCTTTCACACACAGGTACTTAGAATTAAATCCAAACCATGAAACTCCTGTTTGGTAATTTGATCCAAAATCTGACTCATTTCAGGTGTGAGATGGTTCATCCAGTCTCCAACTTTCCCTTCCCTAAAAAAAGCTTGGTTGGGTATACCTATACTTAAAGTCCCATGCTTATTAACCTCGCTTAAGTTTTCAAAACTACATAAGCTCACAATCTCTTCAACCACGCCTTTGTCCTCTTCCTCTTCTGTGAAAGGGCAGCCTAGGAACTTTGCCAGACGCTTTACATTCCCTGTTGGATCCATTTTCATTTCCTCGTATGTTAAAAATAGAATCCTTTCTGGTTCTTCTAAACTAACCTTGTAGTACCCTTTAACATGATCCCAAGAAGGTCCGCTTGGTATTACACCTTTACTAAACATATCAAACGCCTCCTTGAATGTCATTAGCTCACGAGAATTATTGCCTCTCAACTTGTTTGCAAAATGAAACAAAGAGACTAAAAGATCTTTGGGGTTTCTAGACATATAAACTAGACGACAACCAGAATTAATAATTGATTTAGGCAACGAAGTGTAAGGCATATGGGTATTAAACAGACGTGGGGAATGTGAATCAGCATAAGTAGGGCTAGTTCTTAAAACTTCACACTCAGCAAAAGGTACACAATTATGGGGGTTTGAGTGTTTTAGTGGGTGACTCGAAAGAGACTTATTTTTGTACTGACTTCGGTTCAACATAGCAAACGCAAGTGCTTTAAGCCATGTTGTGCCGGATTTTGGTATTGTTGCCAAATAGATGTCAGATGGACGCGCTTGAAAAGTGTCTTGTGTGGCCATCACAGTTTCAACGGAGACTACGTTCATGGATTGGTGCCAAAAACCTTCATACATGTAAAGTTCCTCTGTCATCCAACCTTTCTCCTTTGGAAAAGCTGTGAACCTATCTTTGTATCTATCATAGATGAGAGCTAGATTGACATCTTCCGCGTTATCACCCGGTTCACTTGCAAATGAAAGAGCGAAAGCATTAGAGGTTGCACTGACTGACATGTGGAGGATTATGTCTGTGGAATGAAAGATTTCGTTGTTCTTTACAATTTCAACTGTCTATATATATGTATTAGAAAACAATTTCTATATTTGGGGAAATAAGTTTGCCTACCTGTTTAATATTTTTCAAGTTGTTTTATGTGATTGGCCTGTATCCTAAATTGTATCAATCGTATCTTTTGAGCAAAATTGAGATTTGTTTCTTTAATATTTTCTGATAGATTACATAATGCATGTTTCAGGTGCTAAACTTGACTACTCAACAACCACTAACTAATTATTTGTTAAACAATTGGTTTATGTCAAGTTTTTAAGAAATGGAATTATAATATTGTCTAATAGTTTACATATGTTTCAGATGCTAAACTTGACTACTCAACAACCACTAATTAACTGTTTATTAAATGATTGATTTCTGTCAAGTTTTTAAGAAATGGAATTATAAACGTAAATTATTACGTAGTATGCTGAACACGAAATCATCTCACTAAGGTGTCGTTTATTTTTTCTCAATAAACACTTTTTTTCCTCTTTTCACTTCTTTTGTCTGCAGAAGAGCAAAAGTTTATGTTTGTTTTTTGTAGACATAAGTGATTCATTTCACTTCTTTCCTCTTCTAAATTTCAGACATTATTTTTCACTTCTTACCACTTCTTTCACAAACCCTACATCTCTTTCTTAATATCCATTTTATACGTTTTTGTCACTTGTTATACGTTTTCATACGTTTTCCTATGTTCTTTTACGTTTTCATCTGTTTTTTTTACGTTTTCGACAGTTTTTACGTTTTTACATTTTCGACATATTTTACGTTTTCGTCCGTTTTTTTACGCTTTCACATGTTTTTTTACCTTTTAGTCCGTTTTTGTCCGTTTTCATCAGTTTTTTTAACGTTTTGACCGTTTTTTACATTTTCGTCCGCTTTTCACGTTTCGTCTGTCTTTTTACGTTTTTATCAGTTTTCGATCATTTTTACGTTTTCGCCATTTTTTTTTACCATTTCTGTCTCTTTTTATATGTTCTCGTTCATTTTTTTTACGTTTTCTTCTGTTTTTTAAGTTTCGTAAGTTTTTTTTTTCACGTTTTATTCCGTTTTTTTACGTTTTCATCAGTTTTTTCACGTTTTCGTCTAATTTTTTACGTTTTTGACATTTTTTTACATTATCGTCTATTTTTTACGTTCTTGTCTGTTTTTTTTACGTTTTCGTCCTACTTTTACGTTTTAGTCAGTTTCTTACGTTTTCATCAGTTTTTTCACGTTTTTGTCTATTTTTTTTACGTTTTCAACCCTTTTTTTACATCATCGTATGTTTTTTTTACGTTTTCATCCATTTTTTTTATGTTTGCGTCCGTTTTCTTCCGTTTTAGTCTGTTTTTTTTACATTTTCGACTGTTTTTTTTACATTTTCGACTGGTTTTTTACATATTCGACTGTTATTTTACATTTTCATCCGTTTTTTTACTCTTTCGTCTGTATTTTTACGTTTTTATCCGTTTTCGAACATTTTTTACGTTTTCGTCTGTTTTTTATGTTTCCGTCTGTTTTTTTACGTTTTAGTCCGTTTTCATCCGTTTTTTTATGTTTTCGTCTTTTTTACGTTTTCATCCGTTTTTTAACGTTTTCGTCCGTTTTTTTTACGTTTTCGGCCGTTTTTATATTATCGCCTGTTTTTTTTACGTTTGGGTCTGTTTTTTATGTTTTCGACCATATTTTTAGGTTTTTGGTCGTTTTCATTTGTTTTCTTACGTAAGATGACGTAAGAAAACGTACAATAATGTACAAAAACTTACGAATCATATGGAAACGGATGAAAACGTAAAAAAATGTATCAAAACGTAAAAAAACAGACAAAAACATAAAACAACAGACAACACGTAAAACAACAGGCGAAACGTTAGAAAATGAAAAAAAAAGTAAAAATACGAACGAAAACATAAAAAAACAAACGAAAACGTAAGAAACGGGACGAAAACGTAAAAAAAACAGACGAAAACCTAAAATACCAGACAAAAACGTAAATAAACGGTCGGAAACATAAAAAAAAGTAACAAAATGTAAAAAGGGGACAAAAACGTAAAAAAAAATGGACGAAAATGTAAAAACTAGACGAAAACCTAAAAAAGACGAATATGTAAAAAATGGTCGAAAACGTAGTAAAACGTAAAAAATGGACGAAAACGTAAAAACACAGACGAAAAGGTAAGAAAACGGACAAAAACGTAAAAAAACAAACGAAAGCGTAAAAAACGTACGAAAACATAAAAAACATACAAAAATATAAAAAACGGAAGCAAACGTAAAAAACGGCGGAAAACGTAAAAAAAAGAGATGAAAACATAAAAATGGATGAAAACATAAAAAATAACAGACAAAAACGTAAAAAAACGGTCGAAAACTTTATAAACGTACGACAACGTAAAAAACGCCACAAAAACGTAAAAAAACGAATGAAAACGTTAAAAATGGATGATAACGTATAAAAAAGACGAAAGCTTGTCTTTGATACTCCGTATTTTAAGCGATTGCTTGTTTCGCAATCAACATTTTAGTATCATTTGACAAAAGGATTTATATTCTCAAATCACAAAACAATAGTTAAAAAAGAGAAGAAAATGAAAGAAGTACTTCAATAGCACAAAAAACAAACAGTCTTCTACCATGCAGATGAAGACTTTAGATGTGTCTCTTCTTCTGCAGACATGGTTTGCAGATGAAGAGGTAAAAGCTCTGAGAAAACAAATGATACCTTATTGTACCAATACGTTCTTTTCATGGCTTGTTGGGCTCTTCTCTCCTCCAACCATCCACGTGATGTCAAGTGGTCTCTTTGGAATATAGTTACATCTAAGATCTTCAATCTTCCTCTCTTGAATCACAGTGGATCATCACGAGATTATGATTATCTCGGGGATTATTGTTTGTCAGCCTTGTTGGACCATCAATGTTATAGAATTAAAGATTAGGGGAAGTTTAGTGTATATATATTATGTAAGTGTGTAAGTTTTGGTATATTCCGAAACTTTATATGGGTTGGGTCAAAAAGACACAATATAACCGTTTTAGGTGTTAAGGGTTATAACGTTTAGTTTAAGTTGTGTCGATTACTTTGTATGAATATGTATGCCTCATGTTCATTGACACCGATTCATTATGTATAAATAGATATTAGGAATCTATAACAAACAGTCATTTATCAATCAATACATGTTCTTTAGTATAAACACTGTGTTTATATCCATATCAATTTATATTCACTTCTCTGTTTGATATACTGCTGCAAGTCGTCTGTTGCAAGAATCAATGGTGAATCATAACGATTTCATAGAAGCGAATTAGTTTCACAAACAACTTGTAGAACATTGGTATCAGAGCAGGTGCTCTAAGTCTTGGGGGAAGCCAATTCATAAACGAATGCATATGGGATTTATGAAGAGATATTTGCATAGGGAAAGTGCTGCAAACACGCTGTATGGAGCAGTCAAAGGAAACGATTATCTTATGAATGTAAAGAGATGTTAAGGCAAAAGAAAAAGGGAGAAAGAATACCCGTTCATTCGATTGAAGAATAATCGAAGTCTAATCAGGAGAAGACAAACCACCGATTGTGGTTACCCAAATCAAGAAGGCATCAGTCGAAGAAGAACCGCAACATCGATTGAAGAAGTAAGAATGAAGGAACGATTTTTTCTTCTGATAACACCATCAATTGATTGAAGGGGGAAGAAGAACACAACAAGAAATTTTGTGATATTCCCAGAGGAGTGTTGAAATCGAAAGAAAATGAGAGATTGAAAGATCGGGTTTGATTAAAATTACAAATTAACGAGTAAGAAATCCGAGGAGTTGTAAAAGACCGGACAACCCCTAGACGGAGTAAGTTCAGTACGAGTACGAAGTAGGAAATTGTGACCAGCCGATTATCTAAGTAAGAAAGCGAGAGAGAAACCTTAGTGTTTCACCCAGTAAGAGAAACCTCAATGTTTCACCCAGTAAGAGAAACCTAGGTGTTTCGACCAGTAAGAGAAACCTCAGTGTTCCACCCAGTAAGAGAAACCTCAGTGTTTCACCCAGTAACAGAAACCTCGTTGTTTTGACCAATAAGAGAAACCTCAGTGTTTCATCCAGTAAGAGAAACCTCGGTGTTTCAAAGCAAGTAAGAAAGTACGCAAGTAAGAAAGCAAGAAAGTACGCGAGTAAGAAACAAGCAAGAACGCAGTAAGTAAGCAAGAAACAACGTAAATAAGAAAGCAACAAAGCATAAAAGAACAAAAAAAGAAAGAAATGAGATGCTATGAATGTGGTGACTTAGGTCATTTTTCACGTGAATGCACCAAATGGAAGAAGAAAGACAAGGAAGAATAATACATCTCATTTATGAAACTAACGATGAACCCACATTGTTATGAAGACAAGTAAAGAAGACTCGATTGCCGTCTAAAACATTAGGGGGTGAATGTTGGACCATTAATGTTATAGAATTAAAGATTAGGGGTAGTTTAGTGTATATATATTATGTATGTGTGTAAGTTTTGGTATATTCCGAAACTTTATATGGGCTGGGTCAAAAAGACGCAATATAACCGTTTAAGGTGTTAAAGGTTGTAACGTTTAGAAAATATTGTGTCGATTACTTTATATGAATTGGTATGCCTCTTGTTCATTGGCACCGATTCATTGTGTATAAATAAATATTGGGAATCTGTAACAAACAGTCATTTATCAATCAATACATGTTCTTTAGTATAAACTCTGTGTTTATATCGATTCATATTCACTTCTATGTTTGATATACTGCTGCAAGTCGTCTGTTGCAAGAATCAATGGTGAATCATAACGATTTCATAGAAGCGAATTGGTTTCATAAACAACCTGTAGAACAAGCCTCTACCGAGCATCTCAATATAATTTGGTTCTTTTGTTTATGAGAGCCGAAAAACCTAATTTTGTGTACTGGAGGCTCGAGAGCGATTCATGCTTCCCGAACGCACGTAAAAGAAAGGAACTAAGTTGGATCGAATGCACATATGCTAAACAAGTAAGGATCATAACTGGTTGTGATAATTTGCTACATTGCCTAACTAGTTGCAATGGAAAAGTATACGTGTACATTAAAGTAATCACAATTTCTCTGAATTTATTCCTTTTACGATAATTAACCACAATGTGATTACTTTATTGCCAATTTTGGAACTCACTTATCCTACCATAATTGGCTATGTCGACATTTATATGTCTCTAAAAGGATCTTCTACGGAATTGTTCACCATTGTAATGGGCTTAAAACCACTGTTGTAGGCATGTGTATAAACTGGAAAAGGATAATATGATGTAGGAAGAAATAGAAGACATCAGAGACACTATATTATCTATGGACTTTACTGTCAATTCACCACTATTTTACAGCCCTGCAATTGCCTCATCCGAATTTGGGGTTATATACTATTCTTGCTGATAAAGGAAAGATTGTATACTCATACCACGTGAAAGATAAAACCTATTTTCTATGCCTTGTTTAGAAGGAACAAACCACAGGTCAGCGTAGGCAATGCCCGAAGTGACCAGGTATTGTATTGCTTATTTGCTTTAATATGTATTTATTTTTCTTTAGCTAGAAAATGGTTTCTTGAAAACGATATTTTATGTATAGGTTTGAAGATGATCAAGTTCATGTTGATTGTAAACAATAAAAAGAGGGCGACAAGAAAGATTAGATAGTCGTAAGATCAGTAAAGGGTAATCATGAGGTTGAATCTCACATGCTCAAATTTCCATTTCGTGTTTTCAAAATGAAGGAGTTTTGTGTTGGTGTCGAATGCCTCAAGTTGTCGCCCCTTCCATATTTGAATGCAGGTATTGTGTGGAAAACTAGAAGGGGGGGTTGAATAGTTTTACCAATTTAAAACTTCCTTTTATATATTTAGATCGACTTATGTCAATCTATTTGGTTGTTTATGTTGGACGTTGATAGATAGATATATAAACGTGTAATGAAAGATAAAAAGTAAGAAGCACATCACCACGACACAAGTATTTATAGTGGTTCGGCTACAAGGACACCTTCCTTGCCCTACTCCACTCCCCGAGTCACCTACTAGAGAGTTCGTAAGCACTACACCAATCTCCTTGTGGCGGAGAAGCCTTCACAACGTCGCTTAACCTTTTTCCGGTACAAAGCTAAATACCGAGTTCTTTCACACCAAGGCGAACCACACCTAACACAACGTCGCCTACCCTTTATACGGTGCTAGGCTAACCACCGAGTTCTTTCACACCAAGGAGAACTAATCCTATCACAACATCGCCTACCCTTTATTAGGTACTAGGCTAAGCACCTAGTTCCATTACTATGGAGGAACTACTACCCTTCACAACACAACACTTAATATCAAGGAGATCCACTCCTTGTTACAACATCATCAAGGATATCACCATCCTTGGAAATAAACAAATACTTATATGTATAACGATGCACCTCATCGATTATACGACCTAGGCATTCTTTCCAAATGCGACTTGATTTGATTCTTCGACATCCTTCACTAATGCCTTTGACACAACGCTTGGCACCCTTCACTAATGCCTTCATCTTGACACCTTTAGCATTCTTCACTAATGCTTTGACACGGATGATGAGCATCTTTCACTAATGCTTTTCATCTTGACACTTTCGGCATTCTTCACTAATGCCTTCAACCCAACATCTATGGAGAAAGGAAGAACTATCAACAAGAGAACCTTAGTTGTCTTGATGATGACGAAGCATGACAACTCATGGACTTGAGCTTGCACGTCTTCAAGAAGTGGTGATCTCGCCTTTAAGAGGAACCTAGAAGATCACACAAAAACAAAAGACAATCTACATAGATCACTTGGATCTGAGGTTAGAGGGTTATAATACTTGGGGGAAGTATGTGTGTGAAGTAGTGAGTAGAAAGGAAGAAATGGCTCTCTATTTATAGAGAAAATTCTCTACTGTTCCCCGGATCCCACGGATCCCTACCACAAGGGATCCGGCTAGTACAAAGCCAGGGATCCGTTGAACGCTCCTCTTTGCCCATGGGTATTTTTTGTTATGGGTCATGGGTCATGGGTTATGGGTTGATCCATGGTTTTCTTTCTAGATACAATGAACTTGGTTAAGTGGTATATATAAAACCATGACTTATGGGTCAGTACCATTTGTTAGTTTTTACCCATTTTAGTATATACTTGTTTTTACCCATTTTGGTTTACTTAGTTTAAGTATATGCTACCCCAATATGTAAACACTAATTGTTGTACATATGTATCTAAATCATAAAATCACTTATACTTGTTTTAGTGTTTTATGTGAAAACTTAAGTGTGTTAGGAAACTATTAACTCAAACTATTTACGTATTCTATTTGTTTCGTTAAAATGATTTTACGTTTGTTATCGACAAAACATTAGAAGATCGTAAAATATAAATAAACGTTTTTACGGCTTATTTGTATTAACAATCTCCCCCTTTTTGTTGATGACAAAACATAAAATTATTTTAAGGAAAAGCTAAAATTCGTAAAAGTTTGAATTTGTAGTTTTTACTTTATTCTCCCCCTTTTTGTCGAAACAAAAAGTGTTAAAAGAAACTAACACAATTTTTATAAGAAAAGGTATGAAAAAATGTAAAGAGAGTAAGTGACGGGAATGGTACTCGTCTTAGCTCCCCCTTGAGGAGTCCATCCCTTTGAAAGGGCGTCAAGGACATGACGTAAAATAAACTAATTGTGTTTGAAATTATGTTTGCAAATGGTTCGTCTAAGTGACGAAAGCTTGCTCCCCCTTGAAGATTGCAAAGTTGCAATGGGGTGTCATGAAGTATAGTCCAAAAATAGGATTAAGTTGCAAATGTTTTTGTAATTTCGTTTGACACAAAGCTCCCCCTAGCTTTATGGTGTCAAAGTCTTCATGTGTTATTTTGAAAATCTACAAAGTAAAGGTTAGAAAACAAGAGTATAGTGCATAATTTCCTGCAAATAAAACTCAAGTTAGTAGAAATTTGTACTTCTGATCCACGGATCCCGTGGTTCCCTTCTTGGAGGGATCCGGCTAGGCATTTTGGAGGGATCCGGCTATCTGGTGACAGTTTCTTCAGTAGTGAAGATGTGTCAAACAATGCTAGTGTGGAGATAATATATGTGTACAATAAAGAGCACAACGCACAAAATAATCATAGCATATAAATGTTCATTCAATAAAACAAGAGATAGCCAAACAAATCTCTAAAACTAAGAGAATGAACTAGGACATACAAGTACCACTAAATACTAACTAGTTACTAGACTTAAAATGCTACAATGTGCTTGAGTCTAGGGATGAGTGGACTTGTTGATTTGATCCAACTTTGCAAGAAGATGATTAAACATGAAATGTATCTCATTTCGTGCTTCTTGAACAAGTCCTTGAGTGTTTAGACAATTTGGACAATAATTGTCTTGGTTTGAACCCGGAGGGAAATGGATATTTTGAGGAGGCTCAATGTGTGTTTCTTGGGTCTTCATTTTGAGAAGTAGGAAGAGGTTCTCAAAATGAGGGTGGTAATGGAACTTCTTCCATATGATCAAGATTGTTCCTTGTCTCCCATGATGGGCTAGTTGGTGTTGTAGGTGGTTCCCGATTCAATGAAAAGGTTGGTGAATGGGAGGTTCTTGGTGGTGAATGGAACAATGAATAGATGTTTGGGTGAGGGAGGGGCTCATTCAAGGAGTGTAGTACATTCTCAATGAATGATGGTTTTGATGGCTTGCTAGAGCTAGTCAAGTTTGGTTTTGAGCTAGAGGATCCTTTCTCTAGTCCGAAAGGTTTGATGCTAATCCTTGCGGTTCTCTTAGCCTTTATTGGACGAGTTTGATGAGATGAGGTTCTAGTATCATTATCTCTAATGGGAGATGTTTCGGTGGAAGAGATTTCATGGATCATTTGACCCTTTCTTTTGGATGATCCTAAGGTTGAGGAGTTGTTGCTAAGAGCCTTAGTCATGGTGATGATGATGCTAATGTGAGTTTCTAATTGCTAATTTTTGAAAGGGAATTGAGGATGGTGCCTTAAACCTAAGGTTGTTTGGTTTATAAAGAATAATTTGAATTAGGAAATTAAATTCTTGGCCACTTAGAAGACTAAGCATGCTCTTGAGGTTTTGATCAGCTCTAGGAGGACAATTAATGTATGCTAAAAGTGGTTAGAGAGCCAAAAGGTGACTTGAATTTGAATATAGAAGCTGATTTATGCTTTCTACATCTACGGATCCCACGGATCCCTCTCAGCAGGGATCCGCCTGGTTAAAGACCAGGGATCCGGCTATCAGACGGGGTTTAGGTGAAATCATTATACTTTTGTAAGGTTTATTATTAATGGATTTCGAGGTTTTGACTTAATTTTAAAGTCTTTAGCTGTTGGATATCTCAAATCCTCAACTATAACAAGTAATGGTGCTTAATGATGGTTTTGGCCAAGAAAATTGACCTTGGGTAGTCTAACTATATGTTTGACAAGGATTCCATTTAATATGACGTGGAGAAATGGTGATAACAAGTCTTAGAAGTCAGATGATATCCTAAGAGGAATTTACTAAAATATTTAAAAATAAAAAGAAATGAAAAACTAATTTTTGAGCCCAATTTTGAGTCAAAGATGATTGAGATCAATTTGCTAAAATTGAAAGATAGACCTAAATAAGTGTTATCAAACATGATAGATAATGCGTGAGTGTTGGAGTGGAATTATGGTGAGTTTTGACTAGTTGATAAATCAAAAATATTTCGAAAATATATCCTAGATAAGCCATGGATGAGAGTGAGATTTTCAACTATTTGAGGAAGACTTAGTTGGCTCTAGTATCTTATGTTTGACTTGTTTGAGGTGATCTAATAGACTATTTTGATGTAGCTAAATCTGTATTGCATATCAGATGCCACGGATCCCGCGGTTCCCTTATGGGAGGGATCCGGCTAGTTCAAAAGCTGGGATCCGCCAACTGCAGATCAGAGAGCTTTCAGGAAATGTGCAACTTTGCACTTTATAGTAAATGCTTTTCCTAGTTGTTTCTATGGGGACTAAATGCAATAACACAACTAATATAATGTATATCAAAGTAGGAAGAGCTAAAATTCCTAGAATGAGTGACGACGACCACTCAAGGGGTCGTAAAATCTCATTTTCCAAATACCTAAGTTAGGATTGTTTAGTGCCAAGATATGGCAATACCTAAATACTACGAGCATAGTTTAAAGTGTTTACAAACCATTGTTTGAAATTGTTCATCATACATTTGAGTCCTAAGACCTTTCCTTTCTTCTCCTCCTTCACTTCTTCACCCGTCCTCCACTCTTTATCAAACTATCTTCACTTCTTCTTCCTCAAGAAATTGGCGAAGCATTTGAAAATTCCCTTGGTTTGTTGCCATTCGGGTGATTCATTAGGGATGTTTGGCAATTGGTTAATGAAGTCCAAGGGGTCAAGATCGATATTTTTGAGTGGGTTGCTACTACTCCCTTCACCTTCTCCTTGCCTCTCCCTTTCGTCCGAGGAATCCGTGGGTGGGTGTGGCCTCTTGCCTTCTATCATAAACCTTGTTTTTCTACCCTCGGTTAATGGTACCATAACCTTATTGCAAAAGCTATGATCAAAGGATTGTGGAGAAGGGTCTAATGCAAAGATGAATTTGGCAAGACGGGTTAGAAGCATTGCATACGAAAGCACCATCTTGTCCATGCTTCTTACACTTGCCATTCTCTTGACCATGTAGTAGGCAAGGTTAAACCGAGTATTGGTCACTAGGCAATAGATCATGAAGCTTAGACATGCGTTGGGGTGGTCCTTGTTTCCTACTAGGCACACCACATTTTCTCTTATCACATCTTCCCATTTCCTATACAATCCATACATTTCCGAAAGCTCCATTTGAAAAGGATCCCTATAGATCACTTTTGACTTCCTTGTGACTCTTGACGGTGATGCTCTTGGCATGAACACGGTGTCCCTCACCGTGGTTGCTTCCGGGATCAAAGTGTTGTAAATATCATGATGATCAACCATTGTGTGTAGTTGTTCCAAAGACCATTCATTTGAGTACATACAAACGCCTTGATATGGAACCCCTATAATTCTTCCAAACTCTATGAGCGAAAGATTGAACTCTTGCTCATTGATGGTGAATTCAATTGAGATGGACCCATCATCATTTCTAATTATACCCATTGTCTTGTAAAACTCAAGCACAAAGACCGGGCAAATTTGCTCGTTTATATCCAATAAACAATCAAACCCAATAGTTGAAAAAACTTCCCTTATGTCGGTATTTGCAAGAAATGATGGATCAACAACTCTACCTTCATGGAAGAGTCTCCTTTCAAGCAACTTAAAGGCTTTCCTATTGTCCGGACTTAAACCATCTTTCCTATGGTACATGGGTGATAAGGTTTTAAAAGGTACCTTTTTGAGGGGTCATTTAAGCCCTTATTTGATCACTTTTGTATCCGTTATTTCTTAATATCGTTCCTTTTCACTTTTTAGGCCTCTTGATGGCAAATTGCTGTAATGGCACTTATTTGGACGAAAAGGTGCGAATATACGAAGAAAATGGCCAAAGTCAAGAATCGAGACACTCCAGCTGCTGAAAATACAAGGTGACAGCGTCACTTTATCTGCTTGACGCCGTCGGAGGATTTTATGACGGGACAGAAGCCAAAACTCCTATTTTCAAGTGACGACGTCAAGTTATAAAATAGTAGGCCGTCGCAACTCAGACGGCCTAGATGCAATCCAGACGGCGTCAGAAGCTGAAGAGGACGGCGTCACAAGCACAAGGTGATCCCGTCGCAAGTCTAACGTGGCCAAGATGAAACCCTAATGACGGCGATCCGACGGCGTCACAAAACATAAGGTGACGCCGTCGCATGTGTAATCTTATATATAGAATCCGAATTTTTCAGGATTTGTGTGTAGTCTTTTGGAGTAAAAACCTAAACCGAACCAAGGCTGTCTTGTACAGTATTTTAGGGTTCCAAACCCTATCTTACACCAAGATAAGTGTTTTACTTCATTAATTCAATTATGTCTTTGATTAGCTGTGTGTATGCTTGCATGTTCTCCATGTCCGGCTAATTTACTTGTGTGTTTGCTTAGGGAATATGAAACTTAATTATTGAATATTGATTGGTTGTCTCTTATCTTAGTTGATTAATGATCTAGTAATGCGATAGGTCATTCGTTGTGTACTTAATGCTTGATTAAATCTTTGTGAACCTTAGAATATAACTCCTTGAGTAGTTGTAAGCTAAACCATCCAAAGAGTGCCTTAGAGTAAGAGTTTATTATCCCTAGTGGGTTTTGTAGACGAGACCCTTTGGTAAGTTCAAAGAGTTAGGGAGAAACGCATACCCTACAATCTTAGACACACAACGCAACTAAGAATAAGGACGTGACAATTCAACCACCAATAGGAGATAATTAAGGAGTAGTAAAACCTAAGTAAACACATCTTTAAACTATCATATGAGCACACAATAATTATATATAGACTACATACACCTTAGATTAGATAAATAGATAAGTAGAGTAATCGGTAGAAATACCAACCCCCAAATCCAAACCCCGAGATTCGTACATTTCAATTTCCTAAAAAACATAAAAAGATAAAAAAATAATCTTCCTCAATTCCAACCTTAGCGTAGTAACTTCTCACTAGCATTCCTATTCCCCTAGAGAACGATATCAATACCCGTGGCTTACCCTAATACTACACTACAACGATTAGGTTCACTGCCTAGGGTGTTGAAAAACTTGCTCGACGAAAAGGAAGTTCCTTTGACCCGAACGACGCGTGTAGCGTTATCAAGTTTTTGGCGTCGCTGCCGGGGAATAGAATAGCTAGTTAGTAGTCCACCTCGTTTAGGTTTCTTTGCTTGATTCCTATCAAGTAAATTTTTTCTCATTTTTTTTAGCTTTCTCATAGTCTATCCCCCTTCTTCGTGACCTTTGTTCGTAATCCTATCACTTTTCATCATGGAAGGTGATAACCAACCACCACTCGATAACCCAACACCAAATAAATCACTGTCACTCAAAACCCAAACCAATGACCAACACAACCGCCGAAGCCGTTATGTGAGTAGAAACACCGACCTTCAGGACTTGCAGAAAATATTCGATAGTACAATTAGGGAAGCTGTTGAGAAAGTAGTCAGCGCCGCTGTAGTTGGCTCTATGATTAACAGTAATTCGGAAGATGGCATGATGAACAAAAATGTGAATGTGGAAGATAGTGCTTACTTCAATCTTTACCCCACTAAGGAAGAGGTTGCTTACCATCAATACATAATCAATAATCCACAATCACTTATCATTAGGATATGCCCAAAGATTAGGAGAGGAAATCCCTGGAACCTAAAAATCCCTTGTATGATCGGATATAGGAGTGTCGACCACGCTTACATAGATACGGAATATCCCATTAATGTGATGTCATCTGCTGTCTACAATGACATTATGAATGAGCGACTTAATATTAGGAGAGACCCTAAGTATCCAGGTGGGGTTTGCAACTTCGTGGGAAGAGTCAAGGATGTACATGTCTTTATAGGAAATTTCACCTACCTAGTTGATTTTATGGTCCTAGAAGATGTAGGATGTGTCATTAACTATAGCTTATCCCAAGTAGTGCTAGGGAAACCGTTTGTTGAAACATCTAAAATGAGCCATAACAAGCATGATGGAACTGTTAGGTTTAAGGAAGGAACCGATGAGATCACTTATAGGATACCTTGGAAAACAAATGAATATGGCCACCTGCCCATTTATGAACGAGACAACATCAAAGCTTTTGAGGACAAAAGCAAGGACGATGTTGAAAAAGGTTATAAATTTATGTGGGAAAGAAGGAGGCATTATTATAAGAATTGCTTGACCCTAGGGCCTAAGTATAAAGTCGATGAAAATTTTGTCAACATGATAGAATTCTCATTGAGAATGCAAAGTGAGGCAACGTAGGAGCACGACTACGAGTCTAGCTACAAGACTCTTAAATAAAGAAAAGCGCTTCGTGGGAGGCAACCCATGCTTAATTGTTTGCTTGTTAGTGTCATATGTCTTTTATTGATTGTTTATTCTCATGTTTAAATTTGTAAAAATGCTTTATTTTGTTTTTAACCTCGTCTTAATTGCATATAAAGGTATTTTACATAAGGGATAAGTGTAGGGAGGATTACACACGTTTTCAAAAGAAACGTAAACATGAGAATAGCAATTAACTAAAAGATATATATGTGTGTTTTTTCGAGTCAAATGCTTGTATCGAGTCATAATGGATGTTTTGCAGAAATTTTTCCAGATTCTAAAGATGTAAATTTTCCAGAATTTTTTCCAGAAAATTGCAGACCAGTTTTTGTCAGGATAACCTGACGGCGTCAGGAAGGAGTAAAAACATCAAATTACTTTTTCTCGTTTTCTGAGCTACTTATAAATTTTTGGAATTTTCCAGGTCTTAATTTTCAAGAAATTCTGTAAACATCCATTCCACAAGCATTATATCCTAGTTTTAAATCGAGTCTTATATATATTATTACCGCCGATTTTACGCGAAGGTTTCGTTTGTTTTCTTCAAGTGTGCAGGTTTAGTTTATCAAGAAGAAGTTACATAAGATTGGAAGGAGCTCATCACGCATAAATTCTTATTGGAAAGGATTTAACCACTACTTCACACACGGATCCTACCGAGCTAATCAGGGGAGTACTAGTTTCTTTCGTTTTTAATTACCTTCCATTATCATAACTTTGATACTTTCGGGGAACATTGGGGACAATTTTCAGTTTAAGTGTAGGGATGGAAAATAAAACGGGAACTTTGAAACTATGCTTATCCTTGATTATTTGCTTTGTCCAAGTGTATTTGTGTAATAAACCATGAGAAAATATCGGTTAGGGTAATTTTGCACCAAATTTTTAATTTTTCATGACATATAGGAGTGGGCCATTAGTTTTAACAAAAGCGTCTCACGGATAGGAAGTTGCATGACTAGCACAAAAACCCTTTACCACCTAAATTCCACCCAAAATGTGAGGATCGCCCTTAGATTAGTAGGAATAAAAGCATTCATCTTTAATGCTTAGAGTGTGAACCGGTAGTATATTAGATTCTAGAACTTGTTTTGTGATGCATTCCGAGATCGCTAGTAAGACTACACTTGTGTAGTTAGGAATAACTAAATGATAAGAGGCATTAGGATAACCCTTGTTTGATACCCGTAATATAATTACTTCTTCTACATCGGTTGAGTAATTCCCCCACACCCTTTGCGTTGTACTCATCTTTAGTACACGATACCCCTAGTTAACCCCTCAGAGCCTATCCTTTTCGCGGTTCTCGTGATGTTTCGGTTTTCCGGAATATCAATGAAGAGCATTGTTTACACCCCACCCCCAAATATACACCCAAATCGCCTTAGCCTACCTTGTATGCACTCACTTTTAGTGCATTATTGTTATCACTCTAAACCCTTAGTTCAATTATCTAGTTGCTTGCATAAGTTGCTAAGTCGAGTCATATCCTTTGTATACAGTTTTGGGACGATTGGGATTCATGGGAAAAGTTAAAGTTTATGAAATGACGGGAAGGGAACGTTAAATTCAAATTCCCTTTGTTTGCGTAATAATGTACCCCAAGTGTTTTGATCTTTTCAATTCGAGTCAAATTAGTGTTAGAGTAATAAAAACTCAAGTGTAGGGACGTGCCTATAAATCCCTATCATTTTGATGTTACCGTAGAGGATGGTAGAGTAAAAGTGTATGAAAAAAAAAATCGAAAAAAAAGAGAAAAAGAGAAAAGAAAAAAAAATAGAGTGAAAAAAAAAAAAAAAAAAAACATACGGGCTACCATCCTGCATCTATCCTTTTAATTTATGTTTGTTTATTTCAGTTAGCTAGAGTCTAGAGTGTCGAGTCTTGGCTTAGCAACGCCATTCTTCGTATGCATTTAACATAGAGATTTTTGACTTGCCACCACTAAATAGCCTATCCCACCAAACCCTTTGTTTCCCAACCGTAAGCCTAACGTTACAACCCTTTAAAGACCTCTTTTGTGGAGTTTGATAGACTCCTTGAGATCGTTTTGAGCCTTAGGGTTTGACAATAACATATGCAACGCATCGGAATAATAAGAACATTATACATTATTGACACAAGGTTTTACTTTCACCCAATCTCCTCCAAATATTATTTGATCAGAATAATACGTGTTACCTAACTGTAACAGGGATCTAAGACACCTTAGATCTTGGAGGTAAACAACTAACCTAGACGTTTACAATAAACTACACGTCTAGGTTACACACACACACACACACCTTTAGACTACATTATGGAAGACATATATATTAAAACCTACACCCCATGTCCTCTTTATATACTAGAGGATTAGGGTTTACAAAATACTACGAAGGACTAAATAATAAATCTTCTTTTGCAAGCAAGTCCTTCCATCTTTTTGTAGGTTTCATCTTTGTCTCTTTAAGTCCCTTTGTTTCATTCTTGTATTTATTTTGTCTCATCAAATCCAAGGAACCTAAAACCCAACAATCTTCCCCTATTTAATGATGACAAAACAAACAAAGTCGTGTACGAACTTCCCTAGACGAAGTAGCAGAAGTTGAGATGTAAACATCTCCCTAAATGAAACAAATCTTGTCTTCCCCTTAATCCATGCCATCGCACTCCAATATTTCTTCCCCTTTTTGTTATCAACAAATATAGAATATAAGCAGTAGAAACTTCCCCTTGAGTGATGCATGAAAATTATCCTTCAAATCAGTAAGCTCTATGTAATGATCACTAGTGAAGAAAACCAAGTATAACGAATTTGATGAAGAAGTAAAATAACCCAAACTTGTATCGTATGTCTTGTTTATCCACATGACTCCAAACTTATACTAACAACATATAAGTAGACCGCAATCTCTTGACAAAATCCTCATCTTCAATGAGACACTGAGCACTACAATGTAACTCCTTTAAGTGATAGTTAACTAGGTCTTCATCCATCCACCCCTTGACCTATGAAAACTAGATTTTGCAAGTCTTCGTCAACATCCTTTAAGCACGAACAAGTTATCTCCAAAGTGTAACACCCACTTTAAGATATGATAAGAGCACAAATCTGTGTTACTCAACTACAATATCAAATAGGTTATGATCAATCATCTTCGTAATCACCTATTCAATAAATCTCCAAAACGAGCTTTTAAATCCTTTTAAGAACAAATACCAATCTTCTTGTGTGTGAGAACCAAAATCCCATGTGTGTGTCACCAAAATTTCAGTACCAAAACATGTACAGCTTCCCCTCAATTCCAAAACCTCATCGTGAAACTAATAACGCAAGAAACACCAGCAGTGGAATTGAGATAACACTAGCTTGATGGTTTCGAGAAAACACGAGGAGTGGTTTCGAGAAAAACACTAGAAGTGGTTTCAGAAAAACACTAGAAGTGGTTTCAGAAAAACACTAGAAGTGGTTTCGAGAAAACACTATCAGTGGTTTCGAGAATACACTATCAGTGGTTTCGAGAATACACTATCGTGGTTTTGAGAAACACTATCAGTGGTTTCAGAAAACACTAGAAGTGGTTTCTTAAAAACACTAGGAAAGCTGCTTCTAACCATGAATCATAAACACCACACAATGTATAAACAACCTCCATCAGGAATTAGAACAAGTAACACAAATTCAAGAAGTTGAATATGCATGAAAACCCAAAAAATCGAATTGTTAAACCTGTTTCTGCAGCCAACTTCGACACTGAATAACTTTTGATTGAAAAGCTCAGATCGACTATCCCTCCGGTGAAAAGTTAGATGAATATATAGAGAACGTCCACCGAAAATTTCGTTACGATCCAACGGTTAACTAAAAAGTTATCATCGTTTTAAAACAGTACTGCAGAAAAATACGAGAATTTTCAGATTCATAGTTTTTCTTCTTTTCGCCATTCTTCGACCAATAAAACCTTGCGAATCCCTAGGTAACGAGCTCCCCAAGCTCTGATACCAATTGTGGAGTTTGATAGACTCCTTGAGATCGTTTTGAGCCTTAGGGTTTGACAATAACATATGCAACGCAGCGGAATAATAAGAACATTATATATTATTGACACAAGGTTTTACTTTCACCCAATCTCCTCCAAATATTATTTGATCAGAATAATACGTGTTACCTAACTGTAACAGGGATCTAAGACACCTTAGATCTTGGAGGTAAACAACTAACCTAGACGTTTACAATAAACTACACGTCTAGGTTACACACACACACACCCCTTTAGACTACATTATGGAAGACATATATATTAAAAACCTACACCCCATGTCCTCTTTATATACTAGAGGATTAGGGTTTACAAAATACTACGAAGGACTAAATAATAAATCTTCTTTTGCAAGCAAGTCCTTCCATCTTTTTGTAGGTTTCATCTTTGTCTCTTTAAGTCCCTTTGTTTCATTCTTGTATTTATTTTGTCTCATCAAATCCAAGGAACCTAAAACCCAACATCTTTGATAGTCTTTCCTAGGTGCTTACGCCAAAGCGATGGAGGTTTGATCTATTCTCAAGCCTATGGTAATCTATGTACTAGGACCGGTTAATGAGTGTTTATCTTCCATTTCCAACTTGTTATATTTCATATACACCCGAGAGAGATGTGAGTATCCAAACACCCCATGTGAGGTGCTAGTATGTAATTTCCGTGCTTGTTATGACTTTTGCGGGGCTTATATGTATTGTGGACTGTTTTAAACCAATGCTTCATGACCCCTAACTTATAAATTAGTTGGCTAAAAGCACATTTGCTTGAGGACAAGCAAATACCAAGTGTAGGGATATTTGATAAGGTTTTAAAAGGTACCTTTTTGAGGGGTTTGATCACTTTTGTATCCGTTATTGCTTAATATCGTTCCTTTTCACTTTTTAGGTCTCTTGAAGGCAAATTGCTGTAATGGCACTTATTTGGACGAAAAGGTGCGAATATACGAAGAAAATGGCCAAAGTCAAGAATCGAGACACTCCAGCTGCTGAAAATACAAGGTGACGGCGTCATGCTTATCTGACGCCGTCGTAGGATTTTGTGACGGGACAGAAGCCAAAACTCCTATTTTCAAGTGACGACGTCAAGTTATAAAAGAGTAGGCCGTCGCAACTCAGACGGCCTAGATGCAATCCAGACGGCGTCAGAAGCTGAAGAGGACGGCGTCACAAGAACAAGGTGACGCCGTCGTAAGTCTAACGTGGCCAAGACGAAACCCTAATGACGGCGATCCGACGGCGTCACAAAACATAAGGTGACGCCGTCGCATGTATAATCTTATATATAGAATCCGAATTTTTCAGTATTTGTGTGTAGTCTTTTGGACTAAAAACCTAAACCGAACCAAGGCTGTCTTGTACAGTATTTTAGGGTTCCAAAGCCTATCTTACACCAAGATAAGTGTTTTACTTCATTAATTCAATTATGTCTTTGATTATCTGTGTGTATGCTTGCATGTTCTCCATGTCCGGCTAATTTACTTGTGTGTTTGCTTAGGGAATATGAAACTTAATTATTGAATATTGATTTGTTGTCTCTTATCTTAGTTGATTAATGATCTAGTAATGCGATAGGTCATTCGTTGTGTACTTAATGCTTGATTAAATCTTTGTGAACCTTAGAATATAACTCCTTGAGTAGTTGTAAGCTAAACCATCCAAAGAGTGCCTTAGAGTAAGAGTTTATTATCCCTAGTGGGTTTTGTAAACGAGACCCTTTGGTAAGTTCAAAGAGTTAGGGAGAAACGCGTACCCTACAACCTTAGACACACAACGCAACTAAGAATAAGGACGTGACAATTCAACCACCAATAGGAGATAATTAAGGAGTAGTAAAACCTAAGTAAACACATCTTTAAATTATCATACGAGCACACAATAATTAGACATAGACTACATACACCTTAGATTAGATAAATAGATAAGTAGAGTAATCGGTAGAAATACCAACCCCCAAATCCAAACCCCGAGATTCGTACCTTTTAATTTCCTAAAAAGCATAAAAAGATAAAAAAATAATCTTCCTCAATTCCAACCTTAGCGTAGTAACTTCTCACTAGCATTCCTATTCCCCTAGAGAACGATATCAATACCCGTGGCTTACCCTAATACTACACTACAACGATTAGGTTCACTGCCTAGGGTGTTGAAAAACTTGCTCGACGAAAAGGAAGTTCCTTTGACCCCGAACGACGCGTGTAGCGTTATCAATAGGTATGTAGTGAGCGGTGTCTTGGTAATCTTGTTGCTTGGCATGATTGTTCCTAAACAATACAACCACAATGTGGTGTTAATTGTAAATAGTAACCTAGAGGGTTTGATCACAATTTTGCTCTCATCATCTTTGTTGAGTTCAAGAAATGTGTTTAATTTGTATTAACAATGTTAATTCTTTGATTTAGATTATCTTAGAAAACAATGTGGTGACAAATTATGATAGACCCATTTGAACCCAACTCTTAAAGATGAAGAAATTGTAATTCTAAGAATCAAGGAATTAAATTAACAATGTAGTGAAGATTATACTTACACAAGTGATTGTTAAGCTTGAGAAGAATGATCAATTTGCTCCTATGAACAGTACCTGAGTTCTTGTTCGTGAGTCTTTGAGGTGAGTATGATTGTGGAACATCCACAGTGATCATTTTTTAGCTTATACTGTCTTCTGTTGCACGGATCCCGCGGATCCCTCTCATTTGGGATCCGGCTAGTATAAACGAAGGGATCCGGCATGACAGCAAAAGTCAGCTCAAACATTCCTTGATAACTTTGGTTTGGGAGTTCTAAAACGCCTAGTGTTTTGATGTTAAGGCTCTAAAACTTGTGGTTTGAGGTTTTGAAGATTAAGTACTATTCCTATTAGACGATGTTCCCTTTTTAAGAATTAGTCATAATTCTTGGGAAGCTTTTCAAACATTATAATAAAATCCCATTTTATCATAATATAAGAAGTTTCACATGGATATTTATTGACATAGATGAAGTGTCAATAAATCCTTTGTGATGAATAATGATTGAGGTTATCGAATAACCAAGATATCATTATTACAGGTTGGTAATGTAGTCTATACAAATAAGTCGAAGAATATATTTAGATGATGACTATAATATGAATAACTACTAGAACAATTACTTAATAAATCATGCAACTAAGATTTTAATAATAACAATAAAGGTAAGTAATTAAAGATCATACATTTTCTAAATATTATTTTTAAGAAAAGAAGTATTTAGATGTTTTGTGATCTTCTTGGAATCTCCAGATTTATGTTGTAAGAATACTAAACATTCTTTTTGCGAAAAGAAATATTTAGATAAATTCTTTATGATCTTCTTGGTAACTCCAAATCCAAGTATGGATAATGCTTTAAAAAAATGTTTGAACATTCTATCATCGTCCAACAATAAACAATATAATCATTTTTGAAATATGACAGAAATAATCCTTCTTTGCAGTTTTCAAACATACATGGATCGTATCAAGTTTTTAAAGCACCACATACTCTAAGAAACTTGGTAACGAAGCTCTGATGCCAATTGTGGAAAACTAGAAGGGGGGGGGGGGGTTTAATAGTTTTACCAATTTAAAACTTCCTTTTATATATTTAGATCGACTTATGTCAATCTATTTGGTTGTTTATGTTGGACGTTGATAGATAGATATATAAACGTGTAATGAAAGATAAAGAGTAAGAAGCACATCACCACGACACAAGTATTTATAGTGGTTCGGCTACAAGGACACCTTCCTTGCCCTACTCCACTCCCCGAGTCACCTACTAGAGAGTTCGTAAGCACTACACCAATCTCCTTGTGGCGGAGAAGCCTTCACAACGTCGCTTAACCTTTTTCCGGTACAAAGCTAAATACCGAGTTCTTTCACACCAAGGCGAACCACACCTAACACAACATCGCCTACCCTTTATACGGTGCTAGGCTAACCACCGAGTTCTTTCACACCAAGGAGAACTAATCCTATCACAACATCACCTACCCATTATTAGATACTAGGCTAAGCACCTAGTTCCATTACTATGGAGGAACTACTACCCTTCACAACACAACACTTAATATCAAGGAGATCCACTCCTTGTTACAACATCATCAAGGATATCACCATCCTTGGAAATAAACAAATACTTATATGTATAACGATGCACCTCATCGATTATACGACCTAGGCATTCTTTCCAAATGCGACTTGATTTGATTCTTCGGCATCCTTCACTAATTCCTTTGACACAACGCTTGGCACCCTTCACTAATGCCTTCGTCTTGACACCTTTAGCATTCTTCACTAATGCTTTGACACGGATGATGAGCATCTTTCACTAATGCTTTTCATCTTGACACTTTCGGAATTCTTCACTAATGCCTTCAACCCAACATCTATGGAGAAAGGAAGAACTATCAACAAGAGAACCTTAGTTGTCTTGATGATGACGAAGCATGACAACTCATGGACTTGAGCTTGCACGTCTTCAAGAAGTGGTGATCTCGCCTTTAAGAGGAACCTAGAAGATCACACAAAAACAAAAGACAATCTACATAGATCACTTGGATATGAGGTTAGAGGGTTATAATACTTGGGGGAAGTATGTGTGTGAAGTAGTGAGTAGAAAGGAAGAAATGACTCTCTATTTATAGAGAAAATTCTCTACTGTTCCCCGGATCCCACGGATCCCTACCACAAGGGATCCGGCTAGTACAAAGCCAGGGATCCGTGGAATGCTCCTCTTTGCCCATGGGTATTTTTGGTTATGGGTCATGGGTCATGGGTTATGGGTTGATCCATGGTTTTCTTTCTAGATACAATGAACTTGGTTAAGTGGTATATATAAAACCATGAGTTATGGGTCAATACTATTTGTTAGTTTTTACCCATTTTAGTATATACTTGTTTTTACGCATTTTGGTATACTTAGTTTAAGTATATGCTACCCCAATATGTAAACACTAATTGTTGTACATATGTATCTAAATCATAAAATCACTTATACTTGTTTTAGTGTTTTATGTGAAAACGTAAGTGTGTTAGGAAACTATTAACTCAAACTATTTACGTATTCTATTTGTTTCGTTAAAATGATTTTACGTTTGTTATTGACAAAATATTAGAAGATCGTAAAATATAAATAAACGTTTTTAAGGCTTATTTGTATTAACATATTGTATTGCTTTTAGTTATTTATAGTACTTACTATGGGTGGCAAAATGGACTAGCTAGCTGAAAGAAAAAACGTGTGTCTTTTTTATTTTATGAAATGCGATTTAAATTCTATTATATATTTATAGCTCACTTATCTTCTTTATAATTGTAAGATATGCTAATATTGTATAATTAACATGTATGCCATCCCCCTCTAAAGAGCTCTAGGTACAATAACACAACTCAACACAAAAAATCTCGTCACGTCAGCGCCACATCATTTCAACACCAAACCATTCAACACAAAAAAAAACGCCCCTTATCATAACACCAAATAACACCACCTTTTTGGAACTCGCATTTTAAAAAGGACAAAAGTTAAGGATTCTCTATGTACTCTCTCATTTGATTCATTATGAACAATCAACTAACGAATGTACCAATATCAACTATGAAACTCATTATAATATTGTAAATCCACATGGATTTTAATTAAATATCTTTAAATAAATCTAATTATCCAATCACATGTCCAGTCACATTTTTATTGGTTTATTTTAACCCGATCCATTACCCGACCCGATTCAAATGGTAATATACTCCCAACGTTCATTTTTTACCCCAATTTCACCCAGATTCTATATGAACCCTAATTTTTCAAAACCCCCAAACCATTCCAAAGTCAATCCAAGTATAATAATCATCAAAACCACTTTAAACCAATCATGTCTTCTTCTTCCTTATCACGTGTTCATGGAATCCCAACTCATTGTAAATGTGGGCTTCGTCTTGTTAAGCGTACCGCTTGGACTGATCTTAACCCATGTAGAAGGTTTCTCAATTGTCGCTACTCAAATGTAAGTTAAATTAAGTTGTACAAAAGTGAGATTGCATTATTTATTTTAATTAATTTTCATTAAAATTCTATTTGGACAGATCCCAGGTAAAAAAAGTTGCAATGTGTTCTTTTGGATTGATCCTAAGCTGTACAATTAATGGTACAAAAACCAAATGTTTGCTTTTTATTTGACTTTGAATTATGCTGAAAGGGATGAATACACATAGCAACTAAGGGTTCAAGATTGTTTTGATCTTTTGGTAACTGAATATGAGGGGTATAAGGTTGAAATGCAGTCAAGGTTAAATGCTAGTGAAGCCAGTGCAATGTTTTGGAAGAAAATGGTGATTGTGGTGGTTGTGTTCTTTGTCCTTTTGAAAATGTACTAGATGTGTAGGTTTGTTAGTTTGTATTTAGCATGTACTAGATGTGTAGTCTGTGTAGGATTTGGAAGACAGCATGTGTAACAAGGCTATGTAAGAATGGTATGTAATGGTGTTTGGTTCAACTTTTCCAATGAAATGAATCAATTTTATGTGTTATATGTCATTGTTAATGGTCCCCAATGGATACACCCATGCTTTATTGATTAGTACTGAAAAAAATAGTCTTTGTTTATGGTCCCTAATTCACATGCTAAATTGTCTTATGTTGATCAAAATAAGATAGTGGCAAACAAGGCTGCAATATATAAAGAAGGATATAGTGAACCCAACCATGTGGCGGACAAAGCTGCAATAAATAAGTGAACCAAACCATGTGGTTGAACATTAAAGATTCTGCATTACATGTGGTTCCAAAAGCCACAAATACCAACAAGTCTTAAATAAGGTACCATAAATTTGAGTTTACAAAAAGCCACAGATACCTTATCTACAAAACATAGTTCTAGTTTTTTTAAACAAACCACATACATAATCAATTTAAAGGAAACCTATTCAGAAACTGAAAAGGCATCAGATGTAGCTTTCTTTCTTTTAGCTATTCTTTCACTTCTCCCTCTTTGCTTCACATCAGATGAAAGTTTCTTTGTTTTAACTCTTTTTGTCACATTGCTTTCTTGATTTCAGCTTGTTCTGGAAGATTAGGAATCCGACTATCAACGGATGGAGCATGAGTTGGTACTTCTTCAACTAGTAAGTCTACTGTTACTTGATGCATCCTTGACTCATTTGTATCTTCAAAGGCATGCATTTCTTCTTTGTAAGCTTGTTCCAGCGAATCAAGTGGTCTATTTGGATTGCTCTCCATGTCTGAATCAGTAAAAGTTTACCAAGACATTGCCTCCCAAGCTCTATTAGCTTTCTCAATTTCCTCCCATATCTTTCTAATCCTAGCTTGTTCTTCCTCTTCAGCTGCAGTTTCAGTTTCAACCTGAGCTAGTGCCTCATAATCCATTTGCAGCTGATATTCCTTTAAGAACAATAAGCAAAGTTAAACCACAATTAATAAATGAATATAACAAGATAACATTTTTGTAAGTATTTGTTATACTTGCTCATTGAGTGTAGTTGCAGTAGTAGAACCCATTCTTATTGGACTTCCCATCCTTATA
The DNA here is from genome assembly GCA_910596185.1 of Chrysanthemum makinoi. Taxonomy (NCBI): domain Eukaryota; kingdom Viridiplantae; phylum Streptophyta; class Magnoliopsida; order Asterales; family Asteraceae; genus Chrysanthemum; species Chrysanthemum makinoi. The sequence goes on from OU343218.1 coordinate 147,938,964, forward strand.
AAATACTCTTCTTGGTTGCACTTCCACTTTTGCTACATCCACCTATGTTATTGTGTCCCCCTCTTTTGGCTGCACCACCTCTCTTTCTACCATCACCAACTTTGACAGTAGTCAATGGACATTTCCCTTTACCAGTTGGAACCTTTGGAGGTCTAGTTCTTGGCCCTTCAGGTGGCATTATAGGAGGACTTGGTGGATTATCATTTGATGGGGTGGTGGTGGTGGTGGTGGCATAGGTGTTGATGCAGTTCTAGTTGTTGATGCAACACTTGGTGGTTTAGGTTTTGGTATGTTAGTACATGATTTTTTATTATGGCCAGCCTCCCAACATTTATTACAATGCATAACCCTTCCTTGCCTAGATATTGCATGGTCATTTTCTGTTGGATGCTTAATTCTTTTAGTCCTAGGTCTTCCTTGTATTTTTCTTTCAATAGGGGGTAATGGTGTTGGGTTTGAAGTTGTTTTCAATAATTTACTACAAAAAATAGGCCTAATTGAGTATTGATATGATTCAAACCATTTGCTTTGACTGTAATATTCACTTACCGCCAAGTCAAGGTTCATTTCATGTGCATATAAGCTGCAACTGCATGAACACATGGTATTCCACTGAGTTCCCACATTCTGCACATACACTTCTTTGTATGCAAGTTTACTCCATAAGCCTCATCACCTTTTCTTACTTCCACCACTCTAAAGCCACTTGGTTAAACCAACCAATGCCTATTAAAGAATTGGACAAAAGTTATATAATATAAATGAACTGTTTATAGTGATTAAAATTGGTTTAACGATTGTTATTTACCTTTGAAGCTTTTTCAAATATGCCAACTGTCTCCTAATAGAAGGTGTGATTGTGTCCTCTGATAAGGATTTAAAACGTACACTTTTAAGGGGTCATTTAAGCCTTTAATCGCCCACTTTTATATCCGTTACTGCTTAATTTCGTTCCTTTTCACTTTTTAGGTCTCTTGGAAGCAAAATGCTGGAATGATGCATATTTGGACGAAAAGGAGGGAATATATGAAGAAAATGGCTAAGTCAAGATCAAAGACACTCAAGCTGCTGGAATTGAAGCTGACGACGTCACAATCCAAGGGTAACGCCGTCCCTCTCTACGTAATTGAATTTGTGACGACTCAGAAGACTTTTTGCTAATTTACACCTGACGGTGTCAGGCTTTGAAGAGGAAGGGCGTCACGAAGACTTTTATTCTCAGACGACCTAGATCCAGATTCAGATGACGTCACTACTGAATACTGACGGCGTCACAACCACAACGTGATGCCGTCCCAATGTGACTTGGCCAAGACGAAACCCTAATGACGGCGATCTGACGGCGTCCCAACTATAAGGTGACGCCGTCGCGAATGTAAAACTATATATGGAAATCGAATTTTCAGAATTTGAGGAGGTAGACTTGTGGAGTAATAACCAAAAACGACTTAAGTCTGGTTTGGACAGTATCTTAGGGTTCTCATACCCTATTTTACATCAAGATAAGTATTTTACTTCATTGATTTCATTATGTCTTCGATTGTATGTGTGTATGCTTGCATGTTTAACATGCCTGTCTAAATTTCTTGTGTGTTTGCTTAGATCTATGAAACCTAGTTATTAATTATTGATTGGTTGTCTCTTATCTTAATTGTAATTGGCTTAGGAGTGCATTAGGCCATCGTTGTGTTTGAATGCTTGAGTAATCTTTGTGAACCTTAGCTAATGAATCACATAGCGGAATTGTAGGTTAAACATCCAAAGATAACCTTAGAGTTAGTTTATGAAACCTAGAGATTTCGTAGGCAATAACCTTAAGGTAGTCTCAAAGAGTTAGGGATAAAAGCATACCCTACGACCTTAGAAAACACAACGCATTAAGAATAAGGACGTGACAATTCAACCACCAATAAAAGATAACTAGGGAGTAAGAGTATCTAGGGAGACACATTTTTAATCATCATACGAGCACACATCAAATAGACATAAGACTACCCATTAGTTTAGATAATTAGATAGTAGAAGTAATCGGTAGAAGTACCAAACCCCCAAATCCAAACCCTGAGATTTTACCCTTAACTTTCTAAAAAAATATAAAAAGATAAAAAATAATCTTCCTCAACCTCAACCTTAGCGTAGTACACTTCTTACTAGCATTCCTATTCCCCTAGAGAACGATATCAATACCCGAGGCTTACCCAATACTACACTACAACGACTAGGTTCACTGCCTAGGGTGTTGAAAATCTTGCTCGACGAAAAGGAAGTTCCTTTGACCCCGAACGCTTTACACGCGCATCAAGTTTTTGGCGCCGCTGCCGGGGAATAGAATAGCTAGTTAGATTTCTATCTCGTTTAGGTTCCCTTGCTTGATTCCTATCAAGTAAGAATTTTTTTTCCCATTTTTAGCTTCCTCATAGTCTAACCCCCTTCTTCGTGAATTTGTTCATAGCCCCATCACTTTTCATCATGGAAGTTGATAACCCACCAAACAACAACTCATCATCAAACAAATACCCACCACTCGATCCAACTTTTGCCAACCAACTTCGAGCTCGTATTGTTAGTGAAATTGGAGAACTTAAGAAATTGAATAGGATAATTGAAAGAGCACTTGAAAAAGCCCTTGAGGAATCCACTAGAACTTTAGATAGTGATTCGACCACAAGCGATGATTCGAAAGATGAATTAGAGGAAATGGATTATAAGGTATTGGAAATTATGGAGGGTAGTAAGGAGGAGGAGGAACTTAGGGAGTATTTCGATTCATACCCTAACGGGAAGGAAACCGCCTATCACTATAACGTAGTTAACTTCCCGTGACCACTCTTCGAGCCATGCATAAAAGGAGGTGACCCTAAAAACATTAAGATACCATGCATGATTGGGTACTCATATAGGGATCACACTTACATAAACTATAAGGAACCCATGAACATAATGTCTAGGCTCTATTACAATTGGATCAGGAGCGAAAAGTTAGGACCTATGAGGGACCCCTTTTACCCTAGGAAAGTGAGTAACTATGTTAGGAGGGTTAGAGGATTGCATGTCTTCGTAGGTAATTTCACATATAGGTGTGATTTCATGATCTTGGAAAATGTTAAGGGCATCATTGATGGATTTTTAGGAGATGTGATACTTGGGAGACCGTTTATTGAGGAATCTAAGATGGTTTATGATCAAGAGGAAGGAATAGCCAAGTTCTCAAATGGGACCGAATGTGTTAAATATATAATGCCCTACAAAAATAAGAAATTTGAGGGTATTGATGATTTAGATGTAGACAACATTCCGGCTTTTGAAGTAGATTGGGAGAACAAGGTTTACTACACCGCTTGTCCAGAGTTAGGCCCTGAATATATTCGTGATGAAAGAAGAGTTAAGGAAATCGAATGGGCATCTAAGATAAGGGGAACGTAGAAGCACGACTTCGAGTCTAGCTACAAGACTCATAAATAAAGAAAAGCGATTCGTGGGAGGCAACCCATGCTTAATTGTGTTGATCCAAGTTGAGCAAACGATCCTTTATAGAAACTGACTTAACAAAGACTTATTAAATATTACGCGGAATTTAATACTTAATCTTAAGAAGAAGAACAATAAACATTCAACACCTCAATATTATTATTAATACGAATACTCTAACCAGTATTAGGGTTTTATAACCTTGAAGTGTATCGACCTTAGATATAGCAAAAACACACGTATATCTAATCTAACCTCGGACCTCCTTTTATAGGCTAAGGAGTCCTTTACATAATACAATACGTAACCTACAAGATAAAGATCTTTTCCATATTTATCTAATACAAAATATTAAACCGACTATACAAAACTAGCAGTGCTTACAATACATTAGCAATGGTTTCACTTTACTACTAGCCGCGGTTTAACTTCAGCAGTGGATTCATTCTTCTGTCAGTGGTTTCATTAACTCTGTCCATGGTTCCAACACTTAGAATAATTCATGATCTGAGGAACCTAAAACCCAATAAATTGTTTGTTTGTTTTTGTGTTATATATCTTTTCATTATTGTATGTTCTCATGTTTGAATTTTTGAAAATGCTTTATTTTGTCTTTAACCTCGTCTTAATTACATATAAAGGTATTTTACAAAAATGATAAGTGTAGGGAAGATTACACACGTTTTTAAAAGAATGTGAACATGAGAACTAATATTATTGAAAATGATATATATGTGTGTTTGTTAGAGTCAAATGCTTGTATCGAGTCATAATGGATGTTTTGCAGGAATTTTTCCAGATTTTAAAGGTGTAATTTTTCAAGAATTTTTCCAGAAAAATGCAGCAGACCAGTTTCTGTCAGGATAACCTGACGGCGTCAGGATTAGAACCTGACGAAGTCAGGAGGAGCAGAAACAACTTATAACTTTCTCTCGTTTTCTGTGCTAATTATAAATTTTTGGAAATTCTCATGTCTTAATTTTCCAGAAAATCTGCAAACATCCATTCCACAGGCATTATATTCTAGTGTAGTAGAGTCATATATAGTTTTATCGCCGATTTTACGCGAAGGTTTCGTCTATTTTCTTAAAGTGTGCAGGTTTTATTTATCAAGAAGAAGAAACATAATATAGGATGGAGCTTATCACGCATACATTCTTCTTGGAAAGAATTTAACCACTACTTCACACGGATCCTACCGAGCTAATCAGGGGAGTACTAGTTTCTTTCTCTTTTAATTACCTTCCGTTATCATAACTTTGATACTTTTGAGGAACATTGGGGACAATGTTCAGTTTAAGTGTAAGGAGGGAGAATAAAACGGGAACTTTGAAACTATGCTTATCTTTGTTCATTTTTCTTGTCCTATTTCATTTGTGTAATAAACCATGAGAAATAATTGTTAGGGAAATTTTAGCGCCAAATTTAAATTTTTTCATGACATGTACGGGTGGGACTTTAGTCTTAATAAAGCGTCTCATGGATAGGAGTTATATGACTAACACAAAAACCTTTTACCACTCAAATTCCACCCCAAAAATCTGAGGTTCACCCCTAGATCTATAGGAATTAAAGCATTCCCCTTTAATGCTTCGAGAGTGTACCGGTAGTATAATAGATTCTAGAACTTGTTTTGTGATGCATTCCGAGATCGCTAGTGAGACTACACTTGTGTAGTTAGGAATAACTAAATGATAAGAGGCATTAGGATAAACCTTGTTTGATACCCATATTATAATTACTTCTTCCACATCGGTCGAGTAATTCCCCCCACACCCTTCCGATGTACTCATCTTTAGTACACGATACCCCTAGTAAACCCCTCAGAGCCTATCCTTTTCGCGGTTCTCGTGATGTTTCGGTTTTCCAAAATATCAATGAAGAGCATTGTTTACAATCCACCCCCAAATGTACACCCAAATCACCTTAGCCTACCTTGTATGCACTCAATTTTAGTGCATTATTGTTATCATACTAAACCTTTAATTCAATTATCTAGTTACTTGCATGGTTGCTCAGTCAAGTCATATCTTTTGTACACAGTTTCGGGACGATTGGGACTCATGGGTAAGTAAAATTTTATGGAGTGACGGGAAAGAGCGTTAAATTCAAATTCCCTTTATTTACGTAATAAAGTACTCCAAGTGTTTTGATCTTTTCAATTCGGGTCAAATTAGTGTTAGAGTAATAAAATCTCAAGTGTAGGGATGCTCCTATAAATCTCTTATATTTTGATGTTATCGTAGAGGATGGTAGAGTAAAAGTGTATGAAAAAAAAGAGTGTTGAAAAAAAAAAAAAAACATACGGGCTACCATCCTACATCTATCTTTATATTTATGTTTGTTTGTTTCAAAGTTATCTAGAGTTTAGTGAGTCTAGTCTTGGCTTAGCAACGCCATTCTTTTCATGCTTGTAACATAAGATTTTTGACTTGCCACCACTAAAACGCCTATCCAACCAAACCCTTTGTTTCCCTACCGTAAGCCTAACGTTACAACCCTTTAAAAGACCTCTTAGATAATTGTTCCTAGGTTCTTACACCAAAGCGGTGGAGGTTTGATCTAGTCTCAAGCCTATGGTAATCTATGTACTATGACCGGTTAATGAGTGTTTATCTTCCATTTCCATTTACTATATTTCATATACACCCGAGAGTTGAGAGAATCCAAACACCCCTTGTGAGGTTCTAGTATATAATTTTCGTGCTTGTTATGACTATTGCGGTGCTTTTACTTGTTAAGAATTATGTTAAACCAATGCTTCATGCCCCCTAGCTTATAAATTGATTGGCCAAAAGCACATTTTCTTGAGGACAAGCAAATACCAAGTGTAGGATATTTGACAAGGATTTAAAACGTACACTTTTAAGGGTTCTTTTAAGCCCTTAATCGCCCACTTTTATATCCGTTACTGCTTAATTTCGTTCCTTTTCACTTTTTAGGTCTCTTGGAAGCAAAATGCTGGAATGATGCATATTTGGACGAAAAGGAAGGAATATATGTATAAAATGGCTAAGTCAAGATCAAAGAAACTCAAGCTGCTGGAATTGAAGCTGACAGCGTCACAAAACAAGGGCGACGCCGTCCCTCTCTACGTAATTAAATTTGTGATGACTCAGTAGACTTTTTGCTAATTTACACCTGATGGCGTCACGCTTTGAAGAGGAAGGGCGTCACGAAGACTTTTCTTCTTATACGGCCTAGATTCAGATTCAGACGACGCCACTACTGAAGACTGACGGTGTCACAACCACAACGTGACGCTGTCCCAATGATGACTTGGCCAAGACGAAACCCTAATGACGGCGATCTGACGGCGTCCCAACTATAAGGTGACGCCGTCGCGAATGTAAAACTATATATAGAAATCGAATTTTCAGAATTTGAGGAGGTAGACTTGTGGAGTAAAAACCAAAAATGACTTAAGTCCGGTTTGGACAGTATCTTAGGGTTCTCATACCCTATTTTACATCAAGATAAGTATTTTACTTCATTGATTTCATTATGTCTTCGATTGTATGTGTGTATACTTGCATGTTTAACATGTCCGTCTAAATTTCTTGTGTGTTTGCTTAGATCTATGAAACCTAGTTATTAATTATTGATTGGTTGTCTCTTATCTTAATTGTAATTGGCTTAGGAGTGCATTAGGCCATCGTTGTGTTTGAATGCTTGAGTAATCTTTGTGAACCTTAGCTTATAAATCACAAGCGGAATTGTAGGTTAAACATCCAAAGATAACCTTAGAGTTAGTTTATGAAACCTAGAGATTTCGTACGAAATAACCTTAAGGTAGTATCAAAGAGTTAGGGATAAAAGCATACCCTACGACCTTAGAAATCACAACGCGTTAAGGATAACGACGTGACAATTCAACCACCAATAAATAATAACTAGGGAGTATTAGTATCTAGGTAGACACACTTTTAATCATCATACGAGCACACATCAAATAGAAATAAGACTACCCATTAGTTTAGATAATTAGATAGTAGAAGTAATCGGTAGAAGTACCAAACCCCCAAATCCAAAACCCGAGATTTTACCCTTAGCTTTCTAAAAAGATAAAAAATAATGTTCCTCAACCTCAACCTTAGCGTAGTACACTTCTTACTAGCATTCCTATTCCCCTAGAGAACGATATCAATACCCGAGGCTTATCCAATACTACACTACAATGATTAGGTTCGCTGCCTAGGTGGTAACATCAAATAAGCCTGAATATTAAGTGTCAATTTCCCCCGATAATGCTTGTAATTTATATCATTTATATGGATTTACGCTTGTTTTCCATTATTTTCCAATTTCAGGTAAATTACGAGCATTGAAGCTAAAGAGACGCGGAACTGGAGAAATATCAAAAGATTTATCATAGTATGCTGACTTTGAAGAAGTTACGACGTAAATCATCTCTCACATTACGTCGTAACTAAAGCGTGACTCAGAAAACCAACTCATCAGAAGGTTACGGCGTAACTCTCCCCAAAGGCTAAGACGTATCTTTATTAGGTCAAATGAGGTTCCGCGCCGCTGATAACTACGCCGTAACTATTTCATCAACTACGGTGTAACCAAGAATATTGAAGACTACGGCGTAACCACTAATAAAGTTACGCTGTAACTAGCAGATCTAGTGCAAAATACGAAGGAATTGATGGTTACGGCGTAACTCTTATATTAGTTACGCCGTAATCCAGATCTGGCCTATAAATACCCCACGAATTCTAGCATTTCTGATCATCCTATTCCACACACAACAACCAGAGAACGTGGGAAAAAGCTAAAGGCAGGTCTAGAGGAGCATACGGAGCTGTCTCCAAGGGATAAATCACTCCCCTGCGATAACCATTAGCATTTTATCTTTTCTTTACTTTCGATTCATGTATTTCGTACATTTGAATATTGAATTGATTTGTATGGTTAATATGAGCGGCTAAGCACCTCTTGGTGCTGGCCTAGTTATGATTCCTTAATTGTTTTTTTTACATTTACATTACTTTCGTATAATTATTTCTAAGTGTATGCATGCATAGTTTATTGGTAGCTACCCTTGTTTCGGTAGTTTTGAATGGCGGTAGAATCCAATTGCCTAGGAGATATAACCAACTGACCCTACGTGAGCGGAATGAGACGGGAAGGGTAAGATATGACTAACTGACGACCCTTTCTACTTGTGTGATTTGACCAACTGATCACCTACCGTTTGGATGAACTTAAGAATTAGGGGGTGAGTGTTTAAGTTGCTAACGCCCGGGCACTCACTATTATAAATCTAGCATGTAGCGGTACTTAATGACTTGGCTTAGGGGACCAAGAACAACAGGACTTATGAGGGGACACCTGACTTCTCTTGTGGTGGCATCTTTGCTGATAGGTTAGGGCGAATTGACCAAATGTTGTCCTCTCGACTTTGACCCCACCTGAAGTAATTGGAAGTAAGTAGATATAGACATTACTAGCTAGGAGGAATAACTAGGTTAGCACCACTATCCTCTATTGATTTATCCTTTACCTTTATTTGCTTTTATCTGCTTTAGTAGTTTAATAATTAATTCCTTATCGAAACCATTATTAAATATTGTGACACCTAGACTTAGTAATAATCCAACACACATAGCTCTTGGGACGACCTCGGTTTTACCGAATACTACACTACACACGACCGGGTACACTGCCCGTTAGTGCATTAAGGTAGACCATAGGTATAACAAGACTTTATAAATATTAAAACCTGGTCAGTAAAACCTGCATCAAGTTTTTGGCGCCGATGCCGGGGAGTTATATTAGGATTTTTATTTATGTTTTTAGTTTTATTCTAATATTATGTCTCTCACCATGAATGATTATCTCACCACCTCTAAAAGTAAACAGGGAATCACCATTCCAGCTCTTGAAGAAAATGAAAAATTCAAATTCTGGGGACTCTGTCTTGAAGAACTAAAAAGATGCTGCTTTTATGGAACCAAAGATGAAGAAGCACACGAGCACATCGCAAAAGTATGTGAAATCGCCAATTTATTCCACGTTCCTGGAGTCTCTAGAGATCATGTTATGATGAGGGCATTTCCTTTTACCCTAAAAGGAAGAGCTAGAGATTGGTTAAAAAACTTCCATCTGGATCTATCACAACGTGGAATTCATTTAAGAAGGCCTTTCTTAAGGAATACCGAACCCCTGCAAAATCCTCTAGCAAGTTGATGAAAATAGGAGGTTTAGCCAATTCACTGATGAGCCACTCTTTACAACTTGGGAAAGATTCAACGAAGCCATCCTCAAGTGCCCCGAGCATAAACTCAACAAGCATGAGAAACTGCAAATATTTTACAACAGGTTGAACATAAAAACTCGGCAATTATTAGACTCAAAAGAACCTATCCCGTTAATGACTGCTGATAAAGGATGGACAAGAGTTGAAGAAGTAGCTCTCCACTCGTCATCTTGGAATGAAGATTGGAATGAAGATCCTATCGAGATACAATCGGTTATAAAGAATCTGGAGGAATTTGAAGTAGATATGCAATCCCTTACTGAAGAAGTCAAGATGGTTAAACACAAGTTCGATAAACCCATTGATGGGAGTGTAACAGATCTGGAAAAGGCTGTGAAGATGCTTGTCAAGGAATCCAGCAGAAAACAAGAAGAGAACAAAAAATTGGTTTGGAATATCAAGCGAGATTACGACCATGTGCTGAGAACACAAGCAGCTGCTATAAGAAGACTTGAAAATCAAGTCGGAAACCTCGCAGAATCTATCAGAATGAGAGATGAAGGAGAACTACCTAGCACAACTGAACCAAATCATCGAGATCTAGCTCATGCTATTACAACCAGAAGTGGATTAAACTATAAGGAACCAGCCTACCCTTCAAACTCGAATGATCTGACTGAAGAAACGCCTCAAGACAACAACAAAGAAACCGATGAGGCTCAACCTACTGTCGAGAAAGTCCGTCCCTACATTCCACCAATACCATTTCTAGGAAGAATTAAGAAGGAACAAGAACGAGTGTTATTTCATAAATTCATGAAGAAATTACAACAACTCAGCATTAATATTCCTCTCGTTGAAGCCCTTGAGAAAATGCCCAAATATGCTAAATTCATGAAATCTCCTTACCCATAGAAGACTTTCTGATCGGACGCAGATAACTTTAAATCAAAGGTGCTCTGCCGCCCTTCTAAAAGATATGCCTCTCAAAGAAGAAGATCCAGGGAGTTTCACCTTACCTTGCATAATCGGGGGAATTTTGTTCAACAAGGCCCTTGCCGATCTTGGGGCAAGCATAAGTCTTATGCCATTCTCTTTCAATTCGCGTCTGGAATTGGGGGAACTGAAACCAACTAGAATGTGCATTGAGCTAGCCAATAAAACAACTCAATATCTTAAAGGAATCGCTGAAAATGTTCTCGTTAAGATCGATAAATTTGTCTTCCCGGTCGACTTCGTAGTCCTTGAAATGGAAGAAGAAGATATCCCAATTTTGCTTGGGAGACCCTTTCTTGCCACCGCACATGCTATGATTGATGTCTTTAACAAAAAGATTTCGTTGGAAATTGGGAGCAATAAGATTACCTTCGATCTTGAAAAATCAATGAGATACGCTTATTTTACTGACGACAACCTTGATGATCTCGACCTTATTGAAGCTAACGCTCAGAAACATGCCCAGGAATGCTTTCTGCCCGACTCTTTGAAATCATTGAAATTCAAAGATAATGATGGGACATCTAGCGATGGAGAAAGCGAAACGGAAGAACTGGCAGTAAACAATCAAACACTATGTTCAGCAAATACCCCGGAAGAAGCCGATACTACCCCAAAACTCAAGGATCTCCCTCCTCATTTAGAATATGCATTCATTAATGGGGATCGTAATTTTCCTGTTGTGATTTCTTCTCTGTTATCTGATGAAGAAAAGGAGTCGCTATTGCAGGTTTTAAGTAAGCACAAGGGGGCAATTGCGTAGAAAGTTTCTGATATAAAAAGAATCAACCCTTCATACTGCTCTCACAAGATACTTATGGAAGATGATTTTAAACCTGTAGTACAGCCACAGAGGAGATTAAACCCAAAATTCCAAGATGTGGTAAAAGACGAAATCATTAAGCTTCTGGATGCAGGTCTAATTTACGCTATTTCTTATAGTCCTTGGGTTAGTCCTATTCATGTTGTGCCAAAGAAAGGAGGAATGACAGTAGTCACTAATGAAGATAACGAGCTGATCCCTACTAGAACAGTCACTGGCTAGAGGATGTGCATCGATTACAGGAAATTAAATGACGCAACAAGAAAGGATCACTTCCCCCTTCCATTTATCGATTAGATGCTAGAGAGACTCTCTGTGCATGAGTATTACTGCTTTCTAGATGGATTCTCGGGATAATTTCAAATTCCTATCGCCCCTGAGGATCAAGAAAAGACTACTTTCACCTGCCCTTACGGAACATTCGCCTACCGAAGGATGCCTTTCGGACTATGCAACGCTCCCGCCACATTCCAACGGCGCATGACTGCAATATTTTCGGATATGTTTCAAGATTTTATGGAAGTCTTCATGGACGACTTCTCGGTTTTTGGTAACTCTTTCTCATCTTGTCTTTATTAATTTATCTAAAATGCTTGCCAGATGTGAAGAAACCAACCTTGTCCTTAACTGGGAGAAATGTCATTTTATGGTAAAAGAAGGGATTGTTTTGGAGCATAAGATTTCCCAAACAGGGATCGAAGTTGATAAAGCTAAGGTTGACGTTATTTCTCGACTTCCTTATCCAACCATTCTAAAAGGAATAAGGAGTTTTCTTGGGCACACTGGATTTTATAGAAGATTTATAAAAGACTTTTCCAAAACTGCCAAACCTATGACCCAACTCCTCATGAAAGATGCAAAATTTGATTTTAACAACGATTGCAAAAAAGCTTTTGATATTTAAAAGAAAAACTAACTACTGGCCCTGTTATTATTGCTCCGGATTGGGGGAACGATTTTGAACTTATGTGCGATGCTAATGATTATGCTGTGGGAGCTGTTTTAGGACAAAGGGTGGATAAAAAATTTTAACCCATTTATTATGCTAGTAAAACCTTAAATGAGGCACAGGAGCATTAAACAACCACTGAAAAGGAACTCCTGGCTGTGGTTTATGCCTTTGATAAATTCAGGTCTTATTTAGTAATGTCAAAAACTGTTGTCTACACTGACCATTCTGCTTTGAAGTACTTATTCAATAAACAGGATGCCAAACCAAGATTGATAAGATGGGTGCTGCTGCTGCAAGAATTTAAAATTGAAATCAAGGATAAGAAAGGGGAAGAAAACTTAGCTGTTGATCACCTCTCACGATTAGAAAACCCCGAGCTTGAAGATCTTGACAAAGAAACTATCCGGGACTCCTTCCCCGACGAGCATCTCATGGCAGTAAGAATTAAGGATTCCAGTTCTGAACCATGGTACGCAGATTTCGCTAATTACCTCGCGGCCAGAGTATTACCGAGAAACAAAACTTATGATCAAAAGAAAAAGTTCTTCTCAGATCTTAAATATTACTTCTAGGATGATCCTTTCCTTTTTAAATCATGCCCTGATGGTATTATTCGGAGATGCGTATTTGGAAATGAGAAAAACTTATTCTGGAACATTGTCACAACGGACCTGCAGGAGGACACTATGGGGTCGATAATACTGCTCGGAAGGTTTATGAGGCTGGATTCTTTTGGCCTAGCATTTTCAAAGACGCCGCAAAACATGTAAGGGATTGTGACGCTTGTCAGAGGGCAGGGAACATCTCTTCTCGAAATCAGATGCCACTCAACAACATTATGGTATGTGAGGTTTTTGATGTATGGGGGATCGATTTTATAGGACCTTTCACTCCGTCGAAGAATAAAAGTTATATCCTTGTAGCTGTTGATTACGTTTCAAAGTGGGTCGAAGCTGAATCTCTGCAAACATGTGATGCTAGAAGTGTCATTCGTTTTTTGAAAAGATTATTCTCCAGGTTTGGGATCCCTAAGACCATCATTAGTGATCGAGGGACACATTTGTAATGCTATTATGGAGAAAGTTCTCAATAGATATGGGGTACTCCACCGAATGTCTACACCTTATCACCCACAAACTAATGGGCAAACTGAAAACACCAATAGGGTACTCAAGTGAATTTTAGAAAAATCAGTCAGCAGTAACAGAAAAGATTAGTCCGACAAACTCGACGAAGCGTTATGGGCATTCAGAACAGCTTTTAAAACTCCTATTGGAAGTTCCCCTTTTAAGATTGTTTATGGAAAAACATGTCATCTTCCCGTGGAGTTGGAACATAAAGCATATTGGGCTCTCAAGAATGATAATTTAGAGGCTGATGTGATTAAGGAACACCAATTTTCCCAAATTAATCGTTTAGCTGAATTACGAGACGAAGCATACGATCATGCCAAAGCATACAAAGACAGGACCAAAAGATGGCACGATAAGAGAATTAAGGATAAAAGATTTGAAGTAGGACAGGGGGTTCTCGTTTTTAACTCAAGACTCAAATTATTCTCTGGAAAAATGAGATCTCGTTGGGTTGGCCCCTACACAGTAAGTAAGGTGTTTCCTTATGGGACTATTGAGGTTCATAATAAGGAAGGAGTATATTTCAAGGTAAATGGACACCTTTCAAAAATTTATTATGGGCAAGATGTTAGCAAGCTTTCGGGAGATGATTTCTTCGCCCCTGCCTAGAGCACCGCGACTCTGAGTCTAACTTAAAGACTCGTAAATAAAGAAAAGTGTTGTTTTGGGAGACAACCCTAATTATCCCTTTCTTTTGTTTTATTTCCATTTCTGTAGGGTTTTGTTTTTTCTAACCATTCTTGCAGGAAACAGGAAGTAATTACTGCTGCAGTTTGCTGATCTGACCATAGTTATGTCGTAACTCATCTTTGTGATTACGCCGTAACCAACCTGTTGCAGCAGAATCTTAGACGTATTACCGATTACGGCGTAATACCATCTCTGTAGTTACGCCGTAACCACTCGCTTTGCAGCTTATGTCAGGTTTTCCCAGTTACGGCGTAACTCCCTCAAAGAGTTACGGCGTAACCTTCCTCTGCTTTAATTCTTTCATTTTAAAACACAATAACCTTGTATTAGTATTTTAAATGAACTTTGTGGGTGTGTTCCCTGTAAACCCTCACGAGACTTCACTCGTCCACTTGGGACACTAAGTGGTTTAAAAGGCTTGTTGCATATGCTAAATGCAACCGTGATTCTTACGAAAGTGAGTTAGGTTTGTTTTTCATTTTTTATTTTTTAGAATTATGCTTGTCGGTAGTGTGATTTCAGGGATTGAAGTTTGTTCATGACGCTTATACGAAGGCACGTCTCTTTTTCGTGAGCCTTCTTTCTTTTTGGAGAAAATTTTAGGGAATTTCTCGCTCTAATTCTACTTTTCTCTTCACCTTTATTTAATGCTTAGTACAAAAGAGAATTTGTACAATTCAAGTGGGGGGACGGGAGTAGAATTATCTCTTGAACATTATTTTGCCATCATTTTTCTAGTTTATTTTGAAAAATTATGCCATTTTTAAAATTTTGACATGTTTTTCTTAACCTAACTACATTAGACCTTAGCCGAGCACATACAACCCTTGATATATTATGGTGAGATTAGCCTTATCCGTTTCCAATATTTTACCCCAAATCCACCAAATTATGAGTGTGCCGGTAGCTTGTAAACTTTAGAACTTGGCATTTGCATCATTTCGAGACCATAGACGAGGTATGTTGAGTTAGCTCGATGTATTTGGACATTTCAGTTTTAGAAGGCAATATTATAGGATTATTACCCAAATAGCCTACCATTGTGTGTCTATCGATTAGTCACCTCGACTTCTCGACCCCCGTGTGAAACCCTTTTGTTGCACTCACCTTTAGTGCAAGATACCCCTAGATACACCCATCTAAGCCATTTCTTTCATTTTGTTAACCCAATATATTGTTTTGATACACCTATACACCTTAGCCTACCCTGTAGTCTTTATTTGTGATTGGGAAGTCATCATTTGCCTAAGTTCAAGGTTCAAGAGGAAAGGTTCGGAAATCACACTTTAATCGACAACATATTCCTGAAGATCATTGAAGACCCCCCAAATTCCCATTGTTCATCTCAAGTGGGGGGGATATTATGTTTAGTTATGATTGTTATGTTGAAAATAAAAGTAATTCGAATATATATATATATATATATATATATATATATATATATATATATATATATATATATATATATATATATATATATATATATAGTTGTTATGTTATTGTAAAGTGCGATGTTATAAGCACTATGTTATGAGCTTTATAGATTTAGTATCGAGGAGGCCACCTAGGTCACATTTGAAGATTGGAGTTGGTAATTATGCCAACAGTTGGAGAAAAGGTAGTGTGCCCATCACGACGTCCTCTAATGACACATCTGCCTAGTATTTCATGATCCTGTTTCTTGACTTCGAAGCTTGAACTTTGGGCGGACGGTAAGTGGTGATGACTTGGTTATAGATTTAGACTACCTGCTTGTTTTTTATTTTACACCATTTATATATCCCATGTCTTATCCTACCTTTTAGTCATGAAGCGTGTCTAAGTGATGCAGCGAGCAATCTTTGGTGTCTTGGCCATGGATTTGGTCATGTATTATTGATTTTGTCCACTTCGCCGTGACATGTTAGTAATGACGAGTCACCCCTTAACCTTTGTCGTGTCTACCCATATTGCCTTCGAGAATTGTTTAGCCCTTAACTCTAGTGGTGGAGATTTGTGTAACCGCCAAGCTTATGATAGAATACATGCTATGACTGTGTGATTGAGTGATCACCCCGAAATTGACACTTAGAATAGTTGAGAGATTTGAGTGTTTCGTTCCCATTTCGTGAGGTGTTCGGCTTTGTTTTATTCTAGCATAAGGGATTTGTAAACTTATATTTTCCAGGTTTTGGGAGATATCTTTTTAGGAATCTTTCTAATAAGGTCTACTTGACGGCAAGTAGAGTTCAAGTGGGGGGATATTTGATAACATCAAATAGTCCTGAATATTAAGTGTCAATTTTCCCCGATAATGATTGTAATTTATATCATTTGTATGGATTTACGCTTGTTTTCCATTATTTTCCACTTTCAGGTAAATTACGAGCATTGGATCTAAAGAGACGTGGAACCACTAATAAAGTACGAAGGAATTGAAGACTACGGCGTAACCACTAATAAAGTTACGCCGTAACTAGCAGATCTAGTGTAAAATACGAAGGAATTGATGGTTACGGCGTAACTCTTATATTAGTTACACCGTAACCCAGATCTGGCCTATAAATACCCCACGAATTCCAGCATTTCTGATCATCCCATTCCACACACAACAGCCAGAGAACGTGGGAAAAAGCTAAAGGCTGGTCTAGAGGAGCATACGGAGCTGTCTCAAAGGGAGAAATCACTCCCCTACGATAAGCATTAGCATTTTATCTTTTCTTTACTTTCGATTCATGTATTTCGTACCTTTGAATATTGAATTGATTTGTATGGTTAATATGAGCGGCTAAGCACCTCTTGGTGTTGGCCTAGTTATGATTCCTTAATTGTTTTGTTTACATTTACATTACTTCCGTATAATTATTTCTAAGTGTATGCATGCATAGTTTATTGGTAGCTACCCTTTTTTCGGTAGTTTTGAATGACGTAGTGGCCAATTGCCTAGGAGATATGACCAACTGACCCTAGGTGAGCGGACTGAGATGGGAAGGGTAAGATATGACCAACTGACGACCCTTTCTACTTGTGCGATTTGACCAACTGATCAACTACCGTTTGGATGAACTTAAGAATTAGGGGGTGAGTGTTTAAGTTGCTAACGCCCGGGAACTCACTATTATAAATCTAGCATGTAGCGGTACTTAATGACTTGGCTTAGGGGACCAGGAACAACATGACTTATGAGGGGACACATGACTTCTCCTGTGGTGGCATCTTTGCTGATAGGTTAGAGCGAATTGACCAAATACTGTCCTCTCGACTTTGACCTCACCTGAAGTAATTGGAAGTAAGTAGATGTAGACATTACTAGCCAGGAGGAATAACTAGGTTAGCACCACTATCCTCTATTGATTTATCCTTTACCTTTATTTGCTTTTATCTTGTTTAGTAGTTTAATAATTAATTCCTTATCGAAACCATTATTAAATATTGTTACACCTAGACTTAGTAATAATCCAACACACATAGCTCTTGGGACGACCTCGGTTTTACCGAATACTACACTACACACGACCGGGTACACTACTCGTTAGTGCATTAAGGTAGACCATAGGTATAACGAGACTTTATAAATATTAAAACCTGGTCAGTAAAACCTGCACCACTAGGGTGTTGAAAAACTTGCTCGATGAAAAGGAAGTTCCTTTGACCCCGAACGCGTTATACACGCATCATCCTCCAACTCAGAAGCTAACTTATTCATATGCCACATCCTCTGCATCAGGTATATCCTTATATCCTCCAACATGGTAATTATGGGCTTCCCTTTAGCACCTAAGATCCTTCCATTGAAGGTTTTAGAGATTCCATTCTCAAATGTTGTTGTACATTTGTCCATTTCAAAAATGCCTTAGACCAAGTGTTGGGGTTTCTTTCCACAAGCCAGTTGTATGCAGCTTCATCTAGCATCTTGATTTCTTCCGTCTTTTGCAGAAATGTCTGTTCAAGAGTGGTAGCTACAGCAGTCCAGAACAACCTCTTATATTGGAGACTACTCCATTTTTTCTTGAAATTAGCATAGATATGTCTAGTGCACTGTCTATGCTCAACATTTGGTAACTAGCTAGAAACTGCCTCAATCAAGCCCTGTGATATGATTGTTATGCATCGGATATATATAATAAATCAACAACATCAAATATATATAATAATTTAGCAACATTAGACATTAGATTAATACCTTTTGAGCATCATATATGATTGTCAACCCACTTCCACTTGCCAAG
Organism: Chrysanthemum makinoi; assembly: GCA_910596185.1. NCBI lineage: Eukaryota > Viridiplantae > Streptophyta > Magnoliopsida > Asterales > Asteraceae > Chrysanthemum > Chrysanthemum makinoi. Next base: position 147,957,442 of record OU343218.1, read on the forward strand.
CTCAAATATCATGCAACAAGGAAATAAACCAACACCAGTTGTTTTTATTCTCAACACCTACAACAGCCCATGCTATGGGATACATTTGATTGTTTGCATCCCTTCCCATAGCAGTGATCAGTTTTCTTTTACAAGTGTGAGTCAAAAAGCAACCATCTAATCCAATAACCCTTCTAGACCCATCTAGCCATCCTTGTTTCACACCATTAAAACATGCAAACATTCTCTTAAAGAAAGTATACCCATCCTCTTTCTCATCAAGGTCCAAGTGACATGTGGAATTTGGGTTTGATTCCAACACTGTTTGCATGTGCTCCCAAAGCTTACTGTAATGTTCAACTAATCCACCCTCATGGTCAAATAAGGCACGTTGTTTTGCCCTCTTGCATTGGCCCAAGCCAACATCAATCATAAACTTTCATCTAATAGAATTTCTCATAGCTTTGTGGGTTATCCAAGGACTGTCAATTATATCTCTAGCATAATGGTGTATAATCCATCTATATGTCACCAAACAACCCAAATCATAGTTTTTGCAACACTTATGATCAGGGTATAAAGTTTTGATTTGGAATGATTTTTCAGAGCTCATCCATAAAGCCCATAATCTAAATGGACAATTAGCTTAACTACCAATCTTTTTCTTATCTGCAATTTTCTTCTTTGTCCATCTTTCCTTAATTGTCTCACTACTCTTACCATTTTTCTTACTACTATTTCTTTCCTCAACATGCTTAGTACTCTCTCCTTCCTCATTCTGCTTACTACTCTCTCCTTCCTCAGCCTGCTTACTACTCTCTCCTTTCACATCACTCAGGGGTTTAAGTTTTTAACCTTTCTTTCCTGCACACTCCCTTCATTCAGATCTCTGCCACAATATACCAAAACCTTACTATAATAATTTTTCATGTATCATAGTTGATAACCATTTTGAGCTCCATAGTTTGCTAAACATTGCTTTAACTGCATTGGACTTTCAAACTTCATGCCTAAAACTGGTGTGCATTTATCGCATGGATTATTTGGATAGAAAGATGGATATGACACATTTTTTAGCCTTATACTTCTTGTCAACTAAATGTTATACTTCTTGTCAACTAAATGGTCATCTGTGTCATGCTCCTCTAGAATAAACCTTCCATCTAAGGGTTTTAGATTGTCTGTATAACCTATAAAGTTACCCTTCCTAACCAATTTGTTAAGCCATGGGTCATCAGTAGTAATCTTAGGTATATCAATAGACTCTTCACCCTCAATATGAAAATCAACAATGTCATTTAAGTCATCTAATAGGTCACATGTTTCACCATCATTGGATGAATCTGACTCTGGTGAGTTATCTTGTTGATTTAGTTCATCTTGGATCAGTTGCAAGACATCATAACCATAATGTTCAATGTATCAATCTATTTTAGAACCATTGTTATAACCAACTTTTACAAAGTTTCTAACATCATCATCTGTTGCTAACTCCTTAAGATGAAGAGTAAGAGGCATACCAAGAATGCAATAAAACATTTTTAAAGGTGGTTATAACATCAGCCTTCGAATGATAGGATACATCTCTGTGTAAGACATACCTTCAAAATCGACATTCTTTATAACCCTAAATTTACCATTTGCGTAGCTTAAAAGACCTGAGGTGAACACACCATCATGGTAGAGGTTAACAATAAAGGGATTAGTAGTTCTTTGAGACCTGCAAAATTAATATTTGATTAGGACTTTCAAAAATTAACGTTAAAAAAAGAGGGGAAACTATAAGATTAGAAAGAAAAAAAAACAACTTACATTGTAACAAGCCAAAAATGTTTAAGATCAAACACATTTTAATTAGGGTTTTATTGGAAGTAGAGTGAAGTACCGTAAATGGATAATTAGGGTTTTTTGGGCGTGTTAGAGCGTTTATATAGAGGGAATTACCCATTTTGACTTTTTTAAAACATTGGATGACATGGAAATACATGTCAGCAACATTAAACGAGTAGGCACAAAAAAGTCAACTAGAAACGAGGTCAACTTGGCTGACATGTACCATTTTGTGAAAATATATCACATAATGAATAAAAAAATAAGAGTAAATAAAGAATAACGAATCTCAAATATGTTGGTTGTTCATAATGAATCAAATGGGATAGTGCATAGAGAATCCTTGACTTTTGTCCTTTCAAAAATTACAATTTACAAATTATACCCTCAACAATTTCATTTATTAAACAATCTAATACTTCATTAATAAAATTAAACATTACAATATGAAATAAAAATGTTACGATACGAAATAAAAATGTTAAGAAATTAAAATTCAATAACGAAATAAAATAAAACTACTCGAGTGGGTTTGGCAAATTATATTTTTCTGCGATTTTCTTCTTTTCCATTTCGATCTAATACGAAACGGTCGGATCCATCTCCTTCGTGTTAATACCTATAAATTTAAATTCTTCGATACGCATTATCGTTCGGTCTTTCTCTTTAGCCTCCTCGTACGCCTCTTGGGCCATTTCCCGTCTAAGTCGAATCTCGGATGACATAGCTTCCAATTAGCTTGACGAACTTCCACTGATGCTTGTTGTGGTATCAGATTTTCGTTTTTTTTTTCTTCTGGCGCTTGGTTTTCCGGTTGGGCGTGGCCGTGCATAATCTCCGAATAGCTCTTGGTGGCTTTGTCCGGGGACGTCTCCCGTTAAGTCAACTGGTTCTGGCGCGTCTCATATTTTATGTTCCTTCAAAATTTCCCACGCGTCCTTTTGAGCAAACGAAACACCTCCATGCTTGTCACAATACATTTGTCTAGCTAGTCTCATATTATCCAAGTCATTTTCACCACTTTTTGCCAAACGTTTAGCACGTTTGTAAACCACGTTAAACTTTTGGCAATTTCCATTCACCGTGTGCCACTTGCTTGTTATCATTTCCTTGTTGCGAACTTGACATTTTTTCTTGTTGAACTCGTTCATAACCTGAAACTAAAACGTGGTGCACTTTTGTGAAACTTCAACATTTCGATCCTCGAAACCAGCCAGGTAACACGAGGCAAGTAGTACTTCCTCCTCCGGTGTCCAACGTAACGTACTTCCACTCATGTCGGGATTTTTTTCGTCATAAGGCTCGGGTTCTTTGGATTTTTTTGTCATATGTTTACCTCGACTTTTGTGTTTTCGGGGAGACGTAGCATCAGGGTCGATTTGAGAATGTAAGGATTGAGTTTGTGGTTCGGTTTGTTCTGGTGGGTTTTGTTGCGGATTTTGGAAATTTTGTTGCCACATCATATACAATTGATGTTGTTGATAAAGTTGCTCGGGTGTCAAGCCAAGTGGGTTTGGGATTCCAGATGAAGGCGCATTTGGGTTCGGGTTTAAAGAAGATTCGGCGTTCGGATTTCCAAAACCGAGTAAGTTCATTAAACTCTCGTCACGACCTCCACACATTGCTTTTTTTTTTTTTTTTTTTTTTTTGGTGAGAATGAAAGTATTTGAGTTTTAATTTGAGATTGTGAGGAGTGACTATATATAAAAGTTTTGAATCTTTTTATTTATTTATTATTTTGAAAAGTATCCGTAAGATTCAAATGAGAAGGGTAAGGTGATTTTTTTTTTTAATTAGCCATTGCATTTGAGGGGGTGTTTTGTAAATGTGGTTTTGTCGTCACATATGTTCCAAGTTACGTTGATATATCAACGTAATCCTTAATGCCTGTCCAACGCACATCATAGGGGTATGGTAACGCGGATAGCAACGCAACCACGTAGGCATCAACGGCGTTGATACGGTACCATACCGAGCTGTCACACCCCAAAAATGGCGCAGCGGAAATACATTTACGGGGTATGACTTCATGATCAAGAACACAAGGCGTCTAAATAGAGAAATACTAAAATGCGTAACATATGATGGATCATAGTCGCAAATTTCCACAACCGGGATAAGTACAAAATCTAAGATCCAAACATAAGTCTCAAAGTCAAACTACTTCATAAGGAACAGTCAAGCTGCAACTCCTCGGGATACATCTCGGGAGGGTCTTGTCTTAAGTCTTGCTAGGCCAGGCCAATACTCAACCTTCTAGACAACTTCAATAACACCTAAAAATGGATACTAAAAAACGTCAACATAAAGTTGGTGAGCTCGTAGGTTTAAGAGTTAAACCACGAAGCTGCGAACAATTTAGAGTAGGACAATAGTGAGCATGATATACAAATATAAGCACTAACTGAAACCACGATGCATGCAACAACTGAACCTCACAAATGTCACGTGTACACGATTTCCAATAATCCTGATAGTACTATCAATGCTTTGGCTCCAAATGGAGTTAAACAGTTGCGTACAAATGAACACACAACAAGATCACACAGAAAGCACATATTTCAAGCAAACGCACATAATTGTCCAGAAACACAAAAATAGAAGATCACGGCATAAAAACAGTTAAAAAAAAATGTTGAGTACCATTTTCCCCCAAGGAAAAATATTAGAAAAAGGGGCTATGAAAACTCACCTTAGTCAAGCAATGCACAACACAACAAATCAAGAGTAGTATAACACAACGGCAACTAAAACGTCACGGCATAATGGACTTGGCACGACCTAATAATATATAGACTTGTCTCAAAATATATCCATAAAAGAAATCAGATGCGCAAGAGTTTTCAAAAGTTAACCATTTCCATTCCTAAAATCAATTATTTCCATTTCCAAAAATAACCAATTGTATTTCCTAAAACAATCTTGTTTTAGCCCTTATACAAGAGTTTGGTATCATCGTTTGTGTAACGGAAGAGGACACTGACTCAAGAGTACACATGCCAAAAAGGAAACAAACCTCGGAGTCGACTCGAAGAATAAAATGAGAAGTCAAAAGAGATGACGAATAACAAATGAAAAACACACAAAATGGATAAAAGAGTTGGTGGTCGTCGGTATTTTCCCATAATCCCAATTATTTGTATGAAATATATTCGTTTTATGATTTGAAGTAAGTTTGGACTTAAAATAAAAGGTATCTTTTGAAAGAACCTTAAATTTATAAATTTCACAAAATTTCGTTATAATTCGTTCGTTCATTGAACATTTCCGAGTCAAATGACTTTATTAAAATTTAATTTCCAAAGTTGTTTAGACAACAAATGTTATAGATATTATTGTTCGTTAGACATTATTTCCATTGTTTACCCATTACGAATCGAATACATTAAATTCGTTACGAGTCTAATGTACTATATCCGTTTCGTGTTCCAATAGTCCAAAATGTCTAAAATCCAACAATATTCCATGACAAAATATATGTTTCAAGCCCGGTGTTGCAAAATCCTAAAGAAGTTCCAACCACCAATCTATCATCAAGTCAATCTCAGCGAAACTACAAATAATGTTTTATGATGAATTTACCTCGAAACATTTAATACTCTCGTGATTTCCTTATTTTTTTTATCCAAATCGTCGATTACATGTTATATTCTTTTTGTCAAAATATATATTAATTAACAAATCTAGAATTTGTTAACTAATACTAATATCAAGTGGTTATTAATTACTTTTTCTTTTTATTTATGTCACGAAAATATGTCACGATATATTATCCGTTTCGAGTCAAATCCTCATTTCAATCCCTCGGGTCTAAACTTAATTCTCGAACCCAAGATTAACCCAATATAGTCCATTTGCCACAAGGTCGGGTCAACGAGTCAATACATCGATATATTACGTCTATATAACCACGTATAGGCAAACCGAGGTCGCACCGAGACCACGAGGTCTCGGCTAACACCCATATAGCCAAAACATCACAATATCAAGTCCAAGCTCAAGTCATAATCTCACAATCAGAGTTCTCAGCCACACAAAATTCCTATGGCTCGAGTTTATCCATAAGTTCAAACCAAAACCCAACCGGTCAAAAGAAATTAACACAAAACTTGCCACGCCGAGACCTCGCGGTCTTGGCTCGAACCCTTGATGCTGACAAAACCAAACGGACTGAAATGAGGGCGTAAGCCATATGGCTTCGACCACAACCAAACGGACTGAAATGAGGGCGTTAGCCATACGGCTTCGACCACAACCAAACGGACTGAAGTAGCCCTAAAACATAACCAAGCCAAGCTAAAAAAAAAGAGACCGAGACCCACGAGTGGGTTCAGTTCCAAACCATGACCCCAGAAAAGCCAACAAACAAATCAAATAACCAACTCAAACAAATAAGCTAGTGAGCTTAAATATAAGATCGGATCAAGAGGTAACGAGGCGTACGAGAGCTTTGAGCTCATGGCACGCATACCAAGAATAGAACACGTGACACAAAACAATGATACCATATGCTTTAGATTCGTTTTAATAAATTTTTTCCCGTTTTTCATTTGTTTCGAGCCTCACCGATTCGCACAAGGGTGAGAATCGATGAGTTTACCACCTAAACCCATTGATCTATCTTACTTTCTTACCAAAACTCAACAACCAAGAAGAAGGAGGAAGCGGCGGCGCGTGTAAGTGGGTATCACAGCGCGTGGAGGTGAGAAACTCGTTCAAAAGGAAGATATAAGGGTGGGTTTGATGGGGTTTCCACCGGAGAGCGGCGGTGTGATGGTGTCGGTGGTGGTTTATGGAGGTGACAGTTGTGGTGTATATGAGAGGGAGGTGACAGTTGGGGTTTCCACCATAAATTTTTAAATTGCTTTTCCACTAAAAATGACTATTTACATGACTGATTTTTGCATAAAACGTCATAACTAAATCAATAACCGTATATTAGGTTTAGACTCGTGTCGGAACGCGTTGCGTGATATGTTCATGATTTGCGGTTTAGCTTAAATTTAAGTATAAAACAGATACTTAAACTTTTTAAAATAACCTATTTTTGAGTGAGGACCATGAGAAAAATGTGGGTTGTTATAGTCTACCCCCGTTAAAAAGAATTTTGTTCTCAAAATTCAACTGACTAAGGACCTGAGCTTGATCGGATAGTATTCACCATTCGTTTACGTTGTACATAGAAGGCTACGGGTGTGGTGTCAACCCAAATAGTACCGGGTGCTACTTCCCAAGTGGTACTATCATTACCTCCTAACCTCTTGCAATCACACAAATGAAGCCACATAATAACCACATAGTAAGGCAAGCTTTCCGTCCTTGAGTGAAGCCATCAAAAACCTTAAGCAAATTATTAGGTAGCTTAAGTTGAGCCTCAACTTGAATTTATGCTTAAACCCACAACTCATCAAAGAAGAACTGTCATGAGGTTAAGCTATGCAACAAGTTGAGCCTGCCCTTAAGCTACATAATAACTTGAATTCCAACTTAATTTTGCAACCCAATCAAACAAGAACAGCCTTGAAATTAAGTTAAGAAACTCAACGCTTTCGATGAATTGGCTCAATTTTGGGATCATTTTACAAATAAACAAATCAGTAGGTATCTAAAGCTTAGATTCGCATAGGTTAAGGAGATTCATATAAGGGGGATGTGTATACTTGCTTCCTTCAATTTAATAGTGCGTGCCCTAAGTACATCTCCTAAAGTCAGATAGCATGCCTACTCTGATCATCTGTCTAGAAATGGTAAGTCATACACAAACCTAATTGTGTTCCCAATTCATCCTATAGGGCCTGCCAAAAATAGTGGTGTGAACCGTCTATCACGATCCGATGTAATAGATACGGGCGCTCCTCTTATGTGTCCCTCTTAATTGGATATCCTTGAATACTACGAAAGCATTGATTAACCAAAGGACTTAACATGTAAACTCGAAGTGCTCGCATATAGTTCTGAACGTGGTGTGATAACTCGTAAATTCCTCAATGCGTCGTTATTGGAAAAACATCGATTAGAGCGATGGGTTTGACTAATTCGAGTTACGAGTCGTATTTTATATCGTTTTTATTGGAAATAATATTTTTAAAAAATTGGCGTAACTCTCGAGTCACGAATCCCTTGTTTTCTAGTTAAAGCGAGCCCCGAATCACATATATCGAAAGTTTTATAAAGTTTCACTTAGGGTCCTTAGGATAATTTATGCAGTCACCCCTATAGATTTGACTTTACATGTCTAGTCCCTCGTGTGGCTATATGTACCCTTATCCTCTCTCAATCCCTCATTTGATACCACCACTTTCTCTCTCTTAAATTTCACACACAAACACTTCTTTCTCACTCTAAGAAATCCAACCACCCTTGTCTAGGGTTCCGGCACCGTCATATTTTCCGGCCAACTTTCCGGCGACCTCTTCTACTTACACCACCTATCCCAAACGATAGATCGGTGTCTTGTGACCACGTTGGTGCATGACAATCACGTCCAAACTCACCCACGCGCTCCAAATCTTGATTTCAAGATTCGGACGTCTAGGGTTTTCATGAAAATCGATGTAAATGGGATTCGTGCTTGGTTGATACGAGTTGTACTCGTATAAGGACAACACCAAGCCCTCGTTTACTTCTCTTTCTCACGGTAAACACAACTCACCCGTTTTCATTCATCTTGTACGCGTATGTATTTTTTTTATGTTGTTGTTTTTGTGGTTAAAAATAAATAAAACATGTATGAAAAACAGTTTTGATAAACCATTTAAATTATTTGTTTTGTTTTCGTGGGCATAAACGTGAATTTAAAGGAGATGTGATATAAAAATCGTGGGTCAACAAATCTGGAAAACGAGTTAAAGACATAAATCGGTTATGAAATTGTGTTTGTGTGGTATGGAGAATTATTCAGTGGTGTTTCGTTCATGTGGGTTTGAAATGGATTCGGGTTAGGCCCGTTTGGTTTCTGTACAGGTTGGGGTTATGGGTCAGGTGACTCGGTTTGGTAAAACATGTGTTGGTCTTAATGAGGTCTCGAGTTTAAGTCAGTCATGGGTCTTGGCATTTGTATTAGGCAGCCACGATTAGGTTGCGTTTGATACTTTGGTTGTTGCTTTCTAACATGAGTTGAGCCATTAACACTATAAATATGTTTAGTTTTAGTCACCCTTTTTATGTCTTAATATCATATTTGGTGGGTTCCTTTAAATGGTCACTTGACAGTTGCTTTGTCTCGGGTTCTCAAATGGGTATATGATATAAGTAAAAAGGATTACGGGTCCAATTGTATTACGTCACGGTAATAGTTTATAAGTCGTAGACATGGTTAATATGGAATATCGAAGCGCACACTATGGCCATATTATATCTAGTAATCGAGATAATGAGATAACGAGATTAATGAAACGGTTAATGGTACGAGACAATGGATTAACCACACACACACACACAAACACACACACACACACACACACACACACATATATATATATATATATATATATATATATATATATATATATATATATATATATATATATATATATATATATATATATATATATATAACACAACGTAACTATGTAACGAATCAATTTTACAACTATGACGACATAAGCTATCATGATATACGATATTAGACTTGATCGAATAAGGAATAAATATTTATAAAACGGTGTGATAAACTTTGTGATCAATAATTAATATCGGGCATTATATATACGTTATAACTTATAAGTGTCTAACTATGTTTTATAAATTAGAATAACACTTGAAATGCGAGTCTTGTGGAATGTAAGTTGTGCTTATTAAACATTTTAAGCTAACCGAATATAATGTGTTGGACTCAACGCGAGTTAAATATATTTATTTCGCGATATGTTTAAATATTCTATTTCCTAATTTTAACTAATAACGAAATAATTAGATATATAATTTCAACGAAAATGGTTTCCAATTATTATAAACCTTTATAATGACTTGTGTTTTATAAATACAAAATATCTTTCATAAACTTTTGATAACGATTTTATTGTTTAGTATGTGGTACTCTACTAAACGTCTAGGTTTAAATGAGTTTAGTATAATTGTTTTTGCGCTAAAACTGAATATTCCGTTTTCACATCTAAGCTGCTATTGAATTATATAACTATAGATATTATAGACGGATATGGTTTAATCTATTATACACCCTTATTAAATACGATGGCAACTCGTGTTTTATAACACATGATTAGCTTTTATAAACTTGTTTGGAAATATTATTTTGATAAGATAACTTATTAAAGTCGTAATGGTTTGGGAACATTGGGATAGACGAACGTGTCAGTTATAGTACACTATTTACCATACCTTATATGAAGTAATTTCGGGAAAACTTGTATAAGTACGAATAACGATTGTGAAACCTTTAATTGAGCGGTAAATGGAACTTATCTTCTATTATAAACATGTACGTTTGGGATTATTGGGTAAATTACCGAAACTTGCTAATTAACCTATTTATTTTCTATAAATAGTTGTCGTCATTTCCTAGTCTTTGACTAGCTTGAGTATGGTCGGTATTTATTGACTTTGTCAATGTCTTTTCCTTTTTGGCATGAGTTATGGTCTATATGTCTCGATTATATCGATGTCTTCTTTCCTTCGCGTGAGTTGTACGTCACGTCTATGTTTCTTACCACCACACGAAACGTTAAAACTAAACTTTTGAGATATTAATTATGAACTTTTGGGAACGATAATGTACTTTTGAAAGTAACTACATGAATGATCCATGAAAACTACAACACATTACTTTCTATTGATTTCTTTATCGTATGAGCCGTATTCTAAGAATATCGTATACGCATTAGGTTGCGTCACAACTATTCTATTGTACTCGTCGTACATTCTTTTGGATGCCATGGAGATTAACTTTAAATGTCAGTCGTGTCAATAGTGAATAGTGCATTGTTGTGGCTAAGGTGAGTTTCATAGCCCCACTTTTATCTACGTTTTTAACTATATTGGGGGTGAGAATCATGCTACTATTTTTGGACCGTGAAAACTATTTAGATTTGCTTATATGCTTGACTGTTTAGATAGATGTGCGGTAGTTGTTGCCTTAGATTAGGGTAGCAATCCTAATTGCTATAACTGTTGCCTAGCTAAGAATAGACTTCTACCTCGACCTAGTCCGGGGTTGGCAATTGTTCTAGATTTTGCCACGACAGTGCTGGACTAGAGTCGCGGGGCCCAAGTAATCCCTGGATGCGGGATATGATTATGGTTGGTGATCCGGGTAGGATCGGTGTGCAAACGATATTTATCTATCTTAGGTCTTGCATATCAAATCAACTCCTACAGGTCCACTATGATTTTATTGAACTTAAACCTATGAACTCACCAGCGTAAGCTGACATTTTAGCATGATTTCTCAGGTATTTGAGAGTTGTTTGGAATACGTGACCGGTGGAAGCTTGGCAAGAAGGCGGGGTTCAAGGATCATTTCTGACTCTGATAAACTTTGGGGACCTATTTTATTAAATCGTGTTTTGGGCCTAATATTTTCACTCTTGGAGTAAATGTTTTGAATACACAAATTTGGGATTGGTTTTGAATGTTAAATGACTATCTTTTGCTATACTTGTGTGCGATACCAATCCAATAGTAACGCCCCGAAAACTTGATTAAGTCTTCCGTTGTACCATGAATTGGGGGTGTTACAAGTGGCCATAGGGTTGTCGATCTCGTGTACTCTTAACTGAGGATATTCGGATCGGGAATCTTTCTTCGAGAAGTATCGCACATTACGTAATTGGTGACGTTTCGAGAATTAAGTCTACGTGAAGCTCAATTCATCAAGGAGGGATAAATCGTGTTAGGTCTTTATGAAGCACTTCAGGGAAGTCTCAAGCACGCGAGGTATCTTTGGGTTTCTGATCATTCTACTAGGCGCAATGATATAGGGAATTCAACAGTAACTATCGAGCGATTAGGTTTTATGAGATGCCTCGTCCATTGTTTTTTTTGAGCCAAAATTTTTCAAAAATTTTAAACTAAGTGGCAACTTTAAACTTGATTTTCACATCTCATCAAGCAAGAACTGACATGAAAATTAAGTTAAAAGTTGCTAAAAAGCTTTTTATTTTTTATTTTTTTTTTGGAAAAGAAAATTTTAGCTAAAGTTTGAGGTTGCTCAAAAATGAACGAATGATATCTCAGCACCCAAGAGTCTTGCTACCAGATGGTGGAAATTCGAGGCATCTTATTGGTCTCTACACTTTGGTCATACACTATATCTATTCCATGGATAAGGTATCGGACACTAGGTTTCAAACTTAATATAAGCATGAATTCGGTAGAAACAAATCTATAATCAACGCCAGATTCAAACAGTATGGTAGCTTAATGGTCGTTTAAGGAGGACATACCCGACACGGTATTCGGGTCCTGCGTCCTTCGTCAGCGTTCATCACAAATGCTTGTCCACGAGCTGGGTTGCCATTGCTTCCATGGTTCGAGTTTGTTCCATTTGTCACTAAGGCTTGATTTGGGTTACTCTGCACCTGTCCCTGTGCCCTATTCAGCTTAGGACACGTGTTTCGGAAATGACCCGGGCTCCCGCACTCATAACAGGTCCTTGGGTAAATGACCTTGATTGGAGTCACCTGCATAGCCACTGCTCGACAATCCTTTGCAATATGACCAGGGCGGTTGTAGTTAAAACACACACGACAAGGCGTGGTCTCTGGATGATGGTAGTCACATTTGACGCACTATGGGTGAGGTCATGCATATCCCTTTCTACCCGAGTTTGTTGCGACAAATCCTTTTCCCCATTTCGCCTTCTTAGTGTTACTGTTTGCACCTTCTTGCTTACTTGGCTCACTCACGGCCTTCCTCTTGTCACCACTCTCGGATAATGACCCATTCCTAACCATCTCATCTGTTAAGGTTGCAGATTTCAGTATCGTACTTTGAATAGTAGCAGGCTCAGTCGCTTTCACCATCCCTCGAATCTCAGGGACCAAACCATAGATGTACCTTTCAATTCTCTTAGATTCAGGAGTGACCATGTGAGGTACTAGTTTAGCAAGCTCATGAAATCAATATGTATATGCTGCGTGACCAGCTCCTACCATAGTGTGGTTGTAGAACTCATGCTCGATCTTCTGCATTTCATTGTTTGGGCAGTATTCCTCCTTCAGCAATGCCTTAAAATCATCCCAAGTCATGCCCATGGCAACTTCTCTTCCCCTGGCTTGGATCTGAGTGTTCCACCAGGTCAACGCCTTTCCAGCCAACGAACATGCAGCATACTTTACCTTCTAGTGGTTCACACACTCACTTATGTCAATCACTGACTCCATCTTCTCGACCCATCGAGTATAAGATAACACTCCTCCGTTACCATCGAAGTCCATTGGTTAGCAAGCCGTGAATTCCTTGTACGAGCATCCTCTGATAGTGTTGTTGTTATTTCCATTTCCGTCGTTGTCATTGGTGTTATCATTCTCCACATTGTCGTTCCTACTACCGTTATTCCCAGGGTTGCTGATGTGGTCATCTACCTAAGCAATGATAGTGGGAAGTAAGTTCTGCAACTGCTGAGCGATGATAGTGAAAAGGTCGGGATTTGTGTCGTTGTTGTCGTCGTTCCCAGATCCACGACCTCCTCCCCTACCTCCCCGTCCACCAGTCCTTCCACCCCTCTGCGCTGGAACACCTCGGTTAACTCGTGCCGATCTTCTTGGAGGCATGATTCTACATGGAAGGACATTGATGAATGTTAGATAGGAGATAGGTGGGCTTGGTCGGAAAACGCGTCGTAACCCTAGGCTCAACTACCTATTTGACAATCCATGAATTGGATAAGTCCATGTCTCATCATGTTATTGTAAAAACGTTGGCCAGGCGTTTTTAGAATAGCACCATGCCACATTTTCCTATCATCGTCACTTCACGCCATCTAGCCTATATTCCATCCTTGAGTCAATCCCCTAAATCCATGAAGTTTATTAACAACTTGCACCCATATAAATTTCGCAACCCAATCAAACAAGAACAGTCTTGAAATTTAGGTGCAAGTTGTTTAAGAAACTTAAAGGGTTTGAAAACAAATTGACTCAATTCAGGAGGAAAGGTTTCCTAAGGTCTAATACTAGGCACTAATACATATAAGGCAAATAAACACATAATCACACACATAGGTCCTATTATGCCAACTATATAAAGGTTCATAGGTTATAGTCTAGGTTAAACCACCTAACTCTCTATAACCAAGGCTCTGATACCAATCTGTCACACCCCAAAAATAGCGCAGCGGAAAGACATTTACGGGGTATGACTTCATGATCAAGAACACAAGGCGTCTAAATAGAGAAATACTAAAATGCATAACATACGATGGATCATAGTCGCAAATTTCCACAACCGGGATAAGTACAAAATCTAAGATCCAAACATAAGTCTCAAAGTCAAACTACTTCATAAGGAACAGTCAAGCTGCAACTCCTCGGGATACATCTCATGAGGGTCTTGTCTTAAGTCTTGCTAGGCCAGGCCAATACTCAACCTTCTAGACAACTTCAATAACACCTGAAAATGGATACTCAAAAACGTCAACATAAAGTTGGTGAGCTCGTAGGTTTAAGAGTTAAACCACGAAGCTGCGAACAATTTAGAGTAGGACAATAGTGAGCATGATATACAAATATAAGCACTAACTGAAACCACGATGCATGCAACAACTGAACCTCACAAATGTCACGTGTACACGATTTCCAATAATCCCGATAGTACTATCAATGCTTCGAATCCAAACGGAGTTAAACAGTTGCGCACAAATGAACACACAGCAAGATCACACAGAAAGCACATATTTCAACCAAACGCACATAATTGTCCAAAAACACAAAAATAGAAGATCACAACATAAAAACAGTTTAAAATAAAAATTGAGTACCATTTTCCCCCAAGGAAAAATATTAGAAAAAGGGGCTACGAAAACTCACCTTAGTCAAGCAATGCACAACACAACAAATCAAGAGTAGTATAACACAACGACAACTAAAACGTCACGGCACAACGGACTTGGCACGACCTAATAATAAGAAAGACTTATCCCAAAATATATCCATAAAAGAAATCAGATCCGCAAGAGTTTTCAAAAGTTAACCATTTCCATTCCTAAAATCAATTATTTCCATTTTCAAAAATAACCAATTGTATTTCCAAAAACAATCTTGTTTTAGCCCTTATACAAGAGTTTGGTATCATCGTTTGTGTAACGGAAGAGGACACTGACTCAAGAGTACACACACCAAAAAGGAAACAAACCTCGGAGTCGACTCGAAGAATAAAATGAGAAGTCAAAAGAGATGACGAATAACAAATGAAAAACACACAAAATTGATAAAAGAGTTGGTGGTCGTCGGTATTTTCCCATAATCCCAATTATTTGTATGAAATATATTAGTTTTATGATTTGAAGTAAGTATGGACTAAAAATAAAAGGTATATTTTGAAAGAACCTTAAATTTATAAATTTCACAAAATTTCGTTATAATTCGTTCGTTCATTGAACATTTCCGAGTCAAATGACTTTATTAAAATTTAATTTCCAAAGTTGGTTAGACAACAAATGTTATAGATATTATTGTTCGTTAGACATTATTTCCATTGTTTACCCATTACGAATCGAATACATTAAATTCGTTACGAGTCTAATGTACTATATCCGTTTCGTGTTCCAATAGTCCAAAATGTCTAAAGTCCAACAATATTCCATGTCAAAATATATGTTTCAAGCCCGGTGTTGCAAAATCCCAAAGAAGTTCCAACCACCAATCCATCATCAAGTCAATCTTAGTGAAACTACAAATAATGTTTTATGATGAATTTACCTCGAAACATTTAATACTCTCGTGATTTCCTTTTTTTAATCCAAACTTATATTCTTTTTGTCAAAATATATATTAATTAACAAATCTAGAATTTGTTAACTAATACTAATATCAAGTAGTTATTATTTACTTTTTCTTTTTATTTACGTCACGAAAATATGTCACGATATATTATCCGTTTCGAGTCAAATCCTCATTTCAATCCCTCGGGTCTAAACTTATTTCCCGAACCCAAGATTAACCCAATATAATCCATTTGCCACAAGGTCGGGTCAACGAGTCAATACATCCATATATTACGTCTATATAACCACGTATAGGCAAACCGAGGTCGCACCGAGACCACGAGGTCTCGGCTAATTCCCATATAGCCAAAACATCACAATATCAAGTCCAAGCTCAAGTCATAATCTCACAATCAAAGCTCTCAGCCACACTAAATTCCTATGGCTCGAGTTTATCCACAAGTTCAAACCAAAACCCAACCGGTCAAAAGAAATTAACACAAAACTTGCCACGCCGAGACCTCGCGGTCTTGGCTCGAACCCTTGATTTTGACTAAACCAAACGGACTGAAATGAGGGCGTAAGCCATACGGCTTCGACCACAACCACACGAACTGAAATGAGGATGTAAGCCATACGGCTTCGACCACAACCAAACAGAATGAAGTGGCCCTAAAACATAACCAAGCCAAGCTAAAAAAAAGAGACCGAGACCCACGAGTGGGTTCAGTTCCAAACCGTGACCCCAGAAAAGCCAACAAACAAATCAAATAACCAACTCAAACAAATAAGCTAGTGAGCTTAAATATAAGCTCGGATCAAGGAGCAACGAGGCGTGCGAGAGCTTTGAGCTCACGGCACGCATACCAAGAATAGAACACGTGACACAAAACAATGATACCATATGCTTTAGAGTCATTTTAATAAGTTTTAACCCGTTTTTCATTTGTTTCGAGCCTCACCGATTCACACAAGGGTGAGAATTGATGAGTTTACCACCTAAACCCATTGATCTATCTTACCTTCTTACCAAAACTCAACAACCAAGAATTAAAGAGGCAGCGGCGGAGCGTATAAGTGGGTATCACAGCACGTGGAGGTGAGAAACTCGTTCAAAAGGAAGATATAAGGGTGATGGTGTCGGTGGTGGTTGATGGAGGTGACAGCTGTGGTGTATATGAGAGGGAGAGAGAATGATATTAGTTTTAGGATTAGGGTTGAAATGAGATAGAGATGGGTATTTATATCCTAGTTGGGCCAAAAGTGTCACATTGTGAAAATGGAGGGGCGCTGGGTAATTAAACGTGAGGGGTCAAGTGTGAAACTTTGCTAAATTTTTGTTATCTCGTTTCTCAGGCTCGTTTAGACTAGTAAAATTTCCGTGAGACTTTCTAACTTGCGCCATAAATTTTTAAATTGCTTTTCCACTAAAAATGACTATTTACATGACCGATTTTTGAATAAAACGTCATAACTAAATCAATAACCGTATATTAGGTTTAGACTCGTGCCGGAACGCGTTGCGTGATATGTTCATGATTTGCGGTTTAGCTTAAATTTAAGTATAAAACAGATACGTAAACTTTTTAAATTAACCTATTTTTGAGTGAGGACCATGAGAAAAATGATGGTTGTTATATGAGCTCTCTAAGCTTCATATATTTTGTTCTTCTCTTGATTCCTCGGGAACAACAAAAGAGAAATTCGAATTTTTAGTACATGTTACTATTAGCAAGAGATTGTGTTTTTGAAATCATACTTCATTGTAGGTTAGAAAGCGACGATGCTGATTATAAACAAGAAAATGACAAAGATGATGATATAATTGTAAGATCAGTACATGGTGATGAGGATGATTCGCACCTGCTCAATCTTCCACTTCAAGTTTCAAGGATGGTCATGGAGTTTTCTATTGGTGTCGAGTACCTGAAGTTTCGTTCTACATGCAAACATTGTCATTTAGCAGCACCTTTGCTACAATGGAACAACGGAAAAGCATCAAAGAGAATGCAAGAGCACTCATTACTTTCACCGTGGCAGATAGTTTTTGACAAACATAAAGGCAATATCACTTTTATGGATCCCTTGTTTGATGAAAAGTATTTTATAAAAACACCTTAAGAATTGATTTGCGATTTCCAAATAAAGTGTTGAAGGTATGGTAAGTTGCTGATTTTAAAACTTGATAGGACACTGGTATTATATAACCCTTTCACAAGTGATATATGTTAGCTTCCATGGTTACCTTATTTACATATCTTTACTTTGTCTGCACCAGCTTCTTCTTCCGATTGTATGGTTGTTGGAATGTCGTACTGCATGGAATATATTTATCTTTGTATCCACGTTGTAGGCTTGGAAAAATCATGGCGTAGAATTCGTATAAATATTAGGGCGGGTGGTAAGATGCATTTTTGACTCTTTCTCATTCTATGGCTCAGATCTTTATGTCTTGAAGGATAATGGAGCACCGGATGTTTTTAAAGAAAAATACAGAGAAGGTATCTCTTAGGTGTGTAATGTAGCTCAAGCGCCAACAAGCTATAGCACATCTTTCCCCGGGCCCTTCCAAGTGAGTTGTGAACATCATCTATTATGATTCGATCCTTGAGTCGGCAATGAACCCTAATGGTGGGGATGAGACTAAGGACGTGGGAGGTTCTGGCCCTTCCATAGTCTCGCAATTTGTACCAGCTGGAATTAATGCTACAAGCGTTCACATGCCAGATGGTGATGGGATTCGTGTAGCTCCAAATGCCAGTAAACAAACTGCTGATGTTAATGCTCAACCTGCTGTTAACACTTCAAGTAATGTTGGACAGACCCAACGCCCTAGTCAGCCTACTATGAAGCCGATTTCATATGTAGGTGTTGTGGTGACTGATCCCATAAAGGTGAAGGAAAATTTTCGTTGCATGGCTGCAAATGAAAAGAGAGCTGGTGTAGACCTTACCGTTGTTATTTTATGGACAATATTGAATAGTCGTATGTCCGATTTAAACTTAAGACTATGAGATTGCACGCATTTGGTATGAGATTCAATGGTAATAATTAATAAATAATAGTTATGTTTTAATTAGTATATCATAATAAACACTAATGGTCGTTAGTACTTAACGGTAGTTAGTTTAACGGTCGTTAAATGTTAAAAGGAGGGACTAAAGAGAAAATAGCCAAGAGAAGGTTCTAGAACCTCTCTTGGGCTATTGATGGCCGTCCATATGGGATCCTCTAGGGGATTCCTAGACTAACTTGGACACTAAGTTACCAAACTATAAATACAAACACATGTATTCATTGTTTGGTACTTTTGTGAAACCCTAGCTAGCCAATTTTTCTTCTCTTCTCTCCCTCTTTGCCCTAATCGTGTGAATTACAATCCCCTAAGGTTTGCATACAGTTTTGAGTGAAACCAAAGTGTATTGGTTAGTTATTGTGATCAAGAAACTAGCATTCACATCAAATCGTTAACAATACCGCGTGTACAAGACTGTAGTAAAATGCCCAATTGAATTTTTGGTGTTGGCCGTAATTCGATTTAACCCTGATCGAATTTTACATAAACCCTAATTTAGGGTTTGTGATTTGGTGATCGTTTGAATTACGTGGTAGCAAATAGAGGCACATTATCGTTTAAATTAAAGTTAATTAATTATGCATATTAGACCTAGTCTTTCGTTGCGTGCTTTGTAATTTTATGTTTACTTATATGAATGTCATGATAACTAAATTCCAAGAACTGTTCCATTGAAAGTGGTCGAAGAGGTAAATAATAAATTTGCAAACACTCTTTATGGTTACTTTCTTGGTAAACGTGTCGCTTTGCTGGTTGGTGAATTATACGTACATAACGCTTGGGCTAAGTATGGTATTCAAAAGGTAATGATGAAGGCAAAAGGTTTTTATTTCTTTAAGTTTACGTCTAAGAAAGGATTAGATGACGTTCTTGAAAACGGGCCGTGGATGATTAGGAATGTACCTATAATTCTTAAAACTTGGACAATGAATACGAATTTACTTACAGAAGGACTTGACTAATATTCCGGTATGGGTAAAATTCCATGATGTTCCCCTTGCTATGTTTTTAGAGGATGGTATTAGCTTATTAGCCAAATTGATTGATATGCCAAAAATGTTAGATTCTTATACTAGCAAATGTGCTTGGAATCATGAGGGCAGAGTAGTATTGCTAGGTGTTTCATTGAAGTTAAGGTGGACGAGGTTCTTAAAGAGAGTCTTACTGTTGCTATACCCTTACTTGATGGGCCAAGTTTTACTATGGAAGAGGTTCGGGTTGAATACGAGTGAAACCACAACGTAAGGTCACACTTTGAAAAGTTATCTGATTGATGTTCCTGCTCCAACTTAGAATACGCATAAAGGTAGTGATGGTTTCCAATTGGTTACTAATAAACGTAGTGGAAAGAATGGTAGTCAAAGTGCACCGAGTAAATATGGATCAAAAAAGCATGTTGTGGGTAATAAGTTTCGTTAGTGAATCCTACAAACAACAAGAATACTACTGATTTATGTGATACGAACAACACACGAAATGCTATAGATAAGGCTACCCAAAAGAAGAAGAACAATACTAATCAACAAACCAAGGTTGCTGAAGTGATTACCACGGCTAATTCTTTTGACGCCCTTGGTGATTTCGATGAGGATCCTGTTGTAAGTAAACAGGAAAGTGTTACCATTGATGCATTTAACAGTCCAAGTAATACACCTCTTGTTGAAAAGATTAATAAGCTTGAAAGTCAAATTGTTGAGGGGAAGCTTGTGCTTATGGGTGATGATGAGAAGCCGCTTCCTATGAAAAATGAGGCTAATCGTAAACCTGTTATGGTTAATGAGGAAAAAAAGGTAGGTAATCTATTTTCTAAGGTTGAGAATGTGGTTCTTTCGGATAGTGATAGTGAAGATGAAGTTGTAGATGCTTATAATGAGACTTCTCATTTTATGACGAGTGAAGGTTCGTATAATGCTAGTTTACATGAGGATGCAGATTTTGACCTGCAAGGTTTAAATCTGGAGCAACTCGCGTTTTGTGACTCAATGGATATAAATCTTCTTGGTTAGAGTAAACGTTAGTTTTATTCTTAGGTCTTTATAGTTGTTGATCATAAGATTGGTTTGTCTTTCTTATGCTAGTTTAGATCTTAAGCACTGTAGGTATGTTTGGTTTGCCTTTTTGGGTTGAGGTGTGGGATTCACCCACACCCGTTGTTGTTCTGTAATTGTTTTTTGAGTACTTATATAATACAGGGGGTAACCCATTTACCAAAAAAAATCTGTTATGAGTCATTGCGAGCAAGGTTCGTGGTAGCAAACAAGGCACATTATCATTTAAATTAAAGTTAATTAATTATGTATATTAGATTTAGTCTTCCGTTGCCTGCTTTGTGATTTTATGTTTACTTATATGAATTTCATGATAACTAAATTCCAAGAATTGTTCCATTGAAAGTGGTCGAAGAAGTAAATAATAGATTTGCAAACACTCTTTATGGTTACTTTCTTGGTAAACGTGTCGTTTTTCTGGTTGCTGAATTCTATGTGTGTAACGCTTGGGCTAAGTATGGTATTCAAAAGGTAATGATGAATGCAAAAGGTTTTTATTTCTTTAAGTTTACGTCTAAAAAGGATTAGATGACGTTCTTGAAAACGGGTCGTGGATGATTAGGAATGTGCCTATAATTCTTAAAACTTGGATAATGAATTACGAATTTACTTAAAGAGGACTTGACTAATATTATGGTATGGGTGATGTTCCCCTTTCTATGTTTTTAGAGGATGGTATTAGCTTATTTGCCACATTGATTGATATGCCAAAAATGTTAGATTTTTATACTAGTCAAATGCGCTTGGAATCATGGTGGCAAAGTAGTTTTGCTAGGTGTTTGATTGAAGTTAAGGCAGACGAGGTTCTTAAAGAAGGTCTTATTGTTTCTATACTCTTACTTAATGATTCAAGTTTTACTATGGAAGAGGTTCGGGTTGAATACGAGTGAAATCACCATGTAAGGTCACACTTTGGAAAGTTGTCCGATTGTTGTTCCTGCTCCAACTTAGAATACACATAAAGGTAGTGATGGTTTCCAATTGGTTACTAATAAACGTAGTGGAAAGAATGGTAGTCAAAGTGCACCAGGTAAAGATGGATCAAAAAAGCATGTTGTGGGTAGTAAGTTTCGTTACCAACCTAAAGCGAATCCTACTAACAACAAGAATACTACTGAATTGGGTGATACAACCCACACACGGAATGCTATAGATAAGGCTGCCCAAAAGAAGAAGAACAATACTAATCAACCAACCAAGGTTGCTGAAGTGATTACCACGGCTAATGCTTTTGATGCCTTTGGTGGTTTGGATGAGGATCATGTTGTAAGTAAACAAGAAAGTGTGACCATTGGTGCATTTAACAGTCCAAGTAATACACCTCTTGTTGAAAAGATTAATAAGCTTGAAAGTCAAATTGTTGAGGGGAAGCTTGTGCTTATGGGTGATGATGAGAAGCCGCTTCCTATGCAAAATGAGGCTAATCGTAAACCTGTTATGGTTAATGAGGAAAAAAAAGGTAGGTAATCTATTTTCTAAGGTTGAGAATGTGGTTCTTTCGGATAGTGATAGTGAAGATGAAGTTGTAGATGCTTATAATGAGACTTCTCATTTTATGATGAGTGAAGGTTCGTATAATGCTAGTTTACATGAGGATGCAGATTTTGATCTATATGACACTTATGACATGCAAGGTTTAAATTTGGAACAACTCGCGTTTTGTGACTCAATGGATATAAATCTTCGTGGTTAGAGTAAACGTTAGTTTTTTTCTTATGTCTTTTTAGTTGTTGATCATAAGATTAGTTTGTCTTTCTTATGCTAGTTTAGGCCGTAAGCACTGTAGGTGTGTTTGGTTTGCCTTTTTGGGCTGAGGTGTGGGATTCACCCACACTTGTTGATCTGTAATTGTTTTTTGAGTAATTATATAATATCGGGGGTAACCTTTTTACCAAAAAAAAAAAAAAAAAAATGTCTGTTATGAGTCATTGTGAGCAAGGTTCGGAGAATCGGTTGAGGTTTTTAAGTTGAATGATTATACTAAAGAATGGGTGAGAAAAATGGCATATAGGGAAACATATAATTTTTATGGGGAAATCATCCCTGCTGTTGGGCTGCAGGGAGGTTAGCTGCTGCAAGGCTACAAGGAAGGACTAATCATGCAAATGTAAAATATTGCAGGGTAATAAATGTAAGTTTAAAACTTATTTTTGTTTTGCTGGTGTATGCTGCAGGGAGGTTTGCAGCAGTGATGCTTTCCCCAATTTTTATTTGTGGTACGTCATCTTTCTGCATTGATGCCAAAACAACATAGATGGAGAACAAAATCTACTAAGATTTCCTATAGTGTACTATTATTCACTTGAAACATGTAGGCTTCACATGATGATTCATACTGATCCATTGCCATCCCAAACCCAAAGACAGGTTTTGCTACATTACCCAAACATTAGTCTTTTAACTAAAAGTACATGAATTTTGCACTTCAAAAGGCTACCTAAACCTTATATTTCTAGCATTCGTAACACTTGTTTGCTAAAGCTTATATTATTACAAAAGACGCATTCTAAACTGATTTGATATTAAAAGGCTTGAGAAACGCTCGTTTAACCTAACCACAAGCATCACCGCTAAGGAAAGGGATCCTCTCAAGTTAAAATGTCACCTCTTCCTTTATCTAGGCAAAACTTTAACAAATTAAGACATTATAATCCTCAAGTTACAAACTTATACATATGGAGTAAAACACTTATTCATATGACTTATAATTTTTTGTTGTGTGTTCTGTGGATTATGAGTTAATTAGTTGAGTGTGATTTGCATAAAGTTTAACAAATTAATTAGAACATTTTAACTTGTTACAATGTTGTCGATCAACACAAATTACATGTCAACGTTTTGATTTAGAATGAAAAGCACCAAACTCATTAGAGTAACCTCATTGGATGTCTTAATTTTAATTAATTGGCAAGAGGACCATATCCATGGTTCGATTGCAAACCTGGACCATAACCATGTCAAAACTTTCTTTGCTCAATTAATATGATTGGGATAAAACTTGGTCCATGGTCTAAATGCGTCAAACTCAATACTATCATAAAAACAGCTTCTATTCACATTCGCGTATTCAAATTTATTGCCACGAATAGCAACAACCATAATAAGATTGTGTTCAAAGTCCGTTGATTGTGATGGTACATGCCCTGACCTATAGAATCACGGGGTCATAACGTTACGGATCATATTCAAAGGACTTAGACTCGATTAGAGTTCAACATATGCACACTCAATGGTTACAAAAATAGAAAATGATGAAAGAAAATTGTCCTAAAACATCGTAAAATTGATTGTGAAAACATGTTGTAATCCATTTCTCCTTTAGTGTTTTACCAGTGCGTTTCTTATAGATTGCCGTTAAAATAACGACAAGGACAATAAAAATAGGACGGAGGGAGTAGCAAATACAACAAAACTTTAGAAAACTTCCTATTTCGTTATTTAAGCAAGTAAAAAGGACGAGGGGACTCTAGCAAATCTTTTGATTAGCAAATCATCGATCTTAGACTGCATGAAAAAGACAATCAACGACGCATCTTCATCCTCTTTGGCACCCCCAAGACGCGTCTGTCCCTAAAACACTCACTCGAAACGACGCGTTATGATCCTTTTTTTTTTGGCAAAACTCGGTCGGTGGGACGACCGGTTTCTTTTTTGTTTTATTTTTGTGTGAGAATATATATTGTGGGGTATATTTGTGTTTAAGTGAGGTATGTTTTGGTGGTGATGTTGGTTGTCTTATTACAATATATGGGTAGTGTTGAAAAGCTGATGTACCGTTGAATTGACGATGATGATCGTGGCTTAGTATATAACCAGCCTCATGCACTTTTACGTCAAACATCTACTTGTTCACAAATAAGCTTAAGTCCAAAATAAGCTTACACAAATACCCCATAAAAACACCGAACCAGTTAGATGAAAAAGTTTCAAAAGGAATTCGTTTTGAATTTTGTTACTTCAAATTATTCTGTGAATATTGAATTGAATGTCGAAACTAATGAATCATTTCAACGAGAACTCAAAAGTCTACGCGGAAACCTTGAATTTCAATTGGTCCTTTAATTTGGTATAGAAAATATTTGAAAAAGAGGAGCTAGAAGGAAATTTCCGTTGATTTTGATTGTTTGACGTTGTTGTTTTATTTTGTTAGTTTTATGAAAGAATTGTAATAGTGCAATGAGATCATATATAACCGACGCGTTGTGACAGGATATTATATAAAAGACATATAGGCCGAGTTATATTTTTAGCTTTGGGTTTAAACTAAAAACCCATTGATGCTCAAGACCCACAACTGAATCGCAGTTCACAAACAGAAACACAATAACACAGTAACTTGGAATAAGCTCTCCAATTAATCAGAAAAATACTTGCTTACAAAACCGATATTGAATGCATAATGACAAACCACATTTCGATTTGTATATATAGGGAATAGAACAAGCTTTCCTAATCCTACTACAATTCTAATATAACTAGAATATTAAAACCAACATTCACCCCATGGGCTCGGGTCAATAGCTGCTGCACGCCCCATGGGCTCGGGTCAGACATTAGCCCAACATTCACCCCTCCAATTTCTGACTCGAGATAGGGAGGTCTTCAACTCCGAGTAACTCTTGCATTTCCTTGAACTTAATCCTTGCGAGAGCTTTCGTCAATATCGACGTTGTAACTCACCTCTTACAAACTCAACTTGTACTTGGCCTCTTTCAACACATTCTCGGATAAAATGATAACGTGTGTTTATATGCTTGCTTCTCCCGTGAAAAACTGGATTTTTCATAAGTGCAATAGCCGATTTGTTGTCAACAAATAAGACCACCACTCTTTCTTCCATTCCGGTTATTTCACTCAACAATCCACGTAACCATATCCCTTGACACGCGGCTGAGGTTGCAGCCATGAACTCGGCTTCACAAGACGATAGAGCCACCGTGTTTTGCTTTTGTGAGCACCAAGTGATAGGTGATTTCCCTAGATAAAATACGTGCCCAGTTGTGCTTCGACCATCATCTTGGTCCATAGCAAAACTACTATCACTAAACCCCACTAACTCATTGGTTTTCTCTTGGTTGTATCGTATTCCAAAATTCAAACTACCTTGGATATACCTTAGTATTTGTTTCACAACTGCCATATGTGATTCTTTTGGTTCTTGCATGTAACGACTAACCAAACCAACCGAATAAGATAAATCAGGTCGAGTGTGTAGTAAATACCTTAGACATCCAACTCGTCGTCTATACAAAGTTGCATCAACTGGTTTTCCTTCCTTGTCCATGCTTAACTTCATTCCAGGTTCTAATGGACATTGTGTAGGATTCGCTTCATGCATCCCATCATCTTTCAAGATCTTCTTTGCATAGCTTTCTTGACTTATTGAGATACTCGAATCCTCTTGCTTTACTTCAATGCCAAGATAATAGCTTAATTTTCCCAAATTACTCATATCGAACCTTTCTTGCATTTGTCTCTTAAATTCACCAATTTCGCTAAGCTTCTAACCGGTTACTAAGAGATCATCTACATAGACTGCAATAATCAAGATTGACTTGTTTGTCTTCTTCACATACACCGCTTGTTCGTGTTGGCATCTTTTGAAAGACATTTGCTTGAGTTCTCTATCAAGTTTTGTATTCCACGCCCTTGGTGCTTGTTTAAGTCCATAAAGTGCCTTTTTCAACTTGTAGATCTTCCTTTCTTCTCCTTTCTTCACGAACCCCTCCGTTGTGTAACAAACACTTGCTCTTTTAGTTCTCCATGTAAAAGCTGATTTTACATCCGGATGATGTAGCTCCCATGCTTCTTTGCGGCCAATGAGATTAATAAACGATCGTTTCAATCCGGCACGGGCGCAAATACCTCATCATAGTCAATTCCTTCCTTTTGAGCATAACCCTTTACTACTAAACGAGCTTTAAACTTATTAATTGAACCATCCGGATTTCTCTTAATTTTGAACACCCACTTTAATCCAATGGGATTAACTTTAACCGGAGCTTCAACTAATTCCCATGAATCATTCTTCTCGATAGACTCAATCTCTTGCTTCATAGCAACCATCCACTTGGTTGAGACTTTTGCTTCTTGGAACGTTCTTGGTTCATCATCTTCAATCAAAAGTAGATTTTGATCTTCATTAGCAACTGAGGTTCTTGAACTAGACCCCATAATAAAGTCATTAAATCTAGTTGGCTTAGTTGAAACCCTTGAAGAACGCCTCATAACTGGTTGAGTTTCCGTCACAGGATTAGGGTCATTACCCGCCTCGAATTGAACTTCTTGTTCGTATTGACCGTTGATTTTCATCAACATTATGATGATTTTCAGCCTCTTGATCTTCTGCCTCAACTTCATCGGTCACACCTGGGTTAACAAATCCACAACCCGTATCAATAGAACCGTGCCATTCTATAATAAACATACCTGGGTTTAGCTCGTGTGTTTTGCTTCCAGACAACATACTTCCGCCAGTTCCTCATTAAACTCCGTATCACGACATACCACTATCTTCTTTAGTTTTGGATTGAACAGTCGAAAACCTTTTGTACCTGGCTCGTTTCCGATGTAAATGAGTCGTGTTGACCTGTCGTCTAACTTATGTAAATATGGCCTTGTTCCCGTTGCATAAGCCACACATCCAAATACCCACAAACCCTCCAAGTTAGGCTTTTTTCCTTTGAAAGCCTCGTATGGAGTTTGATTAACTAGAGCTCGAGTTGAAACTCTATTAATCAAGAATGTAGCGTGTCTAACTCCTTCAGCCCACATGTAGTTTGGTACGTCTCGTGCTTTCAAGATGCTTCTAGTCATTCCCATAAGAGTACGGTTTCACCTTTCCACGACTCCATTTTGTTGCGGTGTGTAGGGAGCGGTTAGATGTCTTGTTATACCCTCGTTTTCACAAAAGTTGGTAAATTCTTTTGAAGTGAACTCACCTCCTCTATCGGTCCTTAGGGTTATAATCTTCTTTCCCGACTTCTTCTCAACTAAAGCTTTGAACTTTTTGAAGTATTCAAATGCCTCTCCTTTTTCCTTCAAGGTAAAAGTCCACATAAACCGTGAGAAGTCATCAATAAGAACAAATATGTACCGCGGTGCTGCTGCTATGGATGGTGGAGCAATTGGTCCACATAGGTCGGCATGTATAAGTTGAAGAGAATGTGTTGCCTTAAATTTTGCAGCTTTAGGAAACGCCTTCTTGGTTTGTTTTCCTACCAAGCAAGATTCACACAACTTGTTCTCTTGATGAATTATTGGCAACTTTTCAACCATGCCCTTCCTTGCCATTAATTCCATCGTCTCGAAATTAATGTGACCCATCCTAGCATGCCATAACCAAGCATCATCTTCCATCTTTGCTTTGAGACACACCGGACTTCCAACTTGGAGCTTAATCTTGTAAAGTCTATTACTTGTTCTAGGAACCTTCATCAAAAGCTTGCCATCTGAGTCACGCATAGTAAGAAGGTTACCTTTCATACGAATGTCACATCCGCCTTCGGTAGCTTGCCCAAGACTAATTATGTTGCTTTTTAGCTCGGGTAGGTAATAGACTCCAGTGATTAACCGTTGTTCTCCCGTTTTCCCTTCAATGATTATCGAACCCTTTCCTTTTATCTCGATGTAAGAGTTATCACCAAACTTCACTCTGCCGGAGATATTCTCATTCAACTCCGAAAAGTATTCTCGGATCCCTGTCATGTGATTACTTGCTCCATTATCCAAATACCAAGTGTCTTCCTCGTTTGGCTTAGTATTCAATTGGTTTGGGATAATCTTTTCTTCATTCAAGAGAACTACTTCTTGAACGCTTTTCATCATAAAAAGTGTTGGGTCATCATCATCCTCCGTTTTCAAAAGGTTTGATTCATGCTTTTGCTTCTGTTCGCGTCGTTCAGGCGCTTAGAAGCAAAGTGACCACATTCATCACATCTGAAGCATTGAATCTTTGAAAGGTCTCGACTTTTGTTCTTCTTTTGATCCGTCTTGCTCCCGGAGTTGTTTTGGTTTCCACGGTTGTGGTTATTAGCTTGACCACTACCACGAGATTTGTTTTGAGAAGAAAAGTTTTGACCTTTTTGTTGCCACCGGAGGAATTCCTTCCTTGACATTTCTTATCATATCTTTCAGCCCTTCCGAACATCAACTTGCCTTGATCTTCAGAAGAGGTGTCAACACCCTTCATTCTTCCTTCAAAAGCTTTCAACCTTCCAATTGCTTCTTGAAAGGACATAGTATTCAAGTCAGCAAATTGTTCTATTGAGGCAACAATTGCAACATACCTATCCGGAACGGATGCAAGTAGCTTCTTAACAAGTTTCTTGTCTTCATAAATTGTTCCCAAGCTATTGACTTCAGTTACAATTTTGCCCAACCTAGCCGCAAAGTCATCGATTGATTCGTTGACTTTCATCTTTAAAGATTCGAATTCCGTCTCCAAGGTTTGCAACCTTGCGTCTCGAACCCGATCAACACCCACATACCTGGTCTTCAAAGCTCCCCAGATTTCTTTGGCTGTGTTGAATTGTGAAACTTGAAAGACAAGTTCTTCTGGAATCGCCTGGAAGAGTAACGCCTTCTTGCCATGTGATCTTGTTTAGCAACAACTTGTGTTCCTTCCCCTGGTTCCAGTGCATCGAGTATTCCATGGACTCGGAATACCGCTTTAACTCTTATTGCCCATATGTTATAGTTCGTGCTTGTTAACATTGGACATTGAAGAGCCGTTTTAGAATGTTCAATTGGTGGTTGACTCGACTCGCCTTGCACCATCCTTCTTGAACGCCTTTTGTAAGTTACCGGTGTAGTTGGATTGTCTTCCAGCCCTAGAACACGCTTGTTTTACTTCTTGCCTAAGTAAACCAAGTTAAAGTTTGAAACTTTATCGACTTCTTGGAACCCTTTAGTCGTCTTGACTGTCTTGGAAAACCCTTTAGTCGATTTTTGAAACCCTTTGGTGATCGACTTCTGTTTGGAACCTGTTGTGATCGACTGCTTTGGAAACCCTTCAGTTGATCAACTAAACTTAAACCTGTTGTGATCGACTACTTTGGAAACCCTTCAGTTGATCGACTAAACCTGAACCTGCTGTGATCAACTACTTGAAACCTGGCTCTGATACCAATTCAAGACCCACAACTGAATCGCAGTTCACAAACAGAAACACAATAACACAGTAACTTGGAATAAGCTCTCCAATTAATCAGAAAAATACTTGCTTACAAAAACTGATATTGAATGCATAATGACAAACCACAGCTCGGTTTGTATATATAGGGAATAGAACAAGCTTTCCTAATCCTACTACAATTCTAATATAACTAGAATATTAAAACCAACATTCACCCCATGGGCTTGGGTCAATAGCTGCTGCTGCCCCATGGGCTCGGGTCAGACATTAGCCCAACAGATGCAACTTCTAAGATGCCAAAATTTCGAGCTATACATTTCAAGTAAACCAAATTTGTATACATGGTTTAAAAATAAATATTGCACACATGTTAAATAAAAGAATGTTAATGAGTTGCAATAATAGCTTACATGTTTAATTCTTTAGTTTGCAATTTGTAATGCTGATACTCGTTATAAAAATTGTATAACTTATAGCTTACATGTTTATTTCTTTAGTTTGCAAATTTTTAGTAGTAGGTTTGAAAATCGACATTCTTAGATGCGTGTTCACTTGTCGGATTGGGACCAATGGAGTGTTTAATTATCGAGTTGGGACCAAGGACCGCTAAGTGAGAGGGATTTGAGTATAGAGGTGCGATCATTTGAAAAGGGGAACAAAATAAAAAGTGTAGAAAGCCAATAAAGTAGCGCCATGTGTCCCCCATCCACTTCTTCTCTTTCTAATTTAATATTTCGGTTAGAGGGTATATTGGTCATTTGACCCCTTTTTTAAATTTCACCTCAAATTTCAAACGCAAATAACTTTCAAACGACAAACTTTTACGAAAAACCGATTTCACCATAATTTTTAAAATTCGATTCTCTTTAATTTGGTATAAATCTTGATATATAAATCAGAACTTTTTTTTTTTAAGATTTCAAGTGGGTTATGATTTTCTTGAAATTTTTGGCATATTCGACCCTACTTTTATCTAATTTAAAGGTTGATTTACGCAAAATTTAAAACACGAAAGTTGTAGATTTTAGTTCACTCTTTACACAAGTTTTTGAATCACTCAAATCCGATATGAAATAAGTGAGACATCGCACGTTAAAAATGGCGTTTTAGTCATATTTGTTGCACACAATGTGTTTGATAAAATATCTAGCTTAGATTTTTAGTGTTAAAATTGCGTTAAATGCTCTAAATTTTGTACCACAACGCATCATTAATCATTTTATTAATGTAAGATTCAAAAAGTGATTTTTTTAGTCGTTAATATAAAATAAAAATGCACGTTTTGTTCATCAGTTAATCTTGGTTCATCAATCTGATGAACTGATGAATCAATCAAACTGATGAACCAAACCAAACTGATGAACCAAACCAAAAATGATGAACCAAATCAAACATAATTCATCAGTTTATTTTGGTTCATCAATCATAGTTTCAGCTTAACATGTTGGTGTTTGTTTTGTTTTGTTCATCAGTTTATTTTGGTTCATCAATCACAGTTTCAGTTTTAGTTTGATTCATCAGTTTTTGGTTTGGTTCATCAGTTTGGTTTGGTTCACGACTCATAGTTTTAGTTTTGGTTTGGTTCATCAGTTTTGGTTTGGTTCATCAGTTTTTGGTTTGATTCATCAGTTTGGTTTAGTTCATCAATCATAGTTTCAGTTTTGGTTTGGTTCATCAGTTATTGGTTTGGTTCATCAGTTTGGTTTAGTTCATCAATCATAGTTTCAGTTTTGGTTTGGTTCATCAGTTTAGTTAGGTTCATCAGTTTTGCTTTTATGTTTTTTTTAAACAGTTTGATTTGGTTCATCAGTTCATCACTTTGGTTCATCAGTTTTAATAATTAAAAACATTAACTATTAAAAACATCACTTTTTGAATCTTACATTAATAAAATGATTAATGATGCGTTGTGGGACAAAAATTAGTGCATTTAGCTCAACTTTAACACTAAAAATCTAAGCTAGACATTTCATCAAACACCTTGTATGCAACAAATATGAGTAAAACACCATCTTTAACGTGTTATATCTTACCCATATGACATCGAATTTGAGTGATTTGAATTTCTGGGTAAAGAGTGAACAAAAATCTATAACTTTCATGTTTTAAGTTTTTCAAGATTCGACATTTATGAGCGTAAAAAATAGGGCCGAAAGTGCCAAAAAAATCAAGAAAATCAAGAACCATTTGATATGTAAAAAAATAAAGTTCGAAATATTTATCAAGATTTATACCAAATTAAAGAGAATCGAATTTTAAAAATTATGGTGAAATCGGTTTTTCGTAAAAGTTTGTCGTTTAAGAGATATGTGCGTTTGAAATTTGAGGTGGAAAAGGAAAAAAAAATGTATAATTTTACGATTTTACCCCTAGGCGGATTTTTTAAATAAAATAGGTGGTGGACACTTGTCAGATGATGAGTGGCTTTCTACACTTTTTAAATTAGTTGCACTTTTCAATTGATCCACTACCCTAATCTCACATTATTTGATCTATTAGACATTTCAAATATAACCAGTATCAACATTAAAAATATTTCAGTATTATTCCTGCAAGCTCAAAATTTGTGTGTCACCGGCCTCTTTTTGTGATCATTCAAGAATCTGAAACCAATACCCAAGATTGATCATGGCAGGAGCAAGTGAAGGAAGGTCGTTGGAACAAACGCCTACATGGGCTTTGGCTACTGTTTGCTTTGTGCTAATTGCAATCTCCATTGTTGTCGAACGTTTCCTCCATAAGATTGAACAAGTAAGCTTACAAGTCTACAAGCTTCGGTTTTAAATTAGCTACACATATTGTATTTATTTCAAGCAATTTTCGTCATTCAGTGGTTCGTGAAGAAGCATAAAAGAGCTCTCTTTGAATCACTAGAGAAGATCAAATCAGGTACGACAAATCGTAGCTTATTATTTGGTTAAGCTCTAATAATATTTTGAACTTCGTAAACTTACGTATATATATGGGTGTTTTGGCTAACCTAACAAACACGGCAATATACTCTATGGTTAATGGGCCACTTAGATGTGACAATCTAACAGAAACATATATATGATTGCATGCCAGGCTATATGTTTATTTCAATATGCTATAGTCACATATATTATGATCTCCTTAGTTTGAGAAGAATTTAGGTGGTTTTTGAAGTAGGCGTCGATAACGGCTTGAAATAACATTAATTACTAATGGTCGATTTTTTCATTTTGTGTTTGTGGTAGAACTCATGTTGATGGGATTCATATCGTTGCTACTGACGGTGGGAACAGCACCGATTACAAAAATATGTATATCAGAAAGCATAGCATCGACTTGGCATCCATGCAGCAAGAGTGAGGAAACCTCAAATAATGGAGAAATAGGAAGACGCCGAAAACTCCTCCACTTGCCAGATATGGGTGACCGTCGTGTGTTGGCAGGAAGTAGCAGTGACAGCAACAAATGTGCAGAAAAGGTGTGATGTTTAGGGAGATTTGTTCTCAACCAAAAACTAAGTTTGACATAAAAATCTTTTAACTTTGACCATAAAATATTTTGATTTTGACATAAAAAAAAATCATTTAAAGCTTAATTAGATTCAGCTCTACAGACCTTGAGCAGCTAATTTAAGTGGCTTTTGATAATGAAAAATGTTAGATTATTCATTATACAAATATAATCGTACGTGTTTACGATGCAAAAATAATTCTACCTCCAAATTTTTACTTGCAGGGAAAAGTATCGTTTATGTCTTATGATGGTGTTCATCAGCTACATATATTCATCTTCGCGTTGGCTGTATCTCATGTTCTTAATAGTATTCTCACTATCGCTTTAGGTAGATTGAAGGTAAGATATATACCTACACATTCATTCTATCATATGAAATTCCTTTGGCAATAAGAAGAGCTAATGTTAACATATCAACGATGCTGATGTTTTTATATATGTTGCGTAGATGAGAAGTTGGAAGCAGTGGGAGACGGAGCCAAAAACAGCAGCTTATAAATCCTCTCATGGTAAGTTGTATTTCTTTCCCCATGCAAGACGGAATATTGAAATATTATGTCAAAAACAGTGATGCCCTTGTGGCCTTATGTGTTCTTATTATATATGTTCAAGAATCACTTGGATTTGGCCATGCTAGGTCGACATATTCTTAATAATGTCATATGTTAATAACGTCTCATATAGATTCAAAGAGATTCAGATTGGCAAGGGACACATCTTTTGGAAGAAGACACATGAGTTTTTGGAGCAAATCTCCCATTCTACTTTGGATAGTAAGTCCTTACTATACTATACTTGCTATCCGTAAGTCTTGTATAATACGAGCCTCACAGTTAGGTGTATAAGTTTGCTGTCAGCTTCGAAAATTTAAACTATAACTGCTACCTAGCTAGCTTCTGTTTGTGTTTACTTTTATACTAATCTTTTGCTCAACTATTTTAGGTCTGTTTCTTTAGACAATTTGTAAGATCAGTGCCAAAAGTTGACTACTTGACATTGCGACATGGGTTCATCGTTGTAAGTTTGGATCTATTATGGCTAAATAAATATGAACGATTATGATAATTAACTTCAGTTTCATGATATTATAAAAGTTTTTGTACCATAAATGTTGCTGATACCATCCAACATTATCAAGTTCTATATTTTTGCTTGTTTTTTGTAGGCACATTTGGCAGCAGATGCCCACTCAAGCTTTGATTTTTCCAAATACATCAATAGATCACTTGAAGAAGATTTTAAGGTGGTTGTGGGAATCAGGTGCTATTTCTTGATCAGTATGCTCGATAACAGAATAAAAACATCGGTAGGTATTCAAATTATGACATCCCTGATCACCTTGACTGTTTTTCTTTTTGTTTCAGTCCACCAATATGGTTATTTGCCGTGGCCTTCTTGCTCTTAAATACTCATGGTGAGTGGATGTACATCTTTAACTTCACTTTCATTCAAATAAGTATAATTCATATCTGTAATTATATTCTATCCTACATATGTCGTCGGGATTTCTTCGACAGATTCTTAAAGTAATGTTTCTTTCTTGTGGACAGGATGGTTTTCGTATTTATGGTTACCCTTTGTCCCCTTGATTGTAAGTAAGAAGTAATTTTGAGTTGCTATATATTGGCACCTTATTTCAATCTGACCATGTGGTTTATGTGATTATCCCACAAGATCACAGACTTTATACCTTTGATTATGATTCTACAAGTTTTCAGTTGATTTACTACTAATACTTAACCATTGATCGAATACGTAGATTGTTTTACTGGTTGGGACCAAATTACAAGAGATTGTTACAAAAATGGGATTAAAAATGCAAGACAGAGGAAAGGTTATCAAGGGTGTACCAGTGGTTGAGCCTGGTGACGAACTCTTCTGGTTCAACCATCCTCGGCTTCTTCTCTACCTCCTCAACTTTGTTTTGTTTCAGGTAACTAAATAGTTGCATCAAACGTGAAGAATACGTTTTATATTAATTCTATGGAAAAATTGAATAGTGTCTTTTCAACGGATCAGATGTATTATCATATAAGAAATCTTTGTACTATTCAATTTATAATTTATTAACGTTTACGTGTGCTTTAATGGTATTTCATTGTAAAAAAATTGCAGAATGCATTTCAGCTCGCCTTTTTTACATGGACTGCGGTAAGCTTATGCAAATTGTATAATCAAATTTCAGTTTTCTTCAACCTTTTATATTGCTGAAAAGTTATTCTTATTTGATAGTTATAATTTATGCCGGGACTTTTTTATTTATCTACGCAAACACCTGTCTTTCAGGGACAATGGTAGTTATAAATAATACTGAAAGTTTTTAAACTTGTTCTTCTTTCTTATTTAGCATCAATTTGGATTGAAATCTTGTTTTCATGAGCATATGGAGGATCTTATCATCAGAATCACAACGGGGTAAGTCTCCATATATACTTGAATTTCATTATAAACAAATGAAGTGTAAATGCATATTATACATGATAGTTATTGGTATTAGTTAACTTAATCGATACACAAACTAATTGTATAATTGTGAGCCTGCAGAGTTCTGATTCAGATCTTGTGCAGTTACGTAACGCTTCCACTATATGCCCTCGTGACACAGGTGAATTTCATCAGCGTGTCGCTATTTAATATCTCAACATACTATTTCATTGACGATGATAAATTATCACTGTTATTTTTATGTTATTGTAGATGGGATCCACAATGAGACCAACGATATTCAATGACAGAATTGCAACTGCCCTGAAAAACTGGCACCACACGGCAAGAAAAAATATAAAAGAAAACAAGAAATCGGGCCAAGTGACCCCAATTTCAAGCAGGCCAAGCACACCATCAACTGTCCACAACTTGTCTCCGATTCACCTTCTAGGTCATTATCCAAGAAGTACCGACAACCTCCAACAAACCTCCCCATCAAGATTGAGTTACTTGAATAACGAGATCTGTGATGTTGATGGAGCACCCTCACCTACGTATCCCATGAGTGGAGACATTACAGGTGATCACGAGGTTGAGCTTAGCTACATGTATGATGAGGGTATGGACCAGGTCGAGGAGCCAAGCTTGTTAGAGGTCACATTGTGTTCTATTGATGCTATTGAAAACCAGAATGAGGTGATGATACGAGTCTCTAAAGAATTTTCCTTTGACAAAAGACCAAATATATGATCCAAAAATAAAATAGGTATAGACTCATGTTAACTCGAATATCTAGCAAACCACACCTCGTATATCTGTTGATTATTATGATCTATTTGTTTTAGTATACTTTTCTGGTAAATCTTCATGATTAATCTTAATGAGAATGATAAACGTTCATATGAAGCTCACTGTTGAACACAATTAATATTCAAAAAACAATACCGACGTTCATGTAACAATGATATTAATTCATGAACCTCTTAATAAACTAGCAAAACCAAAAGCAACTTCGCAGTTAATCAAAAATTCAAAACAAAAGAAATTGAATGATAGCTGGCAACTAATCAACTATCAAAATTTAAAATTGAGACCTTCTAAGCCCATATATATCATTTGTCGTATCAATCATCGTATTCTGAAAATCGTTCCGCGGTCACCAAAATTCATATTGTGGAGATTGTTTCCAAAATTCAAACTTTGAAGATTGTTTCCATCACCAAAATTCAAATACTGAAGATTGTTTCCATCACCAACACTAGCATTGTGAAGGTCATCTGCACGTAGTAAAACATTCCTCCATAATTCTACCATAGCCGAAAGATATTGTTCAAGTTCCTCTTCCTTTATATTGCTAATGTCTTCATCGTACCATGATAGCCTGTTAGAGTTCACCATCTTTGATTCATCAATCAATTCTTTAAGCCTCTTCTCCATCTCCAACTCCTTAGAAACCTCCAGATATTGTTGGTTAAACTCTTTCAAAGGTGGTGCCTTATTTTGGGACGCATCGTCGAGGGGCAAAATATGATAATTTTTAGAAACTACACTAAAAATTGGTCCTTTAGAGGGCAAATTACAAAAATAGCCGAAAATTTTCGAAAATTTACACTACAATTTTTTTCGACCCCCTTTTATCTCCGCCACGCATCATTGGTGTAGGTGATGTGTTGGTGTTTTGGTGGCGGGCAATTATTTCCTCAACATTGGGATGACCAAAAGTAATAATACGACCACCGGGTGATTGGACAATGATTCCAATTTCCGCACCCGTCAAAACAAAAGGTTCATCAGCTTTCTTAAAGAGCCCAGAGCGGCGTTTTGGGAAGGTTACTTGACGGCTACTTGTATTTTCGATTTTCTAGCTTGATTTCGATCTTTTTACGGCCTTGTGATGTCTTCTTCATCCTCATGCTATTGACGCCAAGGAAGGTGGCTGGATTCATGTTTTGATTTTGCGAGATAAAAATTGTGACTGTAAAAACATTGTCGCGCGAGTTGTCTTTCACGCCAAGGAAGGTGGCTGGATTATGTAGATTATGTGGCAAACTATTTAGGGTAGATGTTCAAAGAAAACTATTTAGAGCTTTAGGTATCGTTTGGTGCCGTGGGTGGTGCAATGGAAAAAAGCAGTGCCACCTCAACACTTTTTCTCCATGGCACCAGTTTTGGCTATGATACCAAAACACTCCTCCCTAATAAAAAAGTGGTGCCGTAGAGTAAAGTGATGCCATCATGCACCTTTGGACCCCACCGTTTTTTTTTATATATATATATCTCTATATTATATATAACAGGAGTCATTTGGCATTAATGCCACCTCAATGCCACATAAGCATTTTTGTGCCAACTAAGCAATTATTTTTTTTTTTATTTTTTTTTTTTGTTAATTTTCGGATTTTTTTTAAGCATTTTTGAAAATTGTTTATAAAAAAAGTCCCTTGCAAGGTTTGAACCTTGGTTGTTTTGCTAAATAACTTGTGTGTTTACCAGGCAACAAGTTATTTTGATAATTATGTTGCATACTATAATATATAAATATTATGTAAATTTCGGATTTTTTATATTTATTTTCGAAAATTATTTATAATTTTCGAAATTTAATTATTGTGTTTAAAAATGTAGTTAACGTGATTCGAACCTAGGATTTGCTAATACAAAGAATGAGTATGCTTACCACTAGAGCAACTTATTTTTTGAGATATATCTTCCAAAACCATAAATATAATGTTCAACAAAAAATTAATACGAGATTTGAGAATCCCTACAACTTAGGAAACTCAATATTTATTCTCTAAATATTATCCAATTCATTCATTATATCTCTACAATCCTAATATCATTCAAACTGGAACCCTAAAACACACATACACGATTCATAAACAAGCTCCACCTCTTTTTAATCTAGCAACGGTACTTTTCTCAATTTCATTAATATATATGGTTGTTTGATAAATAAGTTGATGATGTAATGTGTATGTGATAAAATAAATTTGCATATGTTGGTTTCTTTGTAGGTTTTTTAATGCTAGATGTATGCAAATAAATTTGAATACCATCTATTATTCTATCTCTATCTCCTCCCATGAAGGCTTGGCTTCGTTGGCTAATGAGAATTTAAAGGATTGGTTGTAAAGATAGAAGTTTATTGGTAAGTATTGGAAACTGAAACAGCCTAATGATACTTTGTGTTTTTGCGTGTGATATGTAATAATGAGTTGTATGATTGAATGTTGACGTTTTAAATACGTTAAGTTATGTTCTTTGATAAAAAGAGATACTGCCATCTTTGTGTTCATGATGCTTATTGTTACATTAGATGAAGGAATACATAACTTGAAAGTAGTGTTTTAACAAGGTTTTATTTTTTCTTTTTTCTTTTATATATATATATATATATATATATATATAAGAGGAGGCATGCCACGTCATAATGCCACTTGGCATCCCATAATGCCATATCATATTTCCATGTCATCAATCATGCCACCTAAGCAATTTTTTTCATTTATTAAAATTTCGTTTTTTTTTTCAAAAAATTCATGGAAGAAGCCGGATTCGAACATGCGTTGTAAATATGCTTGGGCATACATCTTTACCACTAGACCAAGTCATTATTTGGTATATATTCTGCAACTTATAATTCATAAACGTATGTAATGAATTAAAGTATTTTTAGAGATTATATTCGAAGCTAAAGTGGATTTGATTATTTGAATACGTATTGCAGTATGATTATGATTCTGTATTCAAATCTGTCTCATATTTATCTTCATATTTTAACACAAAATATTATCTCAAAACCATCCTAAAAAAACCTACCCCAATCCTAAATCGACAACTTTTGCTCAGGACAATCCACAAATAACACGGCACTGTTTTATAGGTATGTGCATAGCAGTTTGATTTATACATGTTGCTTTTACTTTCAATGATTTATAATGATCGGGTAAACCCGTGACCTTCAATTAGTATATGCAAACATCGTATCTTTATTTGTTATTAACAATATTTGTTCATCATAGTTTGTGATGAAACTTTAATGATTCTTGCTAGATTAATTTTAGTCTTATAATGAAAAGTTGATTTAATTTAGTTGTTATGAAACCAGGTACAAAGCTTTCTTTGTTTGATTTTTTTAAGCTCCTTTATGGTTTGTATGAGGCTGGACCGCAAGGACATATGGGAGTCGAGGAACTTGCAACCGATTGTATATGGTGGAAGGTTTTTGCCGCAGGTATTATTTATTTACAATTATGTCAAGGTTTGATGATAATGTTATTTATCGAGAACAAAACATAATATATGTCTTATGTTTTTGGTGCATAGAATGTGGTAATTATAGCCTGTAGATTATAACAATTTTAGGTACAATCTTGCATGAGAGACCCAAATGTAGCAGTTTACAACAACACGATAGTCGGCTACGTCAAACAATCCAAGGTTATTCAATCACTTATTTTTAAAATACTTTTGCTATTGCACTAGCTATCTCATATTCTTATTTTAATGGCGTCAGCCTTTTAGGTTTTCTTAGGAAAACTTACTGATGGTTACAACTAATTTAGGTGTAACTTCACATGTTGGAAAAAGCTCTACCATTTTACAACAACATAGTACTCGCTCATGTCAAATAGCCCAAGGTTGTTCAGTCATTTATGTTTTATGTAGTTTCACTATTCTGTTGCGATTATTATTTTTAATTTTCGATTACTATGAAGTTGCTGCAACAGTGATAGCCTTTTTTTGCTTTTCTATTTTACGTTAATATGGGCAAGGTCATTTCACTGATGTTCTTTTGTGTTTTTTCTACAGAATTAGTAGAATGTACTCGAGTTTACCGAGCTCCCCGAAGACAAAGCCATTTAAGAGGTGTAACAGTAGGTATATATTATGAGTCATGCTGCTGTGAAAGCATAACGTTAACTCTTTATGTAGTCTATATGTGCAAAAGTGGTCAGGAACTTTTAATTGTTGTGTGCATCGTATTTTAGATGAGCAGGGCAAAGGCAAGAACTTTACAATGGGTGATTGATAGAGAGCGAATATGGTCATGACTGACAACCTACTAATATCGTGCCTACTTACCGCCTTTAATATTAACCAATAGACCGATCCCACTTTGTATATCTCATGCCTACATATGTGGACTGATATACCACAATTTTTATTTACAGGGTCGGATGTTTATGTGAAATCTGCTTTTGCAAGACTCGATGATAGAAATCGGTTAGACATCGATTTACTCAATCTTGTTGAGAAATTATCATATTGTTTCAAAAACACCATGGCTCAGAAAGGAAACCAACAGAAGAATGGGTTGGATGGGAGCACATCAAACCATAAAAAAGGAGGCCTCCAATCAGGGTCTGAAACACCAAACAAAAAGGGAAAGGGAAGTGTAGGCAACACCAAGGTTGTAAAGGAAGAACATCCAAGTGATACCCAACCAAGTATATCCGTGACAGAGGTCCTTAAAAAACATGATCATGTTAAAGATGAGGAGAATATAGAATCGTTGCAGCGTTTATACGTGATTTCCACAGGTTTATTCCATGATCGAAATGAACAAAAATTGACAAGACTAATTCTTTTATTGACAACAACATAAGAAGGATTATATTGTTATACAAGACACACACTAAACGTTACAAATGACTCTTATATATAGAGTACTAACCGGTTCCATGAACCATCATATCTTTTCAGAAATAACTAACTTATTAACTAACTTTTGTAACCGCCAATAACTACCCATAACCGCTATTCGGTTATTTAACTAACTTTAACCGCTATTCGGTTATAAACTATCTATCGAACATGTTTGGTCCTCCATGTTTCATATATTACATAAGTACACCGAGCAATGCGTTTTTCCAACAAGACTTAACGCAATTATGGTCCAACATCTCCCCCCTAATTGTTTAAGTCTTGTTCTTCGAGTCTTCATACTTTTCACCGCGTTATTATCCAACAACTTGTTGTTATTCCCAAGTTGTTTCCTTGCTTCCCTTGATTCGTTGCAGTTTCTTTCCAATTCGTGTACCAAAACTAACCTTCGGCATTTTTCCTCTTCCAAATTGCTGTTCCCGAATTTCTCTCCGAAGTTTCCTTGAATTGCTTTCGAATTTCTTCTGAATTTCTTTCCTTCGAATTTCTTCCTTTAACGAACCAAAACAAGTTTCTTTCTTCTCTATCTCGGTATACCATACTTCCACGTTGCCTCCTTTTCCTTGTGTGTTGTTTTGATTTCTTCTTTGACTTGAAATCAACAAACCTTCCTATACACAAATCTGGTACCAATCTCGGTATTCTTACCAAAACAAACGCTTGTTTGTTCCTTCCATGTTGCTATCCATTTTGACACCATCTTGAGCATACTTACACCTTTTCCTTGGAGTCTCTCCATGTGCTTCCTCTACGTCAACACTTGTCATTACATCGCCAAATGGTACTTCACCGACCATATTCAACCTTGGAGTTCCATGCCCCGACCTCCGTGCTTCTTCGTAGTACACTTTCACCAACGCTATATATTCCTTATAGCATTCTTTCACCATATGCTCATGCCCTCTCGTGCCAATCCCAGTAACTTAGCAACCCTGTTCCGGTGTTGTTTTCTATTTCCAATCAACACGCCTTCCACCGAGACTCTTCCATTCCAACGTGTTCCTTGGTGTCTTTAACCTTGAATCAAACTTGTAATCTTGTAACCTTCATTTCTGATGCCACTTCCCAGGTTTTTGAACCTTTGGCTCTGATGCCACTATAGAATCGTTGCAGCGTTTATACGTGATTTCCACAGGTTTATTCCATGATCGAAATGAACAAAAATTGACAAGACTAATTCTTTTATTGACAACAACATAAGAAGGATTATATTGTTATACAAGACACACACTAAACGTTACAAATGACTCTTATATATAGAGTACTAACCGGTTCCATGAACCATCATATCTTTTCAGAAATAACTAACTTATTAAC
The DNA here is from genome assembly GCA_910596185.1 of Chrysanthemum makinoi. Taxonomy (NCBI): domain Eukaryota; kingdom Viridiplantae; phylum Streptophyta; class Magnoliopsida; order Asterales; family Asteraceae; genus Chrysanthemum; species Chrysanthemum makinoi. The sequence goes on from OU343218.1 coordinate 148,000,293, forward strand.
TAACTTTTGTAACCGCCAATAACTACCCATAACCGCTATTCGGTTATTTAACTAACTTTAACCGCTATTCGGTTATAAACTATCTATCGAACATGTTTGGTCCTCCATGTTTCATATATTACATAAGTACACCGAGCAATGCGTTTTTCCAACAAGACTTAACGCAATTATGGTCCAACAGAGAAAAGAAAAAATAAATCTGGAAAGCATAATAAAGTAGAGATTCAAGGTACATCATATTTCACAATTACATATTGTTTATAAAAAACATGATCATGTTAGCTACATTTATGCTACAACAATAAGCATAACAATGAGTCAATAAGGTTGGTTATTGAACATCAGCAACTTTTCCTTTTAATAATGTAGTAGTTAGTAATGAAGGAAGCGAAAAAAAGAGGCAATACATGTCGATGTGTGTCCACAATTTCCCGCCATTCTTTATTACCTCACTATGTAGGTGAATAGACTTCCGCAAACTCGTCCAATGTTTTTTTCCTCATGCTAATATTGTTCTCAATATGTTGTTTTATTAGGTATAGTTGAACCACCACCGGGGCTACTCATAAGCATGTGCAAGGACAACGCTTGGTTGGTTCTTTAGTGTCCCATGACGAGGTATGTGTTTGTTTTCGTTAACTCCAACTAGAATGACCTCGGGTGACTCAAAACCATTTAAACATTATAACGGAATGGTTTATAAATGTTTTAGGCTTATACCAATTAAATATTAGTCGTTGGATGTTTTGATTAATGTCGTGTTGGTTTTAGGGATTGGTTTAGACATATTTTGAATCATGCCATTTTATATGCTTTTGACAGTTATAAGTGAACAAGAGGCTTGGGAAGCGCCACGGCAGTTCAAAGCAAAAATAAGAAGCAACTATTCCAACAAGACCGGCAAGCCCAGTTGTTGAAGCCATTATTAAAACACTTCAAACCGCTTATTAGGATTTTAAAAAAAGGATAAGCGTAAATAAATTAGCAATTCTGAACACACATTGTCTATGCATTTAAGGATACCGATGATGTGTGGCAATGACGATGTCAGTGGAGATAGTGATGCTTTGGAGCCCCATTTTCCGCAGAATGCCACACTTGAAGAAACTAGGTAAATCATCATGTGAATTTTTCTATCAACTTTGAGCGATTGTTTTATTCGAGTAGCCTGTTTGACCTTCAAAGTAGTGATACTAATCAAAATAATGTAAACTATCTGAAACTTTAGTACTTAAGGACTTACTGATCATTAAAAATAGATGACAAGTCAAAAAAGAGAATACGTTTTAGAATACCAAATACTAAAAACTAATTATAGGTGAGCTGGAAACACAATCATTAAGAGATAATCACTTCCACATTGCGATGCTAAACGACCCCTTTGATAGATTTTTTTCAGTGTCATCTTTTCGAGAATCTTTTGCGTTGCACGGAAGTGGATAAATTCAAGTAACTTTATGACTATATTTATGAACAATTTTTTATACTCCCATTTGGTTTTCGGTAGTTGACCAGTTTTAGTTTCAAATTGCAGTGCCTATTCGGTTGGATCCCGGTGCGGGCAGGAGGAAGAAGAAAGTGTTGAAAAAGTTGGATTCTAGAAGTATAGGTTCCATATAACCATGTTGTCGACTGGAATTTCTTTGATAGACATGAGAAGCAAATTTGGTAGCAGTTTAAGGAGCTAGACGAGAGCCAAATCTGATGGTATATTGACTTTATAAAGGTTAGCGCTGGATTATTGTTAGTTATTTTGACTCACTTTTGTTGTTAACGTCGAGTTTGTTGAAATGGTAATAACGGTAGTTATTCATGGTTGGTTTTATCGCGAAATTTGGACTTTTTTTTAACCATTGTGTCAATTAAATCCTATGATATTATGATTTTGCATAGTGTTGGGGAGAACATGACCAGCACCATAGTCAGATCACCTACGGCTTTTGAAATCATGCAGTTGCTATGATGTGCGTACATAAGGACTTGCTCCTCTAATATGTACGATAACCATTAAATATTATATGTACTTTAGGTTAGCTTATGGTTTGACCATGTTGTAAAGCCGCAATATGGCTTATTTGGTCTTCTGTACAGACATATTTTGTTAAATATTTGTTTATATAGAGTTTAGTTATTTACAGTGTGTTTGCACTTAAGAGTTGATATCAGAAAGCATGCGTAGTTGGTAGATACTCTGTATTACATAATGGACTGGCTCGGCAAAACATGCGGTTTTAGTATAGCTTGGAATGATACAGGTTGGGTTGAGCAATACAACGTTTTATGAATTATATCCGTGTGTAGATATTTAGTATCAAATAGCATTACAGAGAATTATATTCAGTGGCTTTGTAATTATTTGAACAAAATGATTCATTAGGTAGGTGTTATACCCAAAGCTATGCAATAACCAGACATTCGTTATCAAAAAAATTTCTAGACAACTATCGTTAATCGCTGTTAGGAGAGGTCGTAAAGAAGCAGAGAGGGGAAATGACGGTATGTGTTTTGGCTAGCATAGAATATGAACATTTGCAAGCAACTTTATTGCTTGGATACAACGTCAAAATACCTTTTATTGAACTTCACAGAAGTGTCGACAAATTTACTTATACCTTTAACTTTACTTGGCTTTGTTTTGGTAAAATTGACGCCTCATTCTCTGAATTTTCAATAATTGATTCTAATTACTAAACAAATGTTATCTCTCTTTCTTTAGATTATTTGGATGAGGGTCGCGAAGAAAGTGGCATGTATTGGTTAAAGAGTGAGCGAGCTCGAAAGATGTAGAGAAAGATATGTAGCGTTTTTGTTGTTGTTTGCGGTGAATGTGGAGGATTTAGGTAAGCTTATTTAAGTAGCTTAACCTTTTATATTTTATAAGCAGTTTACTAGCTTATTCGATGCCGAAACACAATAAAGCGAACTGTCTACTTCGGTAACCTTTGCGCATGATTCATGGATTTATGTGTGTTACATGTTCCTGATTTCCCTTCCAAGATTTTTTCCTTTTGCGAGGCAACACCGGGCAGTGGTAGACAAACTTTAATAGTTTTGAATCACATTATATACAATACGATGACAGAACAGCACTCAACCTGTATTACGGGAACATTATTATTTGAATCACTTTCAGCCCATTTTTGACCCATTGACTTATCAATGGGTCAATTTGGTTATTTATTCTTGCTTAATGGGTTAAATGGGTAAACCAATCATGAAAATTGAAATGGTAAAAAGTAGCAGTCTTACGGGAACATTATTGTAATACATGTGTCAATAATCCGTGTTGACCTGTTAGACAACCCAGCCGTTAACACAAATTTCATTCTATATTACTGCTTTTGACTGTATGGGAACTTGAACTGGTGGAAGCTACCAACTTAGACCATTGTTCAACTTGACTCCACCAATAGATAACACCCTCAAGCTTGAGTCTTTAGTCGTGGTGGTTCAATTAGTTTTTTTTGGATCTTCTCCTGTAAGCTTAAGTTGTGGTGCCTTTTTAGGTAGTCATTCTTTATATGTTTATCTGATTTGTTGAGGTAGGCGTGTTCTGTGTCTATTATAATGCACTAACGACATGTCTTCAATTATAATATCTACAGTCTGCAATTGCATAACACATAGCATAACACATCTACATCCGCTATTAGGACGTTAGCTAATAACACATTTTAAACGTTTAATAGTATGGTCTGTGATCCCCGTATATGCAAGTCTAAATTTCATGGGAATTTAAATGACGATTGACAAAACAAGCCTATACATTTCGTATCCCATATTCACATTTTAATTTCTTTTCTAATGAAGAGAGCTTGTTAATTCTGTTTATATTGGAACTATATTAATGCCTTCTTTTTAGCGTATTGAATAATCAATTATGTTTCTTTCCATGTGGAAGAAATAACATTTGTAAATATCTTTCATTTTTTCATCCTGATCAAAGAAGGCTAACTTGAAACTCTATTAAGAGCCATTTATCATTTGTTTTATTTCCTAGATTGCCACTACGAGCCCAGCACTAATGCTAAAAGATATTCATTATTGTGCAGAAAATAGCACTGCTGCTAATGTTTTGCATGAAAACTTCAATAAACTTGCTCAGGCTCACTATATTGAAAGATGCTCATGAACCATTTCTTGAACCACCGAGCAAGATGCAAAGAAACGAACTTCTAGGTCCAAGGTAATAACTTTTTTGCCAATTATTGCTTAATCTCTATTTTGCTTTTGCATCAATACAAAATTTAGTTGTTCCCTTGTAGTTTCAAAAGCCATAAATTAGTTAATTGGAACATTTTTTTCATAGAACTGAACTAATAGTCTCAAATATATTTCAAAGTATCTTCTATACGTAATGCTTCATGGTTTGGACAGTACACACGTTCTCTGCTATCTTGTGTGATACCTGTTTATATATCGAGAACATGGTTGTATCCAATATTTGGTCAAGCGGATGTAGATGTGTTTTTGTTTTTGTTATAGCCGTTTAAGATAGTCAAATAGACGGATTCTCAACCGCCATTTTACAAGAGGCCAATAAGTTAGCTTCTCGCAGTATGAAGATAATACCAAATGGGGTAAAGAGATTGGTTATTCGTATGATTCATTGCTGGAAAGCAGTTTCACAGTTATTTGCACACGAAAGGATGGAAATCGGTGTATCTTTACCCCAGCAGGCCATGTTTCTTTGGTTGCACCACCATCGACATGAAAGACGCCATGGTTCAACTCATGAAATGGTCATCCAGATTACTTCAAGTTGGCCTATCAAGGTTTAACCCTCTCACATATGGAGCGTCTAGAATGTCTATCCTTCAAGGTATGTGTTATGCCTATTTCATGTACAGCCCCTTTTTGTCAATTGCATTTCTGCTTTACGGTACAATACCACAACTGTGCCTTCTCAATGGCATCTCACTGTATCCCACGGTAAAATTAAGTACCACCAAAATTTATATTTCACTGTTAAGCTCTTTTATGAATGGACTAATAACGTATTTGACAACTAAGTTGCATTTCAGGCTTCATATCCATGGTTTAAAGTGTTTGCTGCGGTCTATGTGTCCTCATTGTTGCAACATTTATACGAAGTAGTGTCATCCTGATGGATCATGGTGACATGGTGGAACGAGCAAAGAATCTATATCATAAAATGCATCAGCGTTGTCGCTTGGTTGACTTGATGTCATGATGAAGTCAGTTGGGGTCGAAAGGCTAATTTCGCACTGACAAACAAAGTGGTTGATCAAGAAAAACTTGCATAATACGAGAATGGTACGTTTGATTTTGAAGGTGCAAAAATGTTCATGATTTGATAGCTTCAAAAAAATTTTCAAAAAGGAAATGCTAATGATTGTTCTCATAATAATGTTATATTATCTCGACCCATAATAATGTTACATCATAAGTTCTTGAACATCCAATGATTGTTGACATCAATTGGATTACTCACAAAATACTTAAACTACTAAAGAAACACTAAAATTTTTGTATGATTGATATAGCTCATTAAGATGTGGTATATGAAAACAACTACTCAACTTATAGTGAACTATTAGCTCCAACTGAACTCGGCTCTTTCGTACCCTCAATTAGAGTCAGTTGGCCGGAAGTAGAGCTCTTGCAATAATATGAGTTAGGTGCATGATTATACAAGTCAAATCCTGTATCATTTTAAGGGATGGTTAGGTGCACGATTATACCATCGGTTCATGGTTTTAAGTAACTATATTGACAGATAGCCATGACCTGTTTCAAATTGAACACATTTTGACCGGTAACTCAACCCGCGTGACCTGTTTATTTTGCCTCTTGTATTCTTTGTGCCACATAACTAAAACTACTTTCTTGATATGATATTGGGGATTAAGCATAATAACATACTGACATAACCCATTAGAAGAATCGCGGGCAACCATATTCCATGATACTGAACAGGAAATATGTCGGTTACATGTGTGATTGTTGTATGTTGGGACTCAGAATGTATGCAAAAGGGTTATTATTTAATTATAATTTATCTGTTTTATGTATATATTATTGTACAAAACAGCTAAGTAATCCCTAAATTCTAATTCTAACACCTAAATTGTTTACACCATCAATTGTTCACTGGCGAGGCATATTAACAAAGTACAAATGACAATGAGGCGATATCACATAATTATGTTTTGAGGACCAACTGTGACATATTTACAGGTACAATGACAATGATGGGGGCTGATATATAAGGTGAGACTTATTGCTGCAAGTCATGATTGTTGTTTAAGGTGAGCTTAAATGCAACATTGTTTAAAGCATCAATTGTTCACTAGAGAGGCATATTAACAGGTACAAATGACAATGAGGCGATATCACATAATTACGTTTTGAGGACCAACTGTGACATATTTAGAGGTACAATGACAATGATGGGGGCTGATATATAAGGTGAGACTTATTTAAGTTATTTAGTTACAACTGATTTGAATATTTGACTATATATTGACCCGGGTCCATTCTGGATCGTTACCCAACCCGTCCATTTGCCACATTCACTTGTGTAGATTAAACGCTTTTGTTAACTTCTTCAACTATGTATTCGATTTCACTCTATAAGTGCTCATCTACTACGGTTATTACGTCTATAAGTTGCATTATGTCAAATTGACCCATTCATAAGTTGAGTCACATGGTAAGTGACTTCCATAATCTTTTGGACATATAGATTTTAGTAGGTAGTATTTGACATGGGGGTACCTTCATTATAGATTTGACAAATAACATAATTGTGTGCCTTCTAATGATAAACGGGAAAATTCAGACTTTGAAGTTTCATGCTTGACTAGAATCAACTACCACTTTGTCATCGAAGGAATTTTTTTGATTTTCTTAATAGGGAAAAAAGCATATCATTTACACATACAACATATACCCATAAACCTCCAGAACTTTATGTGAATAAACTTTGTCTGGTACATGATATATTTTATGACTAACCTTTCACGGTTAACGTTGTCATAATAGTTTCAGTACAATTAAGTTATAGTGATTGGGTACATTATGTGTTTTTGATCTTATTTTTATTTTGAGGGTATTTGTTCCTACTGTACTATTGGAAGAAGCAGAGCAGAAAGCAAAGAAATCAATCATCAAGATCACACAGAGTTTGTCTCGATTCAGGTTTGCCTTGCACCAACAGTTTTCAGATTCTGTTTATAAATTACTTTTGACTACCTGTTTAATCACTGTATCTTACTCTTTACTTCCGTTAGTGGCTAAAATGAGTTGAAAAAATGTTCCATGTAGAATTATGGGTCAATATGTTGGTTCAAGTGAAGTCGTTCAGTGAGTCGGTTCAATGATAGAAGAAGGATTCAAGCCAAATCAATTTTGTGTTTCAAGGTTTGTGTTTCATCAAAATGGCTAAATCAATTTTGTAGCTTTGCCCAGATTTTAATAACTGAACTTGTCATCATTTCCTTGCAGCTAGACCACTACATGCTTCTGTTGATTCAAGGGAGTGTCCTTTTCTTTCCTCTTTTCAACAAGGGCATGTGATGTAGGGAGTAACCGTCTCAACATCACATGAGTGATGAGTAGAGGTGGTAATTTTAACCTTTGATTGTGAGGATATGCAAACTCTTTTGGTCGGGTTATTTTGGTGGATTTTTTCACTGGCTTATGATCTGGGAGCCACCACAAGGTATACGTATCTTTGTATATCAGCAAGTCTTTATTAACTTGTCTTAGATCTCATGATACGATAATACCCTTAATACTCGTGATATGTTACTAAACTATGGATTAAGTTGCAAAATTATGTCATCAGTTGTTATATTCATCATCTTTCAACAATTTCATATCATAAATGAATGCTTCTAATAACTTCTGTTCACAAACATAACTCATAAAGTGTTCTCTACCCTAAACCTTCAATTTCAATTTTTTTTTTATATGAACTCATTTAAGTAGTGAACGACCCTAAAAGTATCCATATTCACGGTCTATTCAAGGGAAGAATATGGTTCGTCTAACAAAGATCTATATAAAAAAAACTAATCGATATTTATACATATACTTTTTACGTATAAACCTGTGTCACGCACGGGTATTATAACTAAGATCCGTTGAACATAGTTTTACTCAAACATATAAAATTACCGGAAAATAAAAATTATAAATAAACGTGTTTACACTGAAACTTCATATTTAAAAATCAAAAAGTTGAAAAACTTAAAAACATTTTATATTAGTGTCTTTTATTATCTAAAAAACATAAAATATGTTATAATAGCTGAACTTACAATAGTAAGATAGGAACCCAACCATCAATATTTCAACATTAAATTAAACTACGAGTTAAAAAAAAACTATCAATGCTAAAACATAACATACAGAGACTAAACTTTGTTTATAAAGTTTTATGATTAAACTTTTATGAAATATAAATATGAACATTTACTTTTTTTTTCTAGAACGTCAATTTTTTCACACCTAAACCGCCTATCTCACATATGAACCCTTATTACGTCCGTCAAAACTAATTATAAACAAAAATTAAGAACCATAAGTAAAAACGCAAAAAATAAACTATTTGTGGTTATTGTAGTGTACACTATTAAAATAGAAAACAATAGGCACACATATCAACCGTCGGATGTGTTGATGATGATATCACAAGATCATAATTGATGAAATGGCAATCTTGTAATACCCTTGAAAACTGAGGGTAGTTTAATGAAAATGGTTCAACCCTCGAAATTGTACACTATTGACTCGAACGCGGATTAAATTATCTCTGTTACTTCCTAAGAGTACCATGTAAATTGTTCCAAATGTTTTGACACTTTAATTTTTGGATACAAGATGGAGATCTGGGAACTATAACACTTGGGAATGTCATCCGTGTTTGACAATTATAGATCTTAACCGTTTTATTTAACTTTTAATTATTTTTTAGTATATTTTTGTTCTACTAAATCCTAAAAATAAAAACCACAAGTCATACCCGGCCCATCGGATGTGTTTTGCCACTAGTGTATATATATATATATATATATATATATATATATATATATATATATATATATATATATATTATGTAGAAAGATCGCTCTGAATTCATGTTATCCCGTGTACTACATTATTGTCTCACTTTGTTTTTTGTTCATCGTATACTAGATATTGCGTAAAAGAGAATAACTTCATAACTAGACTAACTTTGATGATGTTTAGTTTTTTTGTTTGATCTTGATCATCTTACGTACGTTGTTGTTTACGCATGAACTAATAATAAACTCGCTACATTTTTGTTTTAGTTATTTATTCTTATAACTCATGCACCACTTTGTGATCTAGAGAAAAAAGAGAAACTACTTATAAAGAAAGCTTCAGGAGTTACATTGTTTGAGCAGATTCTTGAGTCACTATCAACCACAATTTGACCAACCAAAACATTTTAGATCAAGATATATTGCAATGTTGGAAGCCAAAGTACTAACGTTTTTGTGGAAAGCTCCAGGTACTATGTTGTGATACTGTTGTAGTGTTCATGTTCTTGATGTCACTAAAAGTTCTTACACAGATATATCTAAATACACAAAAAGAAAAAGTAAACCTTTATTGTTAGTGCACATTTATCAATTTAAAAGTGACAGTGTAGTATTGTAAGCATACAATTTTATAAGCATTTAGTTTTGTGGAGATATATTTCAAATAGAGAAAAATTGAATAAAAAATAAATGAAGTATCACACAGAGACAAATTATTTTTAGATGACTTTGATAATAAGAGGTCAACTCGAGATCCCTACAACCAATGGAGGACGCTCGGGATTCTTTAGCTCAATTACCTAAAGTGGTGACTTTTGTGGTGAATAACCAAATTTGCACGCTACTAACCATATTACACATGAACCCCTGAGTATGGGACATACAACGCCTAGGTGTGATGACAAAACAAAGATGAGGCAAAATTGTTATGCAACGAATTCATAGTGAAACCGACAAAGTAAGACCAAGATAGACTATAGATCATCTACATCCTTGTGATATTCTTTATCAGATTTTTCATGTCATGCACTTCTATTTACTTAATGTTTTTTTATGGCGATGTTCGTGAGGCAATATAAAGTTCAAGAAAAGAAACTTTATGAACAACAAATTGGAAATCTTGCAAATGCTCAATTATGTATTCATGATCAAGTGACTTTTTTTTATGATTTTCAGTTTACTTTCATATTTTCATCAACAGTGATGCTAAATATTTACACCACACTAATCTGTTTTGTTTATTTTGTGGGTCATGTACATATGCTATGAGAACAAAGATATGATATATACATGTGGGTCGTCTTCTATGGTACAGGAAAATTAATGACGTTGACAAAACAATGGAAGAAATAAATGAGCAAAGCGAGAGTTTAAAACAAATCCAAGATGCAATTGCAGCACCTTTTATATTATAATGTGATAGAGGTTGCAGCCCAATTCAAACCCAATATGAAGAAAGTATCAGGGACAAGATAAGCTTCCACTTATTGTGTGCTCCCTGCAACAACAACAAACTGAATAGCAACAACAACAAAGAATTCCAAAGAACAATAAAGGCGGAGATTGATGCGTTACCACAACATCGTAAACAACAACTCCTATGTAATATGGGTATATAACTATCGCTTTATATCAATTTACAAAAAACAATAGTCATTCTCTCGGTAGATTTTTCTTTGACTTGGTTTTACCAATATCTCGCTACATATTTGTATTTACTTATGCTTTATGTGATGGATCTGGTTATCTAAATTTCATTCGACACACAGCAGTAATCAAACAAGAACCTACTTTTAACAAAAAGCCATTGATTTATTATTTTTTATACTAATCATTTGATGCTTGTGTCTATTTAATATCCTAACTTCATAAGCATAGCCCTACGACCTTATGTGAGCTATGTTTATTAAACTCTTTAGATATAGGCAATTCTGTTAGGAATTAGAAATTCCAGGTATTAAAGAGTCGGTCACCTCAAGTATATGTAATCGTTAGAAAGTTCGTAGTCATAGTAATATTAAGTTAAGTAGTATTTAGTTTAGTAACACCGTGGAGGACGGACGGGTCTTTACCCACTGTATGCCCGATCCACGTACCCGATGTGTGGCGTTTTTATGTAAGACTATAAATACTCTCTACCTCCCAAGGTAGAGAGTTGGAGCTCATAATAAGATCTTTCACTTTCTCTCACTAAGTTCCCTAAACCTCTAACTTTCTCTCTCTAGAATTCCATCTATATGCTACCTTGTGTTAATGTTATGATGTGTATGTGAAAAGTTATATCTTACAATTGGTATCAAGAGCCATGGTTAGATCATATCTTACACATTTTTGGATTTCTAGTGGTTTTTAGGTGGTTTTTGAGTTTGAAAAAGTTTAGTGGTTTTTGCATCATTTGATTGATTTCTAGTGTTAAAGTTTCGATTTTGGTTGTACTTTTATGTTTAGAATCATCAAAAGTGTTTAGGTTTTCATTTGGTGAGCTTGAATCATCTTGGTTGGGTTGTTTTTGAATTGAAAAGTGAGGTTTATATGTTTTTTCAAGCTAGCGACTTAGCTCACGGAATATTTTCTTGGTAGCGACTTGCTTCACATTTTTGTAGCGACTTACAGTGTTGGAGCTAGCGAGTTAGATCTAGCGAGTTAAAGTACAAGTAGTGGATTCTCCACTACGGGTAGCTTAATGTGGTAGCTTACTTGGTCAAGAGTTGAGTTGCTCTTTAGCGACTTGTGTCTCTAGCTTACTTGTGTAGCTTAATTGCTGCCAAAATTTGATTAGCGACTTGGTCTCAGAAGCGAGTTACTACTTAGCGACTTGTTCTTCTGTTAGCGACTTGGGACTCTAGCGACTTAGGGGTGTAGCGAATTAAGGGTTAACGACTTAGTGCATTAATTTCTAGCGACTTAGTGCATTAATTTCTAGCGACTTAGTGCATTATCTTCTAGCGATTTAGTATTTTATCATCTAGAGTCTTGAGTGTTTGTTTACGGTTTTCTCTTGATTCAGAAAATCCGTGAAAGAATCCATTTCACGGTTTAATCATAGAGCTATAAAATCCCGTATAATCTGTTAACATGTCTACCAACGTTCCCACTATTATCTCCATCGCTGTCGAAGATGTTCAAGCAAATGGCTTCGGATACTCGTCCACCCATGCTTGATGAACCGACTACGACTCTTGGGCTCAACGAATTAGACTGTATTGCCTTGGAAAGGAAAATGGTGTCAACATTCTCAAATCCATTGATGAAGGACCATATCGAGTTGAGACGACTAGAGACATACTTGATACTAATGCGATGGTACTCTTTTACGGAATAGACGCACCTAAGATGTATGATGAGCTTGATGATAAGGATAAAAAGAGATTTGATGCGATATCGTGGCTTCAAACATTGTTCTTCAAGGTCTTCCTAAAGACATCTACAAGTGATCAATCATAACACGATGCTAAGGCGGTTTGGGACAATGTTAAGATGCTTCTCTCGTGTTCGAATTAACTATGGAAAACAGAGAATCCCAACTCTATGACGAATTTGAGCATTTCAAGATGAAACCGGATGAGAGTGTCTATGAGTACTATGTGAGATTTCATAAGTTAGTTAATGACATGAGGAACATCGGAATGACTATGCCTAACATTCATTTGAACTCAAAATTTGTGAACAACATGAATCCCGAATGGCACAAGTTTGTTACCTCTGTGAAGCTCACTAAAGGATTGAAGAATACAAACTATGAGCAACTCTATGCCTTCCTCCTTCGGAATGAGAGACATGCTATGTTTGAAAATTAATTCTCAATCAGTTCAAAACCAACTGTGGAGAGACAAGCTCGTCTAATGACTCTACGCCTTTCTACTCAAACATCGAAATCTCAACCAAAGCATCACAAGTCATACCCTTGGGTAATGGTAATCACAAACTCATTCCCGATCCTATGTACAAACAAGCTGATGCCGATACTCACGTGGGTAGCTTCATTAATCAACTAGCTCTTCTCATCAGTCAAAACATGAATACTCTCCCACAAACCAACAACAACCTCGATCGCATCTAACCCACACAATCAAGCCACTATTAAAGATGGAAGGATCGTGGTGCAACCAGCTCAGAAAGACAGCATGATCGTGGAAGAGGTGGAGCCGGGAGAGGTTATGTTGGAAACCAGAATCGAGGAAGGAATGGTAACCAAGGTCAAACTAAGCTCATCAAATGTTATAACTGTGGTGGAGAGGAACACATTGCAAGGAACTGTACATCTCCAAAGCGCCCACGAATGCTTGATTACTTGAGATAAGATGTCGCCGCTCAAGCTCGTGACAATGGTGCTACTGGAATGAAGAGGAATTGTTGTTTCTTGCCGAGGGCAATGCCAAGACCTATGATGCAGATGTGGATGAGCAGCCTATTCAGGAGATAGGTCACAATCATCATAATGCCTTTCAAGTCACTGATTGTGATGCATACGACTCTGATGTGGATGATGGACCCACGCACACACAATTTTTTATGGCTAGCATTTCTCCAATGGTCTCTCCCAAGGTCTCTTCTTCATCACTAGCTGGGCCATCCCATGACAAGCTCATCTCGGAGGTATTAAAACTATACGATGATGCTGATGTGCAAAAGATGCATGACAAAGTACAATCAATTGAAACTATTGAATCAAATATTGAAAATATGGGTAATATCAATATTGTCCCATATGATCAATATGTGAAACAAAGTGAAAGTGAAGTTGTACCAAGTGATGCATCTTCTGCATTCAACAATGACTATGTTTTTGATGAATACACCGCATGTGCCTCGATGATTCCATCATTTCTGAACTAAATGCCTATAAAGAACGTGTTGCTATTTATGAACAACGTGCTAAGTTTGAGTTGACCACTGTGAGCGGAAATGGATAACCAAGTAAGTACAGTAATTAGAAAAAGTAAGTTTTGAGAAGAAGTATTGAAACAAGAATTAAATTCCTTGCAAGAAAAACTTTCTAAAACATCTAAACAAAAACAAGAACTTCAAGAAAATGTGAAAATGCTTAAGCAAGAATTTAATGCAAAGGAATCAAAACTCTTGAGAGATTTTTCTAATCTGAAAACTTTGAAAAACAAACTTGAGAACAAGTTGTACATACAAGGAAACACCATTCAGACCGCTCACATGGTCACTAAACATCGAGTCTTAAGCGATAAGCATAGCATTCCCCTTGTTGAGGAACCTAATCCAGAGGTAATTAAAAAGGCTAGAAATGCTCATAGGGTACTGTATGATGGTAATGAGATCCTTAAGCCTAGACAGAAACCTAGTTGCGCTGAGTGCATTGAGGAAGATAAGAAATCAGATGAAGTCACTAGAGAGAAAATGAATAAGAAGCTAGAAGATCCCGAAATGTAAAAAGAACAAGTTAACGATAAAACCCCATGATTACACTAAGGAAAATTGGATATCCTTAAACATGTTTAAGCCTCGGACATTGTTGACCCCTGAACAAGTGTTCGGAAAAAGGATATGGACTTGCAAAAGTGAAAATCTTGTTGAAAAGAATCCCCTTGTAGGAAATTCCCTAAAGCTTAATGTGTATCCTCCGAATACACCAATGCATTTAGTTCCTAGAACTATTGCCACTAAGAGCAAGACCTTAATCAGCCAATATGTTATTCTTCAACTATTTACCGATTTTGAGAAAACTTGTAAGAAAAGGATCACACCCATCTGGGATAACCGAAGGGGAAAGGGGTTTTGAGCAAATGAAAGAATGTTATTTAACTGAGGTCATGCCTTTCTTTAAACAACTAAAAGATCATTTTGAGAGTCTTAAAAGGGGATAAAATCAGATATTAAAGAAATGGAAAAGGAATTTGATGCAATGGTAGTTGAAGTTAGTGATTATGAGCGCGCACTAAAATATAATGAGATTGAGAGGAAGAACTTGCATACCTTAAATGAGACTCTTATTATTGAATGTGTTGCTCAAGATATCTTTTTCACTGCTTCAAATTGCTCTATTAATGCTTCCAAATTTCATGAACTATCTGTGGCCCTGAAAGTCTCCCATGATCGTGTCATTGAGCTTGAAAAACTAATTCTAAACTAAACGAGAAAATTGAACTGGATGATCACGACAATTTGGTTAAACATTTTTCTAAACTAGAAGTTGAGCATTTTAATTTACAACTAAAATATCAACATCTCAAAGAAAATGTCAAAACTTCAAATATCAAGACATCTTCAGGTGCTCCAGAGTTTGATGCGCTTTTCAAATTAACAAACGTGATGAACAGATTCAAGCTCGCAACACGATCGAAAGTTGAAAGCCCAAATCTCTCAATTAAAGGGTCAAAAGAACAATATGACAGCTCCCAAATGCCTCCTCCTTTAGATTCTCAGAATTCTCAAACGTTTCATCTTCAAAACCTAGTAAATGCTTAAAAAAGGAAAACGAAAGTTTTCTAGAAGAAAATGAAAAGGTTAAACGACATTTTAAAGAGTTATATGATTCAATAAACGTCACCCGTGACCAAAACAACGAAAAAATAACGTCTTTACAAAAGGAAATTGAGAATCGAGAAGTCAGTGGAAATGGGAAACGCCACTTGTTTTCAATAAGAATGTTGTCTCAAAATCACCCTTAGATTGCAAATACATGTGATGCTTAAATATATTCCTCCTCATCTTAGGAATAATGAACATGCTTTTCATGACTACTGCGCTCACCTTAAGGATAGTCTAGAATGTCTCCGTGAGATTGTCGAAGAGGATTTCATTAACAAACCTCTTGATAGTGAAATTAGGTTTGCTTGCCTCCGGGCCAAACGATCTCAAGAGTTGCTTGAATGTGTAATTGCAACATGTCCAAAACCCTTAGGTGAAAAAGGCAAAGCTGTGAAGCCTTGTTCTATGCCTAGTGCCAAGCAGAAAATCCGTTCTATGCCTAAAGCCAAGCATGTGACCCTTGATATGCCTTGTTCCATACCTAAATTCAAGCAAGCAACCTGTGATGTGCCTCCTAGAATTTCAGATCCTAGCACTTCTAGACCAGAATGCAAAAGTAGTGAAGCCATATAATGTTCCCATCGTTACTTCTATAGATGTTAAGATTGACACTAAAGTTAGCGGGTCAAAACCTAGAAGCTATGCAAAGAAGGATAGGATTACGCAAACTAAAAGTGTTCATGATAAGGAAGTGAAAGAACACCATAGGGACAAGAAGTTTGATTTGAACAAAAAGAATCGTGTTAGTTCTAGTATTAGCTCTAAGCTTACTAAAATTAATTCGAGGCCTTATGTCGCAAAACATGCAAAAAAAAATGTTTAATTTCTGGTAATCATGATAAATGTGATGTGTTATTTCGAGGTCTAAGATTCATAACCCAATTAAGAAAGTTTGGAGAGCGAAACAGATTAAGCAACTCCGGAAACCTACAGGGAAGGTTTTTACCAATGTAGGATTTCAGTGGAAGCCAACAGGTCGAATATTCACTAATGGCAAACCTTGCCCCTTAACTAGATCCACTATGCCTAGAGTAGTGTCTGTTAAGGTTTGGAAGCCAACCGGTAAACAATCCCATTAAGCACAAAATGTCCTTGACTAAGTCCGATGCTTCTACTAGTTTAGCTCCTAGTGACAATGACATTGCACCTAGGGTTTCTCGATTCAAAGATTGTGTGTGCTAACCAAAAGGACCCCATGTGCACATGGGGATCCAATGTTTCCAATTCTCTGTCTTCGTCTCGTTGTCCAAAGCAGTCGCATAAATCGCCCCTTGGTATTTGATTCGGGCTCTAAACATATGACCGGGCTCTAAACAATGACGCCTGTTCACTTCCGTTCAGCCTCGACTTATCATTATGGTGTCTGCAGATAACACTTCAGGCCCCGTTATTTAAAGAAAAGAAAAGTGTACGCTTTTCAGGCGCTTTTATCTTCGCCTAAAGAGAAATTCTCCCATGAATGGCCATACTCATCTACATTCTTCATCAACAAGCTTCATGTTTTTCCACGCCCATTCAATCATCAAGTGGATCTATGATCATTGGTGTATACTCTTATTCACTTGTTAAATCAAAAATGGCAACTTCGAATGCAATTTTTGAGGGGGAGAAGAGTGAATATACTACATGATGATGGATGTTTGAATAATGGTTATACGACTTTATTTTGGATGATGATGAGTGTATATTCTTTTTGATTATGAGTGAATATACTAAGGATAACTGGGATTCATTGTTTTGAATTTGATGACTCTCCTCCAACGCCTAATGCTTCACTTACTAAGGATAATTGGGAATCAATGTTTGGGATTCATTGTTTTTCAAAGATATGTTTGATGAGTACCTTCAACCTTCGACTAATATTGATCATCCAAATTTTCCGAAGCTCATGCTCCGGTTTCTATTGACTCAACCGGTTCATCATCAAAGAAGTACAACTCGACTACTCAAAAAGCCCTATCTCCGCATTCCTCAAGGCGTGCTGATAATGATTATCATAATATTGCACTTGCACTCATGAATAATGATCCGCTCTTTGGTATTCCTTTGCCAAATCTTCACGGATTGTTGTTCATGGATAATGATCCGCTCTTTGGTATTCCTTTGCCAAATCTTTACGGATTATTGTTCCTCTCTATTGTGCACGCTTATAAATCAACCACATGAACATTAAGGAAAATGACTACCTTATTCTTCAAGACATTTGTGGTGAATCTTCCGCATCGGCCTCTACATGTATACCTTAAGGAAGAATGCACTAATGTCGAGAAATCATTTGTTCCGGTTCAAATTGTCTACTTATGGGTTGATAAAGATAGTCAGAGAGAGTTTCTATCGCAGGGTCCTATGGCTCTGGACAATCCAGCTCGGACCCGACTTCAAAACAGTCCCATTGGTTCATCCCTTGTTCCATATCCCTCTCAAAAACTCCATATGTACCTCCATCGAAGATGATTTAAAGGAAATTGTTTGATCCTAATGTTTGATGAACACTATGAAACAAATGAGATGAAATGTCAAATCCATCAACAGAGGTCGCTCATATCCCTATGAATGAAGTCAATCCTTCGCCTCAATATCATTAAGTCAAGAAGCTTGCCTCTGCTGATCCTTGCGTCTCATCAACAAATCATCATTCTTCAAATGTACATCATGGAACTGTTTCTAGCATCAATGATGAAGTTAATCCCTTTGCTACTCCCGAAGATGCTCCATTTGAAAACATGTATTTGCTCCTCGAATCTTCATCGAACCATCTTCTTCGAGACATCGACTCGCTACTTCAGTCCCTTAACAACAGCCACATGAATACCTCAGAAAATGGACTCACGATCATCCATTAGGACAAACATCATTGGAAATCCCTCTCATCCTCAGATCCACACGGAAACAACTTGCAACCGATGCCTTATGGTGCTTCTTCAACTCAGACTCTAAGATCGAACCAAAAGATGTTAAAACCGCCATGAATGAAGATAACTGGTTCAATGCCATGCAAGAAGAAATTCATGAGTTTGATCGACTTGATGTATGGGAATTAGTACCGCTCCAGATTGTGATATGATTATTGCTCTAAAATGGATCTTCAAAGTGAAACTTGATGAGCATGGTGATGTGTTAAAGAACAAGGCTCGATTAGTTGCTAAAGGATACCGCCAAGAGGAGGGTATAGACTTTGAAGAATCTTTTGCTCTGCTGTTCTAATCGAGGTTATCGAATCTTTTGGCTAATGCTCGCTAGTAAGAACATGGTAGTCTATCGATGGACGTGAAGACGGCATTCTCAACGGAGATCTTAAAGAAGTCGCCTATGTCACCAACCCGAAGGCTTTGTGAATCAAGAGCATCCTACTCACGTTTATCGCTTGAAGAAGGCTCTGTATGGTTTAAAGCAAGCTCCAAGGGCATGGTATGATACGCTATCAAAGTTTCTTCTATCTACCGGATTCAAAAAGGAGTAGTTGATCCAACATTGTTCACCGTGAAGTCGTGCAAACATTTAATTCATGTTCAAATTTATGTTGATGATATCATTTTTGCCTCGACCGACCCCAATGAGTGTGATCGTTTTCTAATGAAATGAGTTCAAAATTTCAAATGTCAATGATGGGACAAATGTCATTTTTCTTGGGATTACAAATTTCACAAAGTCCCGGAGGCATTTTCATAAATCAATCTAAATATGCAACGGAGATCTTAAAGAAATTTGGATTTGATTCATGTGACCCTGTTGACACTCCCATGATTGATCGAACCAAACTAGATGAGGACCACTCAGTGATCATGATTGACCAAACAAAATATCGTAGTATGATAGGATCCCCGATGTACCTCACGCCTAGTAGACCGCACATCTTGTTCGCTGTCTGCATGTGTGCTAGATACCATGCTAAGCCTACTAAAAAGCACCTTGAAGCGGTTAAACGGGTCTTTCGGTATCTCCAAGGAACCATCAATATGGGACTTTGTACCAAGGACACCGTATGTCACTAACAATGCCTATGCAGATGCGATCATGCAGGTGTCAAGATACTCGTCAAGCACGCTCGAGGTGCTCGTTTTGGGTGATAAGCTTGTGCTGGTCTTCAAAGAAGCAAATGAGTACTTCTATTTCCTCTACAGAGGCTGAATACATAGCCATGTCATCTTGTTGTGCTCAAATCCTTATGGATGAGATCTCAATTATCTGACTATGGCTTTGAATTTAACAAAATCCTCTCAGATCTGTGATAATAAAAGTGCTATTGCTCTCTCATGCAACAACGCTCAACACTCAAGAGCAAAGCATATCGACATTCGACATCATTTCATCAGGAACAAGTGGAAAAGGTGTGGTGGAACTCTATTTTGTGAGGATCTGAATATCACTTAGCAAACATCTTCACCAAAGCTCTTCCAAGAGAACGTTTTGAGTTTATTCTTCCTCGACTAGGCTTGAAAAGCCTTCAACCGTAAACACTCAAACGCCTTCAGGAGGAAGACGAGGAGTAAAGGTCTATCTTCATCTATCTCTTGTAAATATTTATTCAAAAACTCTCAAAATCAAATAGAAAATTATAAAACTTTCAAAATCCTTAAAAATCTGAAAAATTCGAAAAATCTTCAAAAAAAAAAAAAATTGTCAATTGGTCATGTTTTTCTCGGTTCGATAATATCTACGGTCTTTGTGATGTCATTCAAAGAATGACACGGTACTTTAGATGTTGTTCGAATGTTTAAAAAAAAAAAAAAAAAAATTTTTGGGAGAAAGAGAAAAATGGTTTATTGTCATTTTCGTGCAATAACCCTTTTAAAAGAAAGAACAGAGCCATGTTTTACCATGTTTTCAAATTCCATGCTCGGATTCTATAAACATTTATCTGCTGAAAACTAAATGCTTTGAAAAATAACTCGTTCTCTATTTTTGATAATCATCAGGACTTATTTGTCAAAATCTCTATCTCTCAATCAACAACCTATGTCATTGATTGAGGGGAGAATGATTTCAATTAAATTAAAAGTTATTTGGCATTAAATTGTTTTCAAAAGATGTACATGCATGTTTTATCAATGGAGTTTAAAGTCTTAAATCCGATCATTATCAGATAAAACGCTTTCATAATCAAGTCACAATTCTCCTTAAAAGCTTTCAAAATCAATTTAAATCTATAAGAGATCACAAATCTCAAATGATTTGATAATTGTGATCGGGGAGAATGTGTGATTTAAATTGGATTTAAACTGATAATTCGGTAAATGGTTTTATAAGGATGTACAAGCTCTCCTTCCCCGTAAGTGACAAACGATTTCAAATTTTCCATGCACATGTTGAGGGGAGCATCTATCTTAAACCACAATGATTTGAAACGTGATCACTTATCTCAATGTGTAGGTTCCCTCTAGTATGTGCAAAACTCTTTTCAAATCTCGAGGCACATATTGAGAGGGAGCAAACTCATGAAAACCTCATCCTTCCCCAAAATGCTTTATCTACTTGATTCGATTAGGGAAGTGATGTTGATAATTTTTGAAAATGGTAATCAAAGAAGTTAATTCTTTCTCTTGCCTTCGTGTGGAAAACTATTTCAAATACTTGATTCACATGTTGAGGGGAGTTCTTCTTCTAAAAATATCAAAAACAATTCAGGTACAAAATGCTTTGATAAAATATCACAAGTATCTGGATTGATTTTCAAATGGTTTTCAATTGGTTCCTATGGCGGATGAACAATACCAAAAAGACCGACCAACTTTACATTATGTATGGTGATATAAGGATGATAAGGTTAGGTATGTGTTCCCATGATCCGCCGGAACCGGAGGGATCTACCCAGGGACTATCCACTAGTTAGTGTAGAGTTCTTAGGTATGATGATAAAAGGAGAAAAATGAGATATGGGAAGAGTGCGGACGAAGACTGAGCTAGTACTGGAATAAACCCAACAAGGTTCTAGCTATGAAGTCTCGGTAAATCGAAGGGGTTGAAGAATTTAAAAGAATTGAATGAGAAAAGGGTGAAAACAAATAGCCCTCCATTTATTCAACCTTAGGGCAGTAACCGGGTTCAATTCATATGCTACTGATGGTAACATCGGTATTGAAGACAAGACGTCATGGACCCAAAGGACGACCGCACTTCAACTTTCCAAACCACTCAAGTTCCTCTTAAAAGGACTTGTTTCATTCTCACGGGAACCGACATTATCTATCGACTTTCTCTTAGAGATTGTTGATATTGAAGAAGGAGACCCTCTCCCTAGTCTCCCATATAGGATCCAAATATGCACAAATTGAGTCTAGAGCCACGAGATCATCAATAAATCTCATTAGGACACTTTTCAATGAAGACTCTCTGTTTCACACAATGTGGAAAGAGAGATTATATCTTGAGTCCTACGCATTATCCTTGTGGTATTGCCGTAACATCCGAGTAATGTGTCTACACACTTACAATGAAGATGGAAAGCCTTCTGGAGCCAACATCTAACAAGCTCCCGGTAGGTGGCATGTGAGATCTATTATACAGATCAACCATGTGACAACCGAACGTAAAACAATGGGGCGATACAATCTTTTGAATCAATCCTGGTTCAGGTTATGGATTGACGGATACCTTTGAAAACCGTCTTTGTGCTTTAAAAAAACTCTTTTCATTAGCACGTCGACCGTGTACTAATTTTTCAAATCAAAAGGTGTTTTATGATTGATAATTGATTTTCATTAAAACCTTCGCTATATTGCAAAAACAATTTCTATTGAGCAATACACGATTGTTTTTCAAATCTCTTTTCATCAATCGGTGGACTCAAATTCGCTGGTTCACTCACTCCGTGTTGTCTTCTTTGAGACGTTCCGTTTGAGAACAGCTAGAGCAGTGCCGCGAAAACCCCGTCAAGGAAATTCTTCGAATTATACCGATCACAGACTTGTACGATCAACGGGAACCGTGGGTCGTGTACCTCAATTCAACGAAAGTGATCAAAGACACTTTCGCGTGTTTTATTGCTAACTGTTGTATGCGTGTACGCCCGACGCTTTGCATCGTAATGAAGCGGTCAATTCATAGCCGCATGCTCACTTAACACATTCATCTCAAAAGAAATCATGATTAGTGCATCAATGACTCGGATATTTTCACTCCATGCTTCTCGCTACGCCGCCAATATCATGATTCAACAAATGCTTCCGCTACTCGATGAGAAGATATCATGATCCAGAATGTGAGCATGTCGGTCCTAAAGTCACAACATCACATAATACCAACACCACAAAGGATGTCACGAGATTTTTTGATGGCGGATAATCTCAAACGATGGCTCAAAATTATTATCACGTGGATCAGTAAAAGACCTCCACTTGAAGTAACCAAACATGCAATGTGAAGAATCAATGACTACGAGCTTAGGATCAAAGGACTACATCAAGAATGCAAGAACAATTGTTAATGTCATATCTGTTTGTATTCAATGTAATTTTAGTGCATGATTGAGGTGACCTCCCTTAGGGGGAGATTGTTAGGAATTAGAAATTCCAGGTATTAAAGAGTCGGTCACCTCAAGTATATGTAATCGTTAGAAAGTTCGTAGTCATAGTAATATTAAGTTAAGTAGTATTTAGTTTAGTAACACCGTGGAGGACGGACGGGTCTTTACCCACTGTATGCCTGATCCACAGCCCGATGTGTGGCGTTTTATGTAAGACTATAAATACTCTCTACCTCCCAAGGTAGAGAGTTGGAGCTCATAATAAGATCTTTCACTTTCTCTCACTAAGTTCCCTAAACCTCTAACTTTCTCTCTCTAGAATTCCATCTATATGCTACCTTGTGTTAATGTTATGATGTGTATGTGAAAAGTTATATCTTACAAATTCAAATTAAATCTCACATAAAACCTTACTTGAGTGAACTCTTTGGATTTGTTGAAGGTGAGTACATTGGGCTACCTTATGTAAGTGCATACCTGGACACGATCAACACAGACTATCGCTATGGTGCCAATTTTGAAACAAGAGGCTCAACAATTGTAACTGGTGAATCAATATCGTAATGAATCGCATTAGCCCGTTCTCTCTCAATATGCAGACCATTCAGTTCCACTCGGTTTGAAGCTAGGACAATTGATCTACGAAGTTCACGCCATCCAAATAAAATGTTTTATAAGCCACTCCAGAGGCTGTGACTTATCAAAGGTCTTGATTACAATGGATATCGGACAAAATGACCTTTATGTTGGGTGGTGCTTGAAACATAACATCGGATATATTGAAGCTTGTGCATCAAATCCTCAGTTTGAAAAATGTAAAAATCCTTTGAATTACTCTTGCTTCTGAGTATCATCTTTTCGGTATGATAACCATAAGAAATTTTATTGCAGGTTTGTCGGTTGATGGTGATTCACAAGTTATGGAGCGACTTCTCGGGGCTCTATCTGCTCATATGTGGCCTGGAATGGTCTTAAAATCTGGTGATACTATAAATCAACCTTCATTACCTGAACAAGAAGGTTTGCATTCAAATTTGGTTCTTCTAAGTAGAGGTAGCAAAATGAACGGGTTAAGTAGCGGGTTATTTTTTGGTACGGGTGACCTGTAACTACTGTTACAAAATGCACGGGTTAGGTTTTTATGCTCTAAAATACACTATGGGTAACGTTTGAACATAAACTGGCATGCTAAAAGAATTTATCGTACATTTCTGACTTGAGTAGAGATGACGTATAATCACAAGTAAATGGGTTGAAGTTGGCATTATACTTCGTATTATGGGTGTTTTTAGTGTTTTGCTGGAGCGAAAGCTCAAGCTGCAGATTTAGGAACTCTATGCGTAAGTCATTACCGGTTTACAATTCTAACAATTGTTTAAATATTGCATACGCCATCACTTACCGCAACTTTTTATTTTTTATTTTTTATAGGGGACAGCGATACAGGCCAATATAGAACTCAAAGACGTAAACGGGTATAATAGTATTCAGCTTAATCACCATACCGATCCGGGATTCGCTACTAGAATACAGGGGTTGGCAAAGAACATTGAAATTGACATCACGTTGCTCTTTGGCGATTCACTCGGATCACCGCTTTACAAGACACGATTTTCCGAACACTACTTCATGTTTGTAGCTTTTAACGAGCTAGGAATCGAGCAAACAATCGGAATCAATTATGACATGTACTTTAGCATTCCCTTTATAACAATGCCACTTGAATATATCTAACCACGCTACATTGGCTTACCAGATTACATAGGATGTGTTCAAAAAGTTGACCAGGTTGAAAGATACGGTAACGGACTACAAACGGGGTTCGGTCGAAACATTGAGATCCAAAACCTTAAGTTAACAAGCTTCTCAGCCCTATTCATAATACCTACCATATATGATATGTACTGACCCTTACATCATTTTGCAGTGGTAACACGGTGGTATTCACTTTATGGAACCAAATGACGGATGAATTTGAGGAAGACAGGTATGCAGAGCTACCACAACCAGTCATCCTCGCTGTAAGCTCATGCTTCGTCAAAAAAAAGATCGCAACACGGGTGCCTCAAAGAAACAGAAGCAAGAGTAGTACGAGAAACTACAATCAGAAAAAGATTTTGCAAACACTTTGAGTGACCGCTGTATAATATGCGGGTTTCCCGTGTTGTGTAAAAATCTAAAATATACATGGATAATTTTATATGATTGTTTCAAGAGTTAAGATGAAAAAAGTTATGAATGTTTTTTGTTGTGACAAAGACGCTGAATACACAAACTACACAACAAACGCTGTTTACAAAGAAGTTTTATTTCGTATATAAAATAAACCACCACGTAATTTATTTTTTCTCATACTTTTCATTCTTCTTTTACATATAATATATGAACACTTTCTTTTTCTTTCTACAACGTCAAAGAGTAAACGTACCTGGAGCAGCGAATACATAGTCGTTGCAGAAGCTGCTCAAAGACTAAGGCTTCCTAAAGACGACGAGTTTTATCACGACGCTCCCTTGATATAGAGAAAATGAGTGTTTTATCACGACGCTCCCTCGATAGTACGGTATTACAATAAGCACAAACTCAAGCAACTACACAAGACAACAAAGAGTTTGGCGAGCGCGCCATCGAGGAAGCATAGATAATTTGAATGAAACATTTTAGTAAGAAGTTAAGAATGGGAGAAGATCAAAGCAAACGCCTAATGTTGTCTACAAAGAAGCTTTGTTTAGAATTTAAGTTAACTGTTATATCACTTTAATACATTTTCATTATCTATAACTTTACAAACATACATAAAATTCATAATGTTGTAAAAATTATATATGTTGTGTTATTAACCATCCACGCAAACCATCCAATTATTTATAATTCTTAAAAAAAAAAAAGAAAGAAAACAACTAAAAACAAAAAAAAAATTGTTTTATAATATTGTTTGACAATTCAAAAAAATGTATTTCAGTTAACAAAAAACAACAAACAAATAATTATAAGTCATGTCAGCCCATTAAGGCTTCGAAAACTAGTATATATATATATATATATATATATATATATATATATATATATATATATATATAAAAAATTGAGATTTGCACAGTTTATCTTTATATTTATAAATTATTTCAAGAATTTAGTATTCATATAATTTGATTAATAGTTAAGTAGCTAAATTCATACATTTACACAAGAAACAAATAAGCAAACATGATTTAAAATTGGGCCAGGCCCAATGAACTGTTTTTTAGGGTTAACATATCTATTATCTTCTACCTGTCAAATGCATCTCTTCTACCGCTGCAACTTAGAGCGATGCAAAACACAAAACCTCAAAAAAATACACAGAACACAAATTCACAAACACACACAAACACATAGAAACACATCTCAAAGTGTGTGCAAGGAACAACAATATTATTGGTATCTCTTGACCGCAAGGTAAAGGAAACTAATAATTCTACTAGGACTTAAACACGTTAGTTGTTTAATGTCCTACTACATGTAAATAAGAATTCTACTAGGACTTAAACACATGAGATGCTTATTGCCCTACTACATTTTAATAATGATTCTACTAGGACTTGAACACACTAGATGTTTGTTGCCCTACTACATTCAAATGTCATAATATAGTGTAAAGATACTTCAACATTTGACTACATGTTTTAGTTAACATAATTATGGTTATATGATAATAATCATAATTCTGAAGTATAAAATTAACTTGAAATTACTATAGAACTCAATAGTTTGCGTTCATGATTACTTTTCTTAGTATAATTATGCTTACATGTTAAGACATAATTATAAAGTCCTTGAATTAGTCAATGACTTATAACATAAAGTATATATAGTAAAAGTGTTATGTCTTCTAGTTAACACATAAACATAAGGCCTTTGAATTATTCAAAGACTTATAATGTATTATTGAAATGTTATGTTTTCTTGTTAACACATGAACAGATAATTCTTGAACAGTTCTGTCTTCTTGTGAACACGTGAACATAAGGTTCTTGTATTGTTCAATGAATATTCATTATTGCATGCACTTGGTTCATAAATACTTTATATGCAATTTGGCTTGACCCAATTGACAAGTATTTGGTCAAAAGAGAATTAAGTTATCTATAGAATTCTGATATAGTTTCACAATTCTAATAACTCATAGGATACCACTTCATTATGGTGTTTCTAATGTGTTGGATCAAACCTTATTCATATTGTTTAGTTCATGATAGCTTTAATTGCTCTACCTCCAAAACATATCAAGGTTAGAAATTGCGTGTGTCATGGATACACTCAATATAGTTCAAACCTAGAAGGTATTCAAGACAACCTATAACTGAAAACCCTAATTCATTAGGGATTTGAGGTTTTACCACTCACACCAGTTGAATCATAAACCCTTTTGGATTTTTGATTTTTCTACACTTCGTAGCTTGAAGATTGTAGTTTTGGTGTTCTTCCTAGCTTGACGAAACACAAAACTGTTGCTAGAGCTTTTGGTTAAAGAGTGATACTAAATTAGAGTTTTTCTATAAACCCTAATTTGAGTAGTTGGAAGGAATTCCATTATGTCTTGATTTAAGTTCTGAATTTGTTAAAATCTTATGAAGCATTTTATTAACGAATCTAGAGATGAGAACTTAAAATGTATTTTGTGGTTCCCAATTAAGAACAATTTATTGTTGCTTAAATACTTAGTATTTAGAGAATTGTCTCTACTTACAAAAGTAAGTGGGAGTATATACATATCTCAAAGTTTTTGAGAACAAAATACTTAACCTTCTAAAATCCACTTATTAATGTCATACTAAGGTTAAACATGAAAATGTTGACCGAAGTATAATGATTACTCTCATTCATAAATCTGAAAGGATGCCTCATCACTAGATTGATATTTTATATCAATGCTGAGGGATATAAGTTAGAAGATTATTGTAAATCAGCTAACTACTAAAATATATTATCACATCTTGAATCTGATAAATGTTTTAGAACAATGAATGATAAGATGCAGTCCTTAAAAGGCAAATCGAGTTTTGAGCTTGATTGTAATTTCGCCTAACAAGTTAACCTATGAGGTTGGAATGAGTTTCTTATGAAGAAAGACTCACAAGGACAAAATTGTATACATATTAATGTTTGGCATTTTATAAGAAGTTTTTAATCATACTTAAGCAATTGACTGTGATTAAATTTTCTTATATAATACATGCATTAATTATATAAAGATATTTAATTGTCATACATGTGATTTGTATGTTGAATTTGACAATTAGATTTTATAACTCTTTCTTTATGATTACCTTTTGCGAGGATGGTGTGTAATCAAAAGGGTTATGAATCTATATTATCTTTATGCAGTATACAAAATTTGAGCAATCCATATTCTGAATTGGATCATGCATCTAAGAGCTGAGAGATTGAATTTAATTACAATATGATTCTGATTGAATTAAGATATATCTTGAGTACATCTGACATTGAGTGGGAGCAATGTGTTTTTCCTTAAAATTTACATGTTGAAGATATCATTCTATTTAAGCTAGATATTGATCCTTAAGCATGGAATGAAACTTCACTTGGAATTTAGGGAATAAAACAAACAACTTTGGAATAAATGTTTATCCGGAATAAACAAATGCGGAAAATAAAGTCTAACACAAAGGCAATATATTATTCAAGCAAGTCTTCAATGATATATTTCACTTGGAATAATTTACATGGATGGAAACCTTGTGTTTTTAAACTAAGGGTTTATCATGTATATATTATATTGTGTATATGACTAGTTGTTACTTTTGTATAAGAACAAAATGAGCTGACAACAACAATATCTAATTGAGAGAGTTTAGATTATTGTTTTATAAATGTTTACGAATTTTAAAGCATAATGTTGTATAAGTACAAATGATGCTAAAGGATTATTAATACTAGTTGTAGTAGGATTTCATCTTTTATGATAAATCTGCTAACTAGTTATGCTCAACATAGAGCATTGTTGCATTACACATTAATGAATGAGAATACTTTACACTTTTAGAAACTGTAAAGATGAGTGTCAGTATGTCGTTGATTTCTAATACCTCATGCAAGGTAAGACGACATCTCCATACTATAATTCTTGCAATAGTATGAGCATATAAGATACGACACTTATCTTATATTTCAAATCACTCACTATATGTGATATTTGAAATAAGTATTCGGAAAGTTTACTCAGATAACTATTTAGTTTTTCTTTTAAAGAAAAGTTGAGAATGTTAGAAACATTAGGGTTCAACTTACTAAATGAGTTTCATGCATATTTGTTTTAGTATTTGGATAATTGGGATTGAAAGACAATTTTTACTTTATGATGAATAAAGATACTTGGTATTTGTTATTCATTCATATAATAATTGTTATCCTATATTTGCATGTTTAATCCTTGAATAATTTTTATTATTCTAAATATGTCCATTGTCGGTTAACAATATGGGAATATTGTTATGATAAGGCAAATTTGAGTGTTGGCTATAATTCTAACGAGAATTCGGATTGTTCCCACCAAACTCATATGTATTCACTAGAGATGCATATTGGATTCCCCAACTTTCAAACATTTACTTTTGGATCCTTGTCATAAGTAAAATATTGAAAATGGTTTGTTATCTTCATCCTTAGACTTGAGATACAAGCAAGTTCTGTTATGTGTGGATATCATTTTTTTGTAAGTATACGCAAAACGCTATCTAAACAAGGTAGTTATAAAAGCTATATTTCGAAGTGATGTGAAGCAGCATCCACAACACTTGTAGTCAATAAAGGATTTGTTACTCCACTTGATATGTGCAGAAAGATACCATGGCCTCTCCAGATTTAATAAGATAATTGTTCGGCCGAACCCAAAGGGTAACGCAAGATGATACTTGATTACATTTGGTATATCTAATTAAATTCTATAACGAGATTCTAAATGGTTAAACTATATGGAATGATTTGAGATCCATAATCCACGGTTTAACGGTATCTATAACAAAGGATGATTAGAGCAAGACATTGAATGACCATGCTATTGAGAAACTTTTACGAAACTATTCTCTCGGACACTTTTAGTTAAAAAGCGAGTGAGAAGCGCTTTGCTAGGCGTTTCCGTTGTTAGTTTTGTGTGCCATTCGACACACCAACTCCCAAGTGGGAGCTGTTGGTTTGTGGGAGTTATAAACACACGTAAACGACTAGAAGTGTGTGAGCCGATGGGGGCACACACGATAAACACGAGTATACGTGTCGAACGTAATACATCTTGAATAAACAATACCCGTTATGCAAGCTACTTGACCCGATAAATGAATCGACCCATGGACTATCTTTGATTTGGACTTGGGTTGAATGTTGGAGCTGCCATGGGCCTGGAATCCAAACGATCGGGCAAGAAAGAATGATGGGAGCTTGGGCTTTATGCTTGTCGATCAAGCAATATACCCAAGGATAAGTCGGTTGTTTTTACTATAAAAACAAACGCATCCCTCTTTTATTATGCATGCATTATACGACCTACTAAACATCCCTAAACCAATCAAAAGTTCCTACTCCAAAATTCCAGTTGACTTGATAACAAGTTGATTAGTTTTTTATTATTTTGTTTGTTTCTTTTCCTTGACTTGATCCAAGAAAAGATAAATGATTGGTTGACGGTGTCAATTCCTTGTATTTTAATAAGTGACAGCATGGTTAAAAAATTGGTATTGGTTCATGTTCGTGGCTTCTTTCTCGGACAGCAAAGAAAAACATATCGGACGTATTGTCCGGTATCGGGTATAATGTTAAAACAGTTTCTTGACTGTTTGGTGTACTTGGACAGGATACAAGAATTGTCTTGGGTGATTTCTTGTTAAAATTATTCAAGGTGTCAATTGTTGATTGGTTTATTATTACGTTCTCGACTAGCGTCTTAATCGAACATATACGTTAATCGGGTTTGTGTGTGGTACTCTTCGAGGTATCTATTTTAGATACTTAAGGTTTCGTTTTGGTTTCTTGTTCCGTTACTAGAGATCAATTGCCAAGCAAGGTTAGCTTTTATATATCCCTTTTAATTAATTAATATTGTATTAATTATTTGTTTATTAAATACGTGCTTAACATAATTGCATTAACTAGATCCAATATCCGATGCGTACTCGTAGAGGTTAATGGTTAACTAGTTCTAAAATCCCAACAGGTTTGGCAACAGGTGCAGGATTGGTAGTCTGCTTTGTTGGCTTCTTGGAAGAAGAGCTTGTAGCACAAGGTGGAAAGTAACCTGCCCACCCTTATGCCTCTGAAGATGTCTAAGAAGCCATCACAATCTCTGTATCAGAATCAGAAGAGATGTCAATGATATTGGCAGAATTGCTCATGGTGATGTTTAGGAAGTTTGTGATTTAGAATGTGTTTTAGAAAAAGATTATGAAGATCCAAGCCCCTTTATATAGGCAAAGTCAATCATAAGAGTTCATTAAAGGATATATTTATTTTTCCCTATTTTGGTAGGTTGAAAAATAAATATAGATATTATCGGGTTGACTTTGGGAATATATTTTTAGATAATGGCTTGGTTAAAAATAACTTTTGTTAAAACAAGTTGGTTATGCATATTCTTTGTTTTATACTAACACTTGCAGGTACATAACCAATCTTGACTGGGAGTTGATCATAAAAGGTGTGTAACTGAGACACATAACAAATGGTTATTGATTCACCATGTCTAATCCACATAAGAATCAACTAGTCCAGAGCAAACGGCTACTGGTAAAGACTTAACAAATCCATTTATGGTTGATAGTTTACCAAAAACTATATGGTTATCAACTCACCATATTCTATATGATTAAGAGTTGGATAGTCCATAGCAAACGGCTCATGGTAAAGACATATCAAATACGTTGATAGTCGGTAGTTTGCTAAAACTATGATAAGAGCGTCCAATTTTCATATGTTTTTCTTACCAATGCTCTTGAAAATTTTTGTGAAAAATTACCACTGCTAGTTCACAGTTTCCACAGACAGTGTTATTTTTACCACTGTTGATCTAGCCGTTACAACTGTTGTGTCAGTAACAAATTTTTTACTAGCCGTTGAGAGAAATTGCTTTCCATTTATAGGGTAAAATTTTTAGAAGGTTATCTATTTTCCAAATTGCAATTTATCCTCTTAAGATAAATCTTTTCCTTAGATAATCTTTCTTGCGCAAAACTCTAAAACCCTAACATTATATATCTTTTCTCTCAATTGGCGAGTTCTTCATACAATTCATACTAACACAACATATTTTTCATCAAAAGATACTATGGCACCTATCACTTTTGCAGATGAGCACAACCAAGTGGCCTATTTGGAAAAGTCAAACGACAAGAGTGGCCCTGTTTTTCATTAGATTGTGGATTTTCTAAACACTACTCATGTAAGGTATGCTTTACTACTCAATCCCACAATCTATATCTCTCAAATCAAGCAGTTTTGGAACTCTGTTCAGTCCATAATCATTGAAAATAAATATACACATAAAACAGTGGATGCTCTTAGAGCCACAGTGGATGGGGTAACTATTGATGTTACTGAGGCATCCTTGAGGAGAATTCTCCAATTGGATGATCTCAATGGTATCATCACATTACCTATGCCAGAAATTCATGAACATCTATCATCCATGGGGTATGATACCACTGACAAAAATGCTACTTTTAAAAAGAGTGGTTTATGTCCTCATTGGAGATTTTCAATACATACTCTTCTACATTGCCTAAGTCCTAAGAAAACTTCTTATGAACAATTCAGTTCAACAATGGCTTACCCTTTGGTTTGTCTAGCCACATATAGGATTTTTAATTGGTCTAAATATATTTTTACAAGTATGCAAGGCAATGTAAAGAGTTCAACAAAAATTTTGATGTATCCAAGGTTTGTGCAAGAAGTGTTAAATGAATTTCAACTGCAACCCCATACAAGAGTTTATAAAATCCGTTGCCTTAAGCCCAAAGTTTTTCAAAACATGGATAAGGATGGTAATAGGGTTGTTAAACCACTTTTTCCTCAAATGCTTGCAAAGATTTCACAGGTACAGGGTGAAGATGCAACAATCCCACTTGTATCCCAAAACACACCCACAATCACAGTTCTAAATATTAACTACACTCCACCAGTTTCTCACACCTATGAGAGGAGGCAAAAACAGCCAACTCCTCCCATTATAACACAGCATGTCCCTGATCCTTTTGGTTTAGGAACAAGCAGTGGTGGTTTCAGGCTTCCACCTAGTCCAACTAGGGCGGAATCTGAGCCAATGCCCTATGATTCACCTCTCCCAACAGGTCACACAGTTGGAAGTGTTGAGGGAAGTGGGCAACCTATGGAATTGATGAAACTTTGTACCAAATTATCTAAGCAGGTTAAATCTCTGGAGAAAGACTTGGCACAAGTAAAGGAGCAACATGCCAAGGATGTTACATAATTGAAAGCAGAGATTCAGACTTTGAAGAAAGAGTTGCAGGGGTTGAAACAGAAAAGGAGACCTGCAAAGATAGTGATATCATCTCCATCCTCACCTCATGATGATGACTCAGAGGAATTCAGTGAAGAATTTGGGAATTTTTCCAAACAGGGGAGGAAAACAGATGCTGAAACCAAGGGGAGGAAAATTGACTTTGGAGATGAAGGTGATTTTGATTTTGGAGTTACAGAGGAAATTGATACTCAAGAAGAAGTTCCTCAACAGCAACCTGAGCAAGTAACTTTTTCAACTACAACCACTGATACCATTCCCACTGCAGAGCAAACAGTTCCCACTGCTGGACAAGATATTACCACTGCAGAGGAAGAAATTGTAAAGAAGAAGAAGGAGAAAGGTAAAGCAGTTGTGCAAAGTAAAGAGCAATCAAGAAGGAAAGTTTCAAAGAAAGAACAAGATCAAATTGCTCATGATGCAGAAGTTGCTAGGAAAATCAATGAATATGAAGTTGCAAACAAGAAAAAGCTAGATGAACTTGAGATTGCAGATTTCATGGAGGCTAAAAGGCTGGACATAATGGAAACTACTGATCCAATGGATGAAAATCCACTTTCCACTGTTCCACCCTCAATATTCAAAGAAAAGACTCCAGAGTTTAGCTATGTACCTACAGAACAAGAAATTGAGTTCTTGATTACTAATGATCCAGTAGTCAAGAAGAAAGCAATTGACCTTGTTGCAGATAAGTCTTTAACCGAATAACAAAGAACAACACAATTGAAGGACTTCATTCAAATGAAGAATAATCAAGCACTTCAAGATGCAATTGGTTCAGTCAGAAAGGGTCAAAAGAAACCAAGACAACCAACCAAGGCACAAGTTATCTCAATGATGAAAGCTTATTGTTGTAGTGTTGGTGGCTGGAAAAAGCATCAGTTCAAAGGGATAACTGATGATCAAGTTGAAGGTATCTACTACAGGGTTAAAAGGCAAGATAGTGATTTCATTCCTATGAACTCTGAAGAAGAAGAAAGAAGATATCCTCATCTGAAGAGAAAAGCCAAAGATAGTGAACCTCAGACACATAAGAAAACAAAAGTTGATGTAGAACAAGAAGTTCAATCTGAGAAATTCACAGAAGAACAGCTGACTGGCATGATTTTGATTGAAGAAGGAGATTTTTATCCTGACCCACTGCAAGTCAGACATCCTATTATTAATTGGAAAGTATATACTGATAGCAATTTTTCTCCAACATGGAAGATTACAAGGCTAGGTGGTGAAACTTCGTCATTCATTCTGTTTGAAGACCTTATCAAAGCATGTGACAGACATGATCTGGATACATTGTGGAGATTAGTTCAAGAAAGGTTTGATGCTAACAAGCTTAAAGATATGAAGGAAATGCAGTTATGGGTTGATCTAAGAAGGCTCTATGAACCAGATGCCAATGATGATTTCTGGAAGTTTGAAGCTCAATGTTTTGGTACTACATGGACTTACTATGATTCATGTGATGTTCATCATGTTTTTACAAAAGAAGGAGTGGATGCATTTATGTTTGCTGAGAAAGAATACTCACTCAGAGCTGGAATTCTCACTGTGATGTTATCTACAACGTTAAGGGTTCATGAAGATACTGAGAAGGTCAGAGATTTGTTACATAGGCTTCAAGATCAATGTTCACGAGCTATTCATGATTTAAAAAGAAAGTGAAGTGTTTGGAAGAATTCTCAAATCCTAAAGATAATGCAGATTGGAGAAACTTATTGATTTGCAGAGAAATCATAAGTTTAGGGGAGGATTGTTGGGAATAAAGCTAACAGTTACCACTGATAAGCTTGTGGAAGGCACTGCTGAAGAATGCATTAGCAGTGGAAACACATTACCACCGCTAGTACATATATTACCACTGCTATTAGGATAATTGTTATGTATCCATGTATTGATAAGTATAGAAAAGATCTTGTGTATATTCTATATAGTTATCATTATACTTATCTTGTAAAGGACTCCTTGTGCTATAAAAGGAGATCCTAGGTCATTATTTAAGGTACGAAAAGAACTCACGTATGCTTCAAGGTGTAACCCTAGTGATAAGCAAGATCACTCGTATTATTCTTAATAATATTGGAGCTTTGTGTTATACTGTTCTTACTTACATTACATCATATAATACATCTTCTAAGTATTACTAAGTATATTCCGCGTACTTATTAATGTAATTCAAAGTATCACTAACACAAGGCGTGTGTTTAGATCCATCACAAGGTATGTATTAGGTGGCTGCATTACTTGTTGGGTGAATGGTTTAACTTTAAAAATAAGACTAGAATTTAGAAAGCATGCTTCAAACCACTATAAAGTTCTTTTTGTTAAAGGATAATAACTTTCGAAAGCATCATACTTGTCCAAAAATAATCTTCCATGTATCGAACAATTTTTTTTGTTTATATGGGTACTGAACATTTAATTTTGGACTTTTTGAGGTACTTTGTGACATTTTTTCCCTTCAAATTATTAAAAATTCAAGGGCAAAAATGTCACAAAAGTACCTAAAAAAATCCAAGATTGAAAGTTTATTACCTTAAAAAGTCCAAAATTGAAAGTTCAGTACCGTATAAGCAAAAAAATTTGTTCGATACTCAGAAAAGTATGTTTGGACAAGTATGATAATTTTTAAAGTTATTACCCCTTTCTTGAATTCCATTCTTTTATTAGCTTAAACCATCCATCCATCAAGTAATGCAGCCATATACTAATAAGCACATGTTATCCATAATTACAAGTGAAGCTTGAGCCGTTGAGCTTCATCTTGAAAAACTATTCTTTCAAGAACAAGTTCAACGTACCAATATATGTATTAGGTACATGTACTACTTTGTAGGTAGATGGTTTAACTTCATAATCCATATTAGAATTTAAAAAATGGCCTTTGACACTACTAAAGTTCTTTTTTTGAATTCCATTCTGATTTACGAGCCTAAACCATCCATATACGAAGTAATGCGTGTAATGATCCATTTTTTTCTTATTTATTTTTTTTTATAAATATTACTAGTTATAATACCCGTGCACGCACGGGGTTTTTTCTTAATTATTTAATTAATTAATGTCTTAACTGTTTTTTTACTTGTTATATTAAAAATAAAAATGTGATTTTAATATTGATTATAAATGTTTTAATGTTTTCATTTTTTTATCTATAAATTTTGTTTTTATTAATTATTTTTGTATAAAGTACAATTTTGCAATTTAAATATGAAAAGAAATCTCATGTCGCATTAATATTCTAACCAATAGCTATATATTGGGTACTTATATATGCAGAAAATATTTAATTTAATATATTCATTCAGCACAAATTTTCTGTAAAGATAGTTTTAAACTCTGCACCTCCATAACAAAATCATTCGAAAAGTAAGCAAATCAAAAACTGCTGTGTATTAAGAACACAATACTTAAAAGAAAATCCTATTAGTAGCCACATAAACAAAATAACCAAATCAGAAACTACTGTGTATTAAGAAATGAAGGGGGATATTAACTTTGTAACTATTGTCTTTGCCCTTACTGATCATATACATATTCATCTTACGACTGCCACAAATGAAACTTCTCTCTCTTTATTTTAATTTTTAAGTAAAAACTACTCCTTCTAATTCATAGTTGTAAAATTTGTTTCCTTGATGAAACAAAATGATATTATCAGTATGTCCCTTGGGACGAAAGAAAAACAATATACCTTTTTATTCATTGTTGTAGTTATGGAACACATGCCATATATACATAACTTTTGTTACAATAACTAAGATATGGATATAATTCTAGTTCAAATACCTCACACATGAGGATGTATTTTGAAGACCTGAAAACATAACAATTTATAGGTTGCAAGCTTGTCAACACCTCGTCATGAGTACTCTCTCCATATTCATACTGTTGCAGTTCCATGGTTACTTTCTCTTTCAGTTCCTCCCTTGTGCCTATATCGTCAAATTGTGTATAGAAATTCAAAATATATACACAATCAGTTGTTATCCTTGCAGAACAATTTGATGAAAAAATAAAAAATTCACATGTACAGTGCTTTAATGCTAATAGATCAAATATAAAAAAATTCATCAAAAAGAAATTGGGTTAAACAGGTTTAAGAACCTCCTAAATGATCTGTTCATAATATCTATCGATTTTTTTATTTATTTATTTATTTTTATTATTATTTATTTTTTTTGTTAATCTTCTATTTAATTATTTCTGATTTTTCTCAATATACTCAAACGGTCAACCAACCCGTTGACCCAGTACCCAACGCAACCATTTTGCACACAATACCAAATACTCAAAACTCTCAGGTATGCTAGATTTCAAAAGGGAAATTACTAAATTTTACAATATGAAGAAGTCAAGAAACATTTGTTCATAGACTCGAATTAGGTTAATCAAGTAGTAGGATTAGGTTAATCAAGTAGTAGGATTTACATGTAGCATATGGTTGTATTGTTTTAACTTTTTATAATCACGCTTTGCATACTCACAAAACAATCAAATGAATAAGTCATCTAATATACCAAAAAGCGAAATCCAAAAAGAATAGTTTATAGAACCAAAGTGAATACAATAAAGTCTAAATATAGATATGCATACCTCCGCATTGGTGGTTTTTACATCTGTCCCAAAGGTTGCTCCATTATGGTTCAGTTTTGTCATTAGAATCTTTCACTTTCTCATTCTTATTCTAGCTTTCCTCCTGCAATTAAAAAGTTAATATGTCGATCGATAGATATATGAACTTGATCTGTATTACTTGCAAATTTGATCGAATAATACTTATGCATTTTAGCTCCTATTTTTTTCTAAATAATTACAAAAAAGCATTGTAGTACTCAACAGGTGGTGCTTAATAAGACCATGGTCTCATTCATCGAAATTTAAAAAGAAAGAGTTTCACACTCATTTCCACAATCAGCCCATCTATAAAGCGATCATGCATTCTATTGAATGAGACACACGAACGACAAAGTTAAAGGGAGTAAATGAGTAACTTACGTGGAGGCCCCCGATGAAGTTTCATGTCAGAGATGCATTACCATGAGATCAATCTTGT
Source organism: Chrysanthemum makinoi (assembly GCA_910596185.1). Taxonomy (NCBI): domain Eukaryota; kingdom Viridiplantae; phylum Streptophyta; class Magnoliopsida; order Asterales; family Asteraceae; genus Chrysanthemum; species Chrysanthemum makinoi. The sequence continues at coordinate 148,038,869 of OU343218.1, forward strand.
GGATATGAGATTAGCTATTTATGTGCTATTGTATTATCATGTCAATGTTTACAATTTACACATTTAGGGCGTGCTTGGTTAGGGGTTTAAGGGGGTGGGGAATGAGTAAGGTATTCAAAAGGGCCCGCATCACAAATAATTTAGTGCTTGGTTGGGGAGGGGTAAGGTATTGATTACCCCGTAATGGGTAATGAACCATTATAGAATAAATTGGGGGGTAAGGGATTGATTACCCACCTCACTCATTCATTTGCATTCCTTTCCCTTTCCTTTTCCCTTTTCCTTTCCCCACTTTGAACCAAGCGGACCCTTAGTTATTAGTTTGCGAGTATTGTTAAGTATTTCTATACACAAACATATATTTAACAAAGGGTTAATATACAAAAATGTTACTAAACTTTCAAAAAAATTTATCCTAAGTCACTAATGTTTGTATTCTGTCATCTAGGTCACTATACTTCACGGGTTTTCCACATATGTTACTAAACCTTTTTATAAGTGTCACCCTAGTCACTCGAAGGATTGGTAACCGGTTGTGGCACATATGTTACTAAACCTATACAAACAAGTCACTAAACTTTAAGAAAATTTGTCTTAAGTTACTAATGTTTCATTCCTGTCATATAAGGTACTAAACTTTGCTAAAAATTTGTCCTAAGTCACAAATGAAAAATTTGTCCTAAGTCACGAGTTGTGGAACATGTTACTAAACCTTTAAAATTTTACGTTTTATACGATTTTATACACCTTTTATATGTTTTAATTCATTTTTATACGTTTTTGTTTGTTTTTTTACGCTTTTGTCCGTTTTATACGTTTTCATCCGTTTTTGTCCCATTTTTTACGTCCGCTTTTTATATCGTTTTATGTTTTCATCCGTTTTTATACGTTTTGTCCGTTTTATATGGTTTTGTACATTTTTATACGTTTTTTCGTTGTGCCATACGTTTTATTCGTTTTCATCCGTTTTATACGCTTTCGATTTTATACGCTTTTGTCCATTTTTATATTTTTCCCGTTTTTCTATTCATTCATTGTTTCTGCCCTTTTTATGTTTGAAAACATAAGAAAGTAGGCGAAAACGTAAGAAAAACGGACGAAAACGTATAAAAACGGATAAAAACGAATAAAAACGGATGAAAACGAAAAAAAACATATAAATAATGTATAAAACCATATAAAATGGACAAAACGATAAAACGGATGAAAACATAAAACGTGATAAAAAAACGGACGTAAAAATGGGACAAAAACTGCAGCACGAAAACGATAAAAACAAAAACGTAAAAAAAAGACAAACAAAAAATGAATGAAAATGAATAAAAACGTATAAAAGGTGTATAAAATTGTATAAAACGTATAATTTTAAAGGTTCAGTAACATGTGCCACAACTCGTGACTTAGGACAAAATTTTCATTAGTGACTTAGGACAAATTTTTCTCAAAGTTTAGTACCTTAGATGACAGGAATGAAACATTAGTGACTTAGGACAAATTTTTCGCCAAGTTTAGTACCTTAGATAACATGTGACACAACTCGGTGTGTATACCTTAACCGGTAACAACCGGTTGTCTCACTATTGGTATCCAAGATAACCGGTTACGTAAAGTATAGTAACCTAGATGACAGAAGATAAACATTAGTGACTTAGGACAAATGTTTTTGAAAGTTTAGTAACTTTTTTGTATATTAACCCTTTAACAAAATAGAAGGTATGAAAGATTTACGAATACCAATTGTAATGCGCTCCATTCTTGAATCCAAGTACCACCAGTAGAAAGTATACTCCCTGGTTACTTTGACCCAGTTTGATGTTCTTTCACTCAATACAAATTGTAATGCACACCAATCCTTCATTCCCAACACAAACCCTAAAAACATAAACACTATATCCATTTCAGCATAAAATACAGCAGGTGTAATATATTTATAATACATTTTTGCATAAAAATGAAGTCAAGTTTGGCTTTTGGGTCAAACAGATAAGCTACTAAAACTTAAAGGATTTCTTTGTGCAACCCAAAACCATCTATAACCGATACCATCTTATATTTACTTGTACTAAGTAATCCAAATGAAGTTTAAATAAATAACTTAAACAATTTTATATTTGATCTTGAAGTCTAAGTATATAAATTGACTTACCAGGCAAAAAGATGACAAACTCGTCCTTAGCAAGTTTTTGACCAAAATTTTATATCATCATTTATGCCTTGAATTTGTTCCAAGTCTAACTTGACCCACAATAAATATTATTTTAAGTCATATATCTACCGAATTTAAACGTAGAACACAAAAAATTACCTAATTTTATTATTGATAAAAAAGAAAGATGCTTGAGACATATGAAGGCATGTAAAGCACACTGTCACGGACTTGTCTCTACAAGGTCTTCCGTGCGGCACTTAGTCTCGACTAAGCTCAGCCTTGCTCGAACACTCAACGATGTATGCAACGAAAGTAAACTTCAAAGAGAGAACAGTGGAATGTAAAGACCACTTTGTATTACTAGAGATCTTTACAAGTTTTGATTACAAGAGAACTTCTTGGATGCCATCTACAAATGAGACTACTCCTATTTATACTAGTCTATACAAGTTTCTACACTATTCTTTGGGAAGCTTCTAGCTTATGAGATTTCCATAAGCTTCTAGTAAGTTTCTAGAACTTCCACCTATTCTAACATCTTCTAAAAGCTTCCAAGATTATCCACCATCTTCCATGGGCTTCTAAACTCTTCCAAGCTTATCCAAGACCTTTCATGAGAAGTGTAGAATAATCTGGAATCCCGAGCATACTTGTAAAAGATAGGCGGGTCGTGACATCCTCCCCCACCTAAGCTCGCGACGTCCTCGTCGTGCCATCCTCATGATACTTCTTGATCTTGTCCGTGAATTGCCACAACAAGTCTTCGGCTTCCCAACTTGCTTCGCTATCGGGCAAATTACGCCACTTGATCAAGTACTCTTTATAGCTGGCACTCCCGTCTCCGTATCGACGATCCGACAAGATCTCGTCAACCTCTCGATCGTACGAAGTAACAAACGCTGTTGGTGCCCGCTTGGACACCCCTCGTTCCGAGTCTTCCTCGTCCTTATGATAAGGCTTGAGAAGACTAATGTGGAAGATCGGATGAATCTTCAACTTGGGCGGTAGTTGAAGTCGATAAGAAACTTTTCCAACACGTCCTATCACCGGGAAAGGGCCTTCATACCTCCGTATCAAGCCTTTGTGCACCTTCCTTAGTGATTTGAATTGTTGAGGCAAGAGTTTCACCATTACTTGATCTCCGACCTCGAACTTCGGCGTGTCTCCTTTTCTCGTCCGCCCACTTCTTCATCTTTTTAGCGCTTTGTCCACGAAGCCGGGCCAGTCCGCTTGCTCGTGCCATTCCTTCATTGTTTTGTAAGCGGCCGGGCTACTTCCCTCGTATGATGCGGCTAAGGCATTTGGAGTCAATGGTTGGCGCCTCGTGACCAACTCAAAAGGACTCTTTCCCGTGGCTTCACTCCTTTGCATGTTGTATGAGAATTGAGAAACATCAAGGAGTTTGGCCCAATCATGTTGGTTGGCACTCACATAGTGCGAAGATAGAGCTCGATAGTGCGTTCACCCTCTCGTTTGCCCGTCCGTTTGGGGATGGAAACTTCGTAGAGTTTCAAATCCGTTCCATGATCTTGAACAACTCCGTCCAAAAGTGCCCCGTGAATCTTGGATCTCGATCACTAACGATCACATGTGGCACTCCCCAATACTTCACCACATTCTTAAAGAAAAGCTTAGCCGTCTGTTGGCGGTAACATCGGGTGGTGCGGCAATGAAAGTTCCATGCCGAGAATCGATCGACCACCACAATAATACTCCCATTTCCTTCCGACTTCGGCAAGCATGTGATAAAGTCCATGGAAGCGCTTTCCATGGTCCCTTGGCGTCGGTAGAGGCTCCAAAAATCCTCCGGACTTCTTTTGCTCTATCTTGTCTTGTTGGCAAATAAGGCACGTTCGCACGAATGTCTCTACATCGTCTTCCATCCTTGGCCAATAATAAGTGCCTTCGACCAATGCCAACGTCCTCTTAATCCCCGGATGACCGGCCCACTTCGAATCATGACACTCTTTCAAGATCAACCGTCTAAGATCACCCCACTTAGGTGCGTAAGCCGATCTCCTTTTGTGAACAACATGTCTCCTTTAAGCCAAAATCTCCGAGTCTTTCCTTCTCTTGCTAGGGCCACGAGCTTCTTGGCAAAAGGATCATGTTCCAATCCTTCCTTGATTCGGTCTTGGAGGAAGAATTGTGCTTGGGTGATTGCCGGCAAACTCGCTTTGTGACTCAATCGTCGCTACCACATTAGCCTTCCCCGGCTTGTACTCTAAGTGATAGTCGAACTCGGCTAGGAAGTCTTGCCACCGAGCTTGCTTGGGACTTAACTTCTTTTGGGTTTGAAAATAACTCGTAGCAATGTTGTCCGTTTTGATCACAAATCTCGAACCCAACAAATAATGCCTCCAAGTCCGCAAGCAATGCACAATTGCCGTCATCTCTTTCTCTTGCACGGTGTACTTCCTCTCCGTCTCATTTAACTTCCGACTCTCGAATGCGATCGGGTGTCCTTCTTGCATTAGAACTCCTCCAATATCAAAGTCCCCGCCATCGTGTGTAACTCGAAGGCATAGTTACATCCGTAGTCTCAACACCGTTCTTCCATAACCGCCTTCTTCAAATTCTCGAACGCCGCTTGGCACTTTTCGTCCCAACTCCAAGCTTTGTTCTTCTTCAATAGGTCCGTCCAGGAGATGCTGTTGCCGAGTACCCCTTGATAAACCTTCGATAATAGTTCACCAAGCCAAGAAAAGATAGTAACTCCGTCACCTTGGTTGGCGGTTCCCATTTTTGGATAGCTTTTACCTTTGCACCGTCCATCATCAATCCACCGTCTTTGATCTTGTGTCCCAAGAACTTCGACTTCGTCTTGGGCGAAAGAGCATTTCTCCAACTTCACATAAAGTTCATTGTCTCGCAACACTTGGAACACCTGTTTCAAATGCAAGACATGCTCTTCCAAGGTATGACTATAAACAACAATATCGTCCAAGTATACCACCACAAATTTATCAAAAGGCGGTGGAATAACTTATTCATGAGGGTGCAAAATGTAGCGGGAGCATTTGTTAAGCCAAATGGCATGACTAAGAACTTCGTAAGATCCGTACCTCGTGGCCTTACGTCGTCTTAAAGCCGTCTCCCTCCGCTATCCAGTACTTGGTAGTACCCCAATCTCAAGTCTAACTTGGAGAAGTATCTCGCCTTTCCAAGTTGATCAAACAAATCCTCAATAAAAGGAATAGGGTACTTGTTCTTAATCGTTACCTTGTTAAGTACTTGTAGTCTATACATTTGATCGCGGATCCGTCCTTCTTCCTTTGAAATAGCACCGTTGCACCATATGGGCTTTCGAGGGTCTAATATAGCCCGCATCAAAAGATCTTTGAGTTGTTTACGCATACTCCTCCAACTCGGTGGTGGCATTAGGTAAGGGGCTTTGGCTGGTTTGGAACCGGTTCCAACTTCGATGGTATGATCCACCTCCCTCCTAGGTGGTAGTTTCTTAGGCAACTCCTTGGGCATCACGTCCTTGAACTCATCAAGTACCCACTCGATCTCCTTCGGTACCTCCACTTTGCCCGAATCACCATCCGTCTCTAGCCTTATTATCGCCAAATAGCAAGGCTCACTCTTGTTGTACCCTTTCTTGAATTGCATGGCTGAAAGGGTCTTCACTCCACACTTAGAATCCCGTTCCGTGCTAACCATGCAAGTCTTTCCACCATCTAGGATACATAAAGAATTAGCAAATGGCATAGGGAAAGCTCGTACTTTATCGAGGAATTCCAACCCAAGAACCACATCGAAATCATCCATCGGGACCACCGACAAGTCAATCGTCCCTTCCCATTCTCCAATCTTCGCCCGAACGTCCTTGGCCAATCCTTCCATTGGCTTGGCCTTCGAGTTTACCGGCTTAAACGTTCCACTTCCTTTCGTAGCGCTAATCCTTAGCCTTTTGGCTTCATCAACCGACACGAAATTATGAGTGGCACCGGAATCTACTAGCAGCGTGCCTTTCATTGATGGTTGCTTCCACAAATTGCAATCCTTTCCCTACAACTTTCGGTACCTCCGTCTTGGCCTTGATTGCATTCAAGATCCTCATCGAGCTCATGCATCCGCCATCACTTGGGCCTTCGTCTTCATGAACCATCATTCCATTAAGGCTAGCTTTCTTAGGGCAATCTCGAGCTCTATGAGGTCCGTCACATATGAAGCACCCACCACTCTTGAAGCGCCGCTCATCTTTATTCTTTCGGTTCGTGGTTTATGTGCATTATCGTGCTTGGCGAAGCGACTTTCTCTCCCCCACCTTTCTCATGGTTCACCTTTCGATCCTTCGGCTTAGCGTTTCCCTCCTGATACTAAAGTCGATCAAGGCCTCGGCATGGCGATAGCCATAGCAGGTGAACTCCACGTCTTTCTAATTTTGTCTTAGCCCATCCTTGCAAACCATCGAGGAAATAAAAGAGAGTCTTGGTGAAAAGATCCGGAATCTCCAAGGTGAGTGTAGTGAATTCCTTAACATAATCCGGATCGTTCAGGAATGCTTAAGTTTCTGGCCGACTATTTTGCTTCGTTCTTAGCATTCTCCGGATAAAATTGCTTCTTAAGTTCACAACAAAATCAGCCAAGTATCGATAGTACCGCGTGCCTCGTTCGATATCTCCGTATCGACGTCTCCACCATAACGCCGCGGTATCCTTCAAATATCGGGTCGCCATCTTGATCTTGGTGTCATCATCCGTAATGTTGACTCCCTCTAAGTATTGTTCCATCTCCCATAAGAAATCATCAACCGCCCTAGCTTCATGCTTTCCCACGAACGGTGATGGTTTTGGAACATCAATCTTCGGAGCATTATGATTAGCGTTGCCACCTCCGTTAGCCGTGAATCGCTTGCATAGCACTACATCGGCTTGCAAGTCTTCGATGGTCTTATGAATGTTGGAGATCTCGCCCATGAGCATCTCCTTTAGATCATGGATTTCGCGTTTAAAGTCGCCACTAAGAGTATTGAGGACGACCCTAAAGTCATCCTTCATGGTCGAAAAGTCAGAGTCTAAACTTTCCAAGCCCTCAACCTGGGTCTTCAACTCCGACACGGATGTCTCAACACTCGACAATCTCTTATCCAAGCTCGACATAACGTCCTTAGACACACCTATCTTCTTCGGGCCTTGACGCTTGTCATCGCGACCTTGCCTCTCATCAACAATCACACTTCCACTAGCACCAATCTTATCGGTCTCGTTTGCCATCGCCTCGAATCAACTTAGCTCTGATACCACTTGTCACGGACTTGTCTCTACAAGGTCTTCCGTGCGGCACTTAGTCGACTACTCACCTTGCTTCGAACACTCAACGATGTATGCAACGAAAGTAAACTTCAAAGAGAGGAACAAGTGGAATGTAAAGAACACTTTGTATTACTAGAGATCTTTACAAGTTTTGATTACAAGAGAACTTCTTGGATGCCATCTACAAATGAGACTACTCCTATTTATACTAGTCTATACAAGTTTCTACACTATTCTTTGGGAAGCTTCTAGCTTATGAGATTTCCATAAGCTTCTAGTAAGTTTCTAGAACTTCCACCTATTCTAACATCTTCCAAAAGCTTCCAAGATTATCCACCATCTTCCATGGGCTTCTAAACTCTTCCAAGCTTATCCAAGACCTTTCATGAGAAGTGTAGAATAATCTGGAATCCCGAGCATACTTGTAAAAGATAGGCGGGTCGTGACAACACAATCTCTTTTTGAGTCTTTCATAACACATATAAGCATCTTTTTCATTATGTTGACCATCTAGACACAAAAAATGTGGATTCACATCTCACTATCTCAGCCTTGTCATGCACAGAGCAAGGACCTTAAGGTGCAAAAATTGAATAAAGAACATAAAGAAAAACACAATTTCAAATTTTAATCATGTTCGCACAATGATATACATACACATATACAGAAATTGCCAAGCCACTGCTTCTTTTCTTTATAAAAAAGTTAAGTAATTGGTAGAATGTCTGGTACTCTTTTATCTTATGGTTATCTTTAAAAGAAAAGCTTGAAAAGCTTAAGCATATGGACGGAGTTACGTTTTATTGATGTAATACAATACCCATTATGTGACATAGTTACTCACCCTAATTAACATTTGACTAAAGCCATTGATACTACTGTGCAAAGGTTGCTTTTTTATACTATTTTGCATTATATATAGCAAGAGCAAATTGCATATTAACAAAAGACGAAATTAGAAGTAGTTAAAATCATAATATAGAACCTAAAGATTAAATCTTCTACTAAAAGTACAAAAGTTGCAAACTTACGGGTATCCATATATGTCAAAAATAATTTTAAGGTTCACATTGAATAATATCACAACTAAATGATGGTTATGACCCTATAGGAAGCATTATTTTAGTTGAACTCATCCTACCTAATATATTGTATTAGTTGTCACAGGAAGCTTTTGTGCAACTTTGATAACATTACAGGTTGATGGACCTTCACATTTTCTATGGTTTTGTTATATATCAATGTATTATATACCAAAGATGACCTATGAGTGTATAGAAGTAAATAATAAATACATTTTGTTGGCAGGTTCTGTGATACTACATATAAATGGATATGCCCATCTTCATATTGTATTCTTAAGTTTCACTTTTTGTGGGGTACATTCCTTGTCTAAAAAAGCATGAATATTATTTCTTGCTCAGGTGAATTTAGTAAAACATATGTTCTATTGAATATGGTGGGTGAATAAAATTGCATTACAATCAAAAGACACAAATAAGATACATCAATTGCATCTTTATATATAAGAATTAATTCATACCTGCGTGAAGGTTTTATTTTTCTTAAGTTTGAACATAAGTTTGATAAGAATTAATTTATGCTAGTTCTTAGCAATTCCACATTAAACTTTATGCTAGTTCTTAGCAATTCCACATTGATATCAAAAATAGTGTGGCAATATCATATTCAATTAACAAACATAAAGATGAAAATTGCATACAACACTTACCATCAAATTGTTTCAAAACATCGATTCCTGAGTTTGAGGATTCATAACATACAAATCATCGTGTATTCATTGCATCCCTACAAACACAAATCAACACAATTAAATCGAATTAGATAAAACAACGTGGCCATCTCTTATAAGTTTATCCATCAAAACATATTAAGCCCTAAAAAGTTGTAATAACCTGGATACAATAGCAATCGAGTTTAATTGATCCTTATTAATAACGTGGATATGAAAGAAGAACAATAGCAATCGAGTAATGAATCAAAATCAGATGATACCGGTGGATTTAAGGGAAAAAGTAGGCATTACTGTTACCATCTTCATCGATTCTTAGTCAGGAAGGGTTTCTTTGGGTTGGTGTAGCTTATGGGACAAAAACGTAAGAATAAGATGATATTATTGATTTTGGATTTCCGCATTTTTTTTATTTACAATTTTGGCCCAAAAGTATCAATTAATAAATTTATTAGACATGTGTATTTTGGGCTTTTTTCTAGATCGGATTTATATGGAAGAATTTTTTTAAGATTAGCTAAATTAAGAAATATTTAGAATTTCTTTTAGTATTGAAATCTTTTAAAAAAATAATAATTAAAAAAATATTACCAAATAAGGTATGGTTTGATTTTTTTTGAAATGAAAAATTCCCACTTGTGGTTTTGTTTTATTATATAAAAGATTACACAAACAACTTTTGCAGGCGTGTAACCTTCAAAAAATATTCATAGAGATGCCTTCTCAAGCGTTCTTGCTTCCAACAAAAAAATTCATAAAGATACCTTTTCAAGTGTTCTTGCAAGAATTTTTAGAATTATAATTATTATCATGTCAACAAACAATATTATGTATATACTTTTGCCTTTATCTCTGTTGATTCTTACAGTCTTACAGATGCTCACACATATATGCCGTCATATTTGGGATTTCATTATGGGGTTTTTTTTAGATTGAATTATTCATACAAAAACCCGATAATACAAATTACTAACTCCATTATTCAATTCTAAAAAAACAACGCTATCCTTCATCACGTTTAGAACAACACTATCCCCCCGGCTGCAATGCGCGGTTGCCCACTCACATCGTATATTAACATTTGTGATCTCAAATGTGTCGTTCATGAACATTAATTTGGGTTTACAAATGTCATAAACACCCCTCATGAATACAACAACTAAAAAGTAACCTTTAACTATTAACCTTTATAGTTTAGCATCCTTTTAACCTTAGTAATATATTATGTTGTAAAAATCGGCCCAGGCGTCCGATTAATCCCTGCATAATCGCTGATCGCTCACTAAGCGCCTTGATTTATCATAATCGGCCTATTTAATCGGTTTGGTCAAAGATCGCTTAAAATCCTGTCAACAAACCGATTAATCGGACAAAATCGGTCTAATCAGATTAATCGGACAAAACCGCTTAAAAATTGGTCAACAAAATCGCTTAAAAATCAGTCAACGAACCGATTAATTGGAAAAAATCAGTCAAAGATCGCTTAAAATGGTCAACAAATCGGGTAATATCTATGTTTGACTTTGAACTTTGAAGAACTATGTATTATGTTTATATTTGAACACTTGAAATATTTGAAATTTGATGCACTATACTTTTCTCATACATATAATATAAAAATTCCAATCCGATTAATCCCCGATTAATTCCTGCCTAACCGATTAATCCCCGATTACTAATATACCATTTTAACTCCTAAAGCCATTAACATCTCCAAGATTACAACTATAAAATAACCCTTAACCACTCTATAGTTTAGCATCCTTTTAAGCTTAGTAATATCACATTTAAACTCCTAAATCCGTTAACCTTTATATTTTTACTCATTTCTTTATGAGTAAGTTACATGGATAGTCCCTATGGTTTGTCCCAAATTGCATCTTTCGTCCCTCATAGTTTAAAGTTGCATGGATCGTCTCTAATTTGAAAAAAAAAATAACACTCGTGATCTTTTTTTTAACTGATGTTACGTGAATTTTGTTATCATTTACACGTTAGTCCTTTTGCCTAACGACCATTTGCATCGTCTATCCTAATAACGGCCGTTTATAATTTAAAACTAGCAGGGTACCCGCGCGATGCGGCGGCGGGTGCCCTAACCATTATATTACCACCAAACGGTAGTCTTACCCACATGATGTATTGCATGGTTCGGTCTACCGCCTCTTGGTCATCGATGCTTCGACCCACATTATTATTTTGGCACCTCTAACCTTAGTTCTCGTTTAATGAATCTTGATAATGGTTTTTCCTGATCTCGTCATTTAGATGTAACCCCAAAAATAATTCACTTTGACATTCCGAACCTCAAAAATAACCATTTAACAAAAAATTACTAAAAGTTAACAATTACTAACAAAAAATAGTTTAACTATTGAAGTGAATATCTTCTATTAGCAATTTTTGTTAACAGCCCCGGTAGAGGTGTTTTGCACCATCTTAAGCCCAATATAAACACAGGTAGCGACCTTTTATTTGATTAGCCCATGCAAGCCCAAAAATTACCACAGGTAGGGTACAAAACCCGTCCAATACAAACTCAACAAACTTACCCTAATTATTTGCCTCATTTCATCAAACCTTAAATACACACACAATTCATAATCCACTCCATACACCATCACTCTTTACGCTCTCCATTTGCAATTCACATACCTAATCAATATTTCTCTTGACACACATCCATTAACAAAAACACTTAATCCCCTTTTGATCTTATGAAACCCACTAATCATATTAGACCTTATCCCTTGTAAATTAAATGTCACACGAATCAAAGATAGACTAGTTTTTGGCTTCAAGATCTGAAATAAGATTTTGGGTAAGTATTACATGTTTATTTGTTTTTCGTGTCTTGTTGAACGAAACAAAGATAGATTATAACAGATTTGTTATAAGTCGATCTTTATTTTCGGATATTACAAAAGGAGCATTGCTTGGGTGTGTTTGGTATACCTTATAAAAGGTTGTTTGCTTTTAAAATAAAACACAAATTTGGATCCTTTTTTTTTTGTTTGTTCACGGCGTTTGTGGTTTGGAAGAGTGTTGGGGAGTGAAAGTGGGGGTATATGGTTGTGTCTAGACTAAGGATTGGTGCTTTCTTGTTCAAGATCTATATGATGGTTGATGATTACACACGAAAATCATTTAAGATTTTGTACCACAAGTGTAACAAAACCGACATTTTATATATTTTTCGTTTGATTAAGTAGTTGTTGTTTGGATTTGGTTATTTGTTTCTCATTTCTTGTACTTTTTTCTTTCAGTTTTGTTTGGCAATGGACCAAGGAAGACTAGCACACATGTCACGAGGTTTCAATACGCCATGTTTAAATTTCGTTTTTCCAGTTTTTAGCGGGTTGTGCCAGAACATGTGGTCTTACTGTGGTTTATAAATGGTTTATTAATTGTATGTGTTGAATAGTATTTTTTTTGTTTTATTTGTGCTTCAACTACTTGTAAATTATGTTTTTTCACATGTATTTTTGAATGAAGGGGTGTTTTTAATAGTGTATTAATTGTAATATTAACGTAATTATGGAGTTTTCTAAGGATATAGATGAAATTCTCCCTTAGTTTTATATGTGCTTTAGGTACTTGTAACTAATGCTTTGTAACTTGTATTTGCTTAGAATTCTATATATGAAAATCTTAAAATAATTAATATGAGGGAAGTGCATCCCTCTATTATAAGATAGTAAGATTTTTCATCCATTTTATACGTTTTCGTTCGTTTTCTTAAGTTTTCATCCGTTTTTATATGTTTTCGTCTGTTATTATACATTTTTCTAACATTTTCATACGTTTTTATCCGTTTTTATACGTTTCATGCGTTTTTATCCGTTTGTATACGTTTTCATCCGTTTTTAACCGTTTTCGTCCATTTTTATACGTTTTCGTCTGGTTTTATACGTTTTCTTACATTTTCGTCCGTTTTCTTACGTTTTTATATGCTTCATCTGTCTTTATTACATTTTTATACCTTTTTCTTACGTTTTTATCTATTTTTTATACGTATACGCCCATTAAACATTTTCTTATGGTTTCATACGTTTTCATCCGTTTTTGTCCGGTTTTCATCCATTTTTGAAAACGTAACGAAACATATAAAACCGGATGAAAATGTATAAAACGTATGAAAACGGACAAAAACTTATAAAAACGGACGAAAACCTATAAAAACGGGTGAAAACGAATAAAACGGATGAAAACGTATAAAAATGGACGAAAACGTCTAAAAACGTAAGAAAAACATATAAGACGGACACAACTGTACAAAAGCGGATGAAAATGTATAAAAGCGGGTAAAAATGTATGAAAAAACGTATAAAACAGAAAAAACGTAAGAAAACGTATAAAAACAGACGAAAACGGATGAAAACGTATAAAAACGGATAAAAATGTAAGAAAACGTATAAAAACATATTGAAACGTATGAAAACTTAAGTAAAACGTATAAAACGAACAAAAACGTATAAAAAGGATAAAAACGTAAAGAAAACGTATGAAACGTAAGAAACGGTAAAAACGTATAAAAACGTATAAAAACGGATAAAAACGCATAAAAACGGATAAAAACGTAAGAAAATGTATGATAATGTAAGAAACGTAAGAAAACGTATAAAAAATAAAAACATGTGAAAACGTAAGAAAACGGACGAAATGGACGGAAAACTTTAAATTATAAACGGCCGTTACTATAAAGGATAGACGATGCAAATAATCGTTAGCCAAAAGGGCTAACGTGTAAATCATAACAGAATCCACTTAACACCAGTTAAAAAGAGGACCACGAGTGTTATTTATTTTCAAATTAGAGACAATCAATGCAACTTTAAACTATTAGGGACAAAAAATGCAATTTGCGACAAACCACATGGACCGTCCATTTAACTTACTCTTTCTTTATATATTAACATCCCTCTAAATTTAGTAATTTAGTACTTACAAAAATTTGCTTCTAAACCCATTAAACTCAACATGTTTACTCATTTACATCATTTTTATTTCGTTATTAACTCTTAATTGCAAAAACATATTATTGTTAAAAATTTATTTCGTATCCATAAAATAAACGTTTTTGCTCTCGCCGCAACGCGCGATTAAATGTATCTTGTTCAACACAAAATCGACATCAATGGAAGTAATTGACACTTCATGTCTTAAGGGTGTGTTTGGCAAAAGTAGCTGTGAGCAGTAGTAGTGAGCAGTTGCTGTGCAGCTCACCGCTTACAGCTTCTTAAAGAAGCATTGGAAATTTGAGCATTCCTAAAAAATAGGAAAGCTCACCGCTTCTTTGCCAAACGACTGCTAAAATCAAAATGCTCATTGCTCACCGCTCATCGCTCAAAAAAGCTTCACACCACTCCGTGCCAAATATACCCAAAGTCTGAACATCATTTTTTCCTTTTCAATAAACAAAATCTGGTCCATATCTTGGATTTTAGTTTATTAAGATAATAATATTTACGCAAAATATTATCTTTGTATTTTTTTTATAAAATATAAAATATATGATGTATAAAGTTTAAGAGGTATTTTTAAATTTATTAAAAAAAATATGAAAACGGATAAGTATGCTTAAGTTCATATAATTTATCAATGTTGCAAAATAAGGCTTAAAAGACCGGTTAATCGTCGCCTAGGCGCTATTGGCCACTAACCTTTCTGATTTGTGTTAATCGGTCAACCGTGGTCAACAACTGTCAACGATGGTTAAACTTTCCAGAAACATGCAAATCTTGCCCGAAATTCCCAAAACTCAGCGTAAACTAGTTTTAATCACTTATAGTCGCTGCTTATATCTATTATAAAATGTTTTTTGAGGAAAATCTTGACGTGAATACCCAAAACTTGCCAGAAAGGCCCAAAACTTGCCAAAAATGCCAGTCATTAATCATCGATTAATCTCGTATATATCGATGACAAGCTACAAGGGGGTCGACCCCCATACTACCGATTCACGAATTTTGCAACATTGGAATTAATTCAAAATTTAACAACTAAAGTTTTATTAATTAACCCCCCACCTTTTTTAAGGTTTTTTTTTTTTTTTTTTTTTTTTTTTTTTACAAAATCAACACAGGTGTTTTTATACATATTTATTTTGCTGGATGAAATTTAGATGACTTTGACCAAATTGAAGTCAATTTTGAAATTGGCCAATATGATGCAACACCCCAAGTCCGGTTTTTAGTTATTTAATTACAAGAATGTTATTGGATAATTTGACTATGACTTTTATGTGTCAGGAGACTAAATATGATTGGTTAGTCAACAAAAATAAAGTTAGTAGTCAAAAAAATACTCAAACAATAAGTCAAAAAGTATTTGTAATATGAAAGTATAAAGTATTATGTGGCACAAGTATTAGAGAAAAGAACTTGAGTGACCTAAGTTGTGAGAATCCCAAAGTAGTACCAGAACCAACTTGTTATAGTACTAGAACTAGCTTGTTTTAATGCTATAACCATTTTGTTCTAGCCTGTAAGGACTAAACTTGCCAAGTGATTAAACTAGTACCTAATATTTATAACTTAATACTTCTCTAGTATTCTAATAC
This sequence comes from Chrysanthemum makinoi, assembly GCA_910596185.1. Lineage (NCBI taxonomy): Eukaryota > Viridiplantae > Streptophyta > Magnoliopsida > Asterales > Asteraceae > Chrysanthemum > Chrysanthemum makinoi. The sequence goes on from OU343218.1 coordinate 148,054,594, forward strand.
ATTCCAAAGATTTCCAGGAGAGAGTGTGTGTGGTTTGGGTGTGACTACTCAACAAGGAAAGGAGAAGGAGAAGGCAAGGGTTTTGTTTATGACAAAGTTATGAAGGTTTAAGGTTTTAGTTCAAGGATTTAATCCCGAGCAATGATCTTATGCAAGTAAGTAATACTTTCTAACCACTCTCAATTTATGATATCATTATTTTCTTTATTACGTTATTTAATTTTTTTTATTTCAAGTAAATTTACTTTTAAGAGAAATTGAAGTAGTTTAATCGCGTACGAAGATAATCGTACACTTAACTCGTAACCAACCCTAGACTACTTATAGTCTACATGATTCATGTATTAATTTCCTTACGTAAATATTTTACGAGTTATATTTTTACTTTACCATTTTACGTAAACCTTGTACGTTTTACTTTCACGCGTATTTAAAACTTCATGTTTTAAGTTTTATCATCTAACAACTAGTTTATACATAATAAACTAATTAAGCATACACTTAATATCTAGATATTATGTTAAAATATCTAGTAGCAAACTATTATAATATCTAGTATTTAAACCTACATTTTTAGGTTTTAACAACGTCTAAGCACTCCGTTAAACTTATCACTTATTTAATATACTAATATATAGTATATTTAGAAGTTTTAATATTTTAATAAGTTTTATATTTATACTTTTACCCGGTTTTAAGTTTCGTGATTTAAAAACTTAACGTTAGCAATTACCTGGATCAAACTACACCCCGTGCTACAAAATAACTAGCAAAAACTACATACTTATTATAAAACCACCCCTAGGTGACGTCTAAATGAAGAGTCACCAAGCCACTTGGCTTGGTGAGATTACATCTACACTTAGATGATTACATGTGTTAATATAACCAAGCTAAGTCTTGCCTAAATATCTATAAGTCTTCACATTCATCTTTCATTGACCAAAAAACTAATCTCATCCTTCCTTTTTCTCCTCCTTGATCGATCCATCAATAATCCCAAACATCATCTTCATTTGATTTTCAAGTTATAAGTTACACATCAAAGTTATAGGCTTTAGTATTCTCTACATGATTCTAGTGTTTATTTCTTCATCCATTGTGTGGAGTTTGTTAGACTCCTTGAGATCGTTTTAAGCCTCTAGGGTTAACAATAACAATGACAATAAACTTGGTACGCAGCGGAATTAAACAAACTTCATTATTATTGACACAAGGTTTTTCATTATAATTACTCCAAGCCTCAAATATTATTTGATCGGAATAATACTGTTACACTAAACTTGTAACAGGGATCAAAGATCCTTGAGGCTAAACTACACAAATCCTAGGCGTCCACTTAGAGGACTTGATGCCTAGACACACAAGTACACCTTTTAATGACTACATATTGGAAGACATGTATATAAAACCTACACCCCATGTCCTCTTTATATACTAGAGGATTAGGGTTTACAAAATACTACGAAGGACTAAATAATAAATCTTCTTTTGCAAGCAAGTCCTTCCATCTTTTTGTAGGTTTCATCTCTTTCACTTTAAGTCCCTTTGTTTCATTCTTGTATTTATTTTGTCTCATCAAATCCAAGGAACCTAAAACCCAACAATCTTCCCCTATTTGATGATGACAAAACAGACAAAGTTTGAACTTCCCTAGACAAAGTAGCGATTGAAATGTAAACATCTTTTGAATGAAACAAATCTTGTCTTCCTTGTCTTCCACTTAATCCATGCCATGCTACTCCAATATTTCTTCCCCTTTTTGTTATCAACAAATAGAGAATATAAGCGGTAGAAACTTCCTCTTGAGTGATGTATGAAAATGATTCTTGATACAAGAAGCTCTATGTAATGATTACTTGTGAAGAAAACCAAATATAACAAACTTGATAAAGAAGTAGAATAACCCAATCTTGTGTCTTATGTCTTGTTTATCCACGTGACTCCAAACTTATACTAACACCATATAAGTAGACCGCAATCTCTTGACAAAATCCTCATCTTCAATGAGACATTGAGCACTACAATGTAACTCCTTTAAGTGATAGTTAACTAGGTCTTCATCCATCCACCCTTGACCTATGAAAACTAGATTTTGCAAGTCTTCATCAACATCCTTTAAGAACGAACAAGTTATCTCCAAAGTGTAACACCCACTTTAAGATATGATAAGAGCACAAATTTGTGTTACTCAACTACAATATCAAATAGGTTGTGATCAATCATCTTCGTAATCACCTATTCAATAAATCTCCAAAACGAGCTTTTTAAATCCTTTTAAGAACAAATACCAATCTTCTTGAGAACCAAAATCCCATGTGTGTGTCACCAAAATATTAGTACCAAAACATGTACAGTTCCCCTCAATTCCAAAACCTCATCACAGTGAAATGAATAACAAAACACCAAAGTTTTGAGATAACACTAGAGAAAACACTAGAAGTGGTTTAAAAACACTAGAAGTGGTTTGAAAAACACTAGAAGTGGTTTGACACTAGAAGTGGTTTCAAAATACTAGAAGTGGTTTCATAAAACACTAGAAGTGGTTTCAAGAAACACTATGGTTTCGAGAATACACTATCGTGGTTTCGAGAATACACTATCGATGGTTTTGAGAATACACTATCGATGGTTTTAAACACTAGAAGTGGTTTCATAAAAATACTAGGAAAGCTGCTTCTAACCATGAATCATAAACACCACACAATGTATAAACAACCTCCATCAAGAATTAGAACAAGTAACACAAATTCAAGAAGTTGAATATGCATGAAAACCCAAAAATTCGAATTGTTAAACCTGTAGCCAACCGACACAGAATAACTTTTGATTGAGAGCTCAGATAGAATCCCTCCGTGAAAAGTTAGATGAATATATAGAGAACGTCCACCTAAAATTTCGTTACGATCCAACGGTTAACGAAAAAGTTATCGCGTTTTAAAAAGCTTACGAGAATTTTCGATTCGTAGTTTTTCTACTTTTCGCCATTCTTCGACCAATAAAACCTTGCGAATCCCTAGGTAACGAGCTCCCAAGCTCTGATACCAATTGTGGAGTTTGTTAGACTCCTTGAGATCGTTTTAAGCCTCTAGGGTTAACAATAACAATGACAATAAACATAAAAAACAAACTTCATTATTATTGACACAAGGTTTTCATTAACTATAATTCCAAGCCTCAAATATTATTTGATCAGAATAATACGGTTACACTTAACTTGTAACAGGATAGGATCAAAGATCCTTGAGGCTAAACTACACAAATCCTAGGCGTCCACTTAGAGGACTTGATCACAAGTACACCTTTTAATGACTACATATTGGAAGACATGTATATAAAACCTACACCCCATGTCCTCTTTATGTACTAGAGGATTAGGGTTTACAAAATACTACGAAGGACTAAATAATAAATCTTCTTTTGCAAGCAAGTCCTTCCATCTTTTTGTAGGTTTCATCTCTTTCACTTTAAGTCCCTTTGTTTCATTCTTGTATTTATTTTGTCTCATCAAATCCAAGGAACCTAAAACCCAACACATTGGTTAAATTGGAAGTTATACAAGGGATCAAGGGCTGTGATAATAAGGTTTTTACGAGGATTAGATCAAGGTTAACAAGGATTTTAGTGGTTGAAGTATTGGAAGCTAAGGTTTTGTCTAAATAATTTAAGTTAGTGTTCTAGTCCTTGTTTCTTGTTAATTTCTTTACAAGTATTGTAAGATAAACCTTTTTATCTTTGATTCATTTCTGTAAATAGTTGTATTTTATGTATTTCATATGTTTTGTATGCTTATTATACTTGATTATGCTTGGTAAATTGGACTAAATCACTAGAAACATCGAAAGAACCTTGTTTGCAAAACAGTTTTTGGACAAGGGTATAAATGGAATTACTATGAAAAATCCGTGGACCTTGGACCTTAGAGAAAAATATAGGGAGTTAGGTTTGTGTCTTGTGGTCTTTTCGATGGGTAGAATACCTAATAACGATACCCGATGAATTAAATAAAAATATTTTAGCGAGAAGTGTCAAATCTGAGTAATAGTTTTAAAACATGAAAAGCTCATAAAATTTTCCTATAACCACCTGTTTGTCAAAGAATAAAAGTTGTATCCAACACCCTAAGTTGAAGGCAGCCAAAAACCGGACGTAAAACAAAGTTGTAGAACTCTAGTAATGGCCAAAACCGTGAGACAGTAAGCTGCTGATTGAAATCAACATGTATATTTAGAGATAAATTAGTAATTTCACTTTAGTTAAATATTTTTAGAGACTGCGGGACCTACAAATCTGTAAATTTCATTCAAAAACCTTTCCGACAGCGTAAGAACCAAATCATAGCCTTTTACGGTTTACAAATAACGTGTGAATTAAGACGGGAAAACTAAAATAAATAGAAACTCTAAACGTAACGTTTAGTATTACTTGACCAAATTTTCTTACAAACCGAAGTGGTAGGACCCACTACCGGAAAATGGACTCGTTTACTCTATCATAAACTACCTGATCCTGAAACGACAAATTCGAACTTATGTACACATAAAAATAACATAAAACTCAATTACCGAATAACTTGTAAATTAGAAATCGTAACTAATTTTAACGTGTCAAAACTAAATCTAAACACTTGTTTTACTTTACAAACGTTAAGTACCCAAGCATAATTAATGTAATAACTATATAAATCATGCTTGTATAAATACAAATGTTATTTTAGAACCTAAAACGCAACATATTCTTTTAGGTTGCTCGTAGGAATTTCTCAGCACATTCGTCACTTTATTTGCACATCGCTTACCACTTTACTTACGGTGAGTTCGTAGCCCAATTTTTACTCGTTTAATTGTACAAAATCCTTATGGGAGATACATGCTCATTTTACTTACATATTTTACTCATTTACCTAAAAAATTTTACTCGATAATGAAACACTCTATTTTTTTATTGAAACATATTACTCGCTTTACTTAAATACACGGTTGTTTCTAAATATGGATACAAGTGCACCAAAGCATTTCTAGATTTCCTAAGTTTGGAACCGTTAATTACGTAGTAAGCGCGAATGTTTTGAATAAATATATTGGGATTAAACTCTCCCATCCGGGTGGTCTCCCCACCTGATGTATATGTCAAACGGATGCATAATTATTTGAGGAGATATGAGTATCCTGGGATGGATATCTACCAGAAACCAAAAACTAGAAAACTTAAGGCTCGGTGTCAATAACTTAGGGCAACAAAAACACTGTCTATATTTTGATATTGTATTTATGTACAATAGTCATACACTCGAAAATGTTGTGGTCTACATATAATATTTACATATACTTGTTACAAGGATTTACTTACAAAGGTTTTCACACTATTTACAATAAATCTATGAACTCACCAACCTTTGTGGTGACACTTTTAGCATGTTTATCTCATGTTCGTGAGGTATTAGAATTGGCTTGGATCATTAGAGTTACATTACATGATTTGAAGACATGGATGCATTATATTCACCATTCAATAATATTTTTGTAAAACATCTATGTAATGTTATACTTTGAGACCTCTTGTTATAACTCTGATATAATTTATCGAATGGTAATTTTTCAAAACGTCTCATTTTGAGTTCGTTTTCTATAACTTGTGATGTGAACTAAGAAGTAATACCCCAGTAACACAATCTTCCGCTGCGATATTTTGGGAGTGTTACATACTTATATTTAGAATTAATTACTAAGTAAAGTCATAGTAAAGTTGTTTCGTCACAATAAAAATATTCAAATCATGATATAGAACACATTAACTACGACAACTTATTCGATGTTAGGCTAGGATAACTTAAATCAAATTTAATACACAAATTTTAGTAATTGTTCCCCATAGGTAAGTAAAATTCTCTTATATTACAAAAGTAGTGCAATAATATAGTTGACAGTGTACAATTTTATGAATATTTAGTTAAAACCTACATGTATATTATACATGATTCGGTTCGGGGAACCGCTGATAACTAAACGGAAAACCAAAACAAACCGTGATAAGTGGGCTATTTCGGTTTCAGGCCTTCTCGATTTCGATTTCTTCGTTTATGAAATTTTTTTATTTCAGTTCGGCAAATTAGCTCTGTTTTTTGGTTTCTCGGGTATTTTGAACGCCCCTAAAAATTTGAGTCCATATGGAGATGTTTTATAATTGTTTTGATTAGAATAACTACACATAGTTGAACTATATTAATCTTAAAACATATAAACAACCGATATATCTTGTTTGATAATTAAGTTTTACTTTGATTTGTAGGCATATATATCGTGCCATAGCAATGAACTTGTGATATTATCTCGTGCAATATCAATTAATATTTATCATCTTCTGAAATGTTTATTACTCCTTTCGTTCCATAAAATTGTCCAGTTTTACTTTTTTTAAGTTTTTCTTTTTCAATTTTGACCTTAAATATTTTTGTTTGCGTTATATAATATTTGATGAAAATCATACCAATGAAAATACATTTAAATCCCAATCAATTTATGTATTTTTCAACAAGTGTTATATAACGTAAACAAAATATTTAAAGTCAAAGTTGAAAAGAAAAGATTAAAAAAAAGTGAATGTAGTAGTAAATAGTTTATTAGCTGTATTTATTTTCATGTTATAATAACTCGTGCTTTCATTTTAATAATTATTTTATCGTTAATAACAATTTTATACCGTGCATACTTTTCTACAAAATTATGTTAAACATTTAATATTCACATAGTTATAAGAGTCGTGTACGCACGAGTTTTTATATAAATTTTCATTATATGTAGTATCGATTAATACCCGTGTTTTAAGTTTATATTTATTTCCACGTTTATTTTATTTTTTAAACAATTGTACGCATGTGTTAAACTTATAAATTAAATAGCAATTACATGAGTTATTATTGTACAGGGATAGTAAAAAAGATATTTTTCGAATATCTTTACTTAAATTTATTAAGATGAATAACATGAGTTGTTCGTAAATGTACACTCTCGTATATTCATTTGCATATCATGTTTTCATTTGATATTTATAATATCATGCATATACATTAATTTAATCTATAATGCTAATAATATTGATAGATAATAATAATATATAAAATGTTTTTTTTCTTAAAAGAAAATGAAGTCTAAGAGGGTATTTTTCTTTTTTAAATTATAAAATTTGTTAAATTGATAAGTTTTATAGTCTATTTTTATTTTAGTCAAAACCTGGAAACATTTTGTATCGAGAAAAATGAGGTTTTCTTTTAACAAGTTACCCACTATTTGTTTTGCTTTTTTAAAAAGAGAAAAAAAAAATGCTATGGAAATGACATTAGATGATGAAATATAGGCAACTGGGACCGCACCACAGATTCAATCAATCGATCTAATCCAATGCAAATCACGGACTCGTAGATAAAAATTACTACTCACACTCACGTTAAAATCAACAACAATCCCCACCACGTTTCAATCGCTTTTTATATCGTCTTACGCGCACGGTGCATATATATGTTGTATCAACAACAATATGCTGTCTAATCGAAAAGTTTAAGTTTTATATAGTTTCCTTTTAACTTACAGAATGTTCGAGATATCCTCTAACTTTAAATATCTATAAAACAAAAAAATGAAAAGTAAAATGTTAAAAAATGAAAAGTGAAAAATTAATAAAGTAAAATGTTAAAAAAATTAAAAAATAAATATTGAAATAATTAATTATGAGCAAGTGAAAAAGGTTGAAACTAAAAAAAGAAATGTTGAAAGTATAAGTTTCAAAAGGAAAGTATTAATACACTTTGAATACCTGATTCGTTCGGGACACTTCAAATCTAGCTGGCTGTCCTGGTTTATTTGACCTGTTTTTTTTACCCAACCCGTCGGGTTGACTCGGTTTAAATTGACCCGTTTTTTGACCGGAACGATTCAACCGGTTGAACTACCGGGTCGAATCGGGTTTCAAAACATTATATTTAATCCTCAAATTCTCAAATACTGTATTATTTTTCGTTTATAACACATAAATTTTTTTTATCACTAAAACTATCTGCCGCTATAAAATCCCGTTGCTATGCACTAATCATTTATATATATATATATATATATATATATATATATATATATATATATATATATATATATATATATATATATATATATATATATATATATATATATATATATATATATATATATAATTTAGATCAAATAAGATCAAACTTAAAGTTGTTAAAATGAGATCGAACTAAAATTTGACAAGAGATACTCTCCTTACAATAAAAATAATTTTTTTATTTACTACAACTAAAATTGTTAAAGTTTCGATATATTTCTTTTTAAAATTTACGAGACCTAGGTGATACACTTTGATTAGAAGTTTAATGTGTATCAGGTTTTTTTATGTGTATCAGGTTTAGGAATATTTATTAGTGAAATGTGTATCAGGTGTATCACTAATCCAAACTCATGTATCATTTGGTTATTAATTGCTAAAATGTTAATTTGTATTAAAATATTATTTTTTTGTGTATGATTGCTAAAATTCTTATTTATAAATGTTTTAGTGTTTTTTAGATTTGATCTTATTTTTACAACTTTAAGTTTGATCTCACATTAACCCTCCCCTCCCTATATATAATCTAGATCAAATAAGATCAAACTTAAAGTTGTTAAAATGAGATCAATCTAAAATTTGACAAGTGACTCACTCCTTATAACAAAAATAATTTTTTTATTAGCTACAACTAAAAATGTTAAAGTTTTGATAGGTTTCTTTTTAAAATTTACGAAACATAGGTGATACACTTTGATTAGAAGTGTAATGTGTATTAGGTTTTTGTATGTATATCAGATTTAGGAATATTTATTAGTGTAATATGTATCAGGTGTATCACTAATTCAAACTCATGTATCATTTGGTTATTAGTTTCTAAAATGTTAATTTGTATTAAAATATTATATTTTTGTGTATTATTGCTAAAATTTTTATTTATAAATGTTTTAGTGGTTTTTTAGACTTGATCTTATTTTTACAACTTTAAGTAACGATCTCACATTAACCCTCCCATATATATATATATATATATATATATATATATATATATATATATATATATATATATATATATATATATATATATATATATATATATATATATATAAAAGACAAATATCCGTAAAAAAATAAAAGATTTGTTTTTCGGAAAAAGTTCTAGAAAAATTCCCAAATAATTTCACAAGATCTGGTATGATGGTGCATGAAAAAGTTGTGAAAAACTTTTTTCTAAAAGTGGATATTTTTCCGAAAAAAAATTATGAAAAAATACGTTTGCGTATTAAATCGTTTTTTTGCGCATAAAAAATTGGTTTTTGCACCCAACTTTTTTTGAATTTTTTCATCAAAATAACATTGCGCATCTAACTAAAACAAGTTGAAAATTTTGTGCATCAAAATTCGTTTTTGTGCATTAAAAAAAACGTATCAAAACTCAAAATTATAAAAAAATGTTTTCACAAAAGTTTTATTCACCAACATACCCGATCTTGTGGAATTTTTTTGAAATTTTTTGAGAATTTTTTAAAAAAAACATTTTTTTTTACGGATATTTGTCTTTTTATTTTAACTTTACATATATATATATATATATATATATATATATATATATATATATATATATATATATATATATATATATATATATATATATATATATATATATATAACTTTTGCGTATCCTTTTTCCATACAGTAACATATGTTTTTTTTAATTTATAATTTCATATGTATACATTAAATTAATATAATAATAATAATAATAATAATAATATTTATAAATAACAAAAACAAAAATAATAAATGTTGCTTTTTCAAAAGCAAGTATAAAGTCTATGAGATATTTGTCATACTAATAAAGTTATTTAAAACTATGATAACAAGTACTTTTATACTTAAATACAGGGACAGAGCTTCAACATATTTACTAGAGAGGCCAAAGTATAATGTAGTAATTTTAGATGGGGCCATTTTATAAATTTTCCAGCATATTATATAAAAAATGACTATCACTATAAGTATAAATAAAAGGGTAAAATTTATGCTTAATATCAAAAAATTAGAGGGGCCACAATCCTTCATACCGACTTAAAATCCATCCTAGTTAAAATTTAAAATTATATATTTCGTAAAGTTTTGAAGCTTAAATTAGATCCAAGATTAGATAAATATACACATAAATCTCTAAAAGTACATTTAAGATTAATTAATTACCCTCTATTTTAAATTTCTTTCATAGTCAAATTTACACTCAATTTTATATAGCCTTTTTTGCTCCATCGAATTAAAAAATCAAGTATGTTAATAGTTTGATCAAACTAATTTAATTTTAATGTTTTATTAGCTAACTTGAAGTCTTGTTTTTGAAATGAAACTCACATTTTTGTCCATTTTAGGTGTAACAAATGACCGATTTTTACTTTTCTCTTTTCTTAATGTAGGAGATCGATTATCTTGTTCAAGTTTAACTTTGCACATAAAGAAGCCTCATCCATCATAATAATATTGTAATTAAATACTTCAACTTCATATAGATAACTAAATACATAATTTAGTCGACGTATGTAATATGGTTATTAATAGAAAGATTTAGCGTCATTCTAGACAAAATATGATCAGGTCACTATAATCATTGTCTTTTTTTGTTAAATTTAGGGTCGGCTTTTCTGGAAAATCATTAAAGTAATAACTTTAGCCCTAAAAGCTTTTAAGACCCCAAATTTTATTTCTTAAAATAAGTTTAGTTACTGGAGAAAAGTTTGCAAGCACATTCCACAAAACCTATACATTTTTGACTTACTATATATTTTTCTTGAGTACTTAAATTAAAAGGATGTTTAAAAGATAACTTTTGTGTGAGTGTATTATAATAAAATCTAAGATTTTTTGTTCTCAGTCTTTTTAACAATTATGAGGCCCGAAATAAAACAAAATTGCTTTATAACTCCTAAACTCTTCAACCACTCTTACACTTTCTTTAATCCTTACTTGATGTATAATGTAACATAGTAATTATCCTTTTCAACTGGGAGAGATGGTTGAGTGGACGAAAGCGGCGGATTGCTAATCCGTTGTACGAGTTATTCGTATCAAGGGTTCGAATCCCTCTCTTTTTGTTTCCACTTATGAGTTTTCATTTTTTTCTTTAAAATTTTGCAAACCCTTTTTTATTTTTTCATTGTTAAATGTGTGGAATAGCTCAAATAAAATCTTAAGAAAATTATAAAATCAAGCATAAAAACAAAAAAAATATTCTTCACGTTCAGGATTACGTCCTGGATCATTTAGAATACTAATTATTGTTTTGAACAAAAAAAAATTCAATCAAGGAGCTCGAGTAATACAAGACTACATTTAGAAGTACAAAGAGATTTTGGATCGGTGATCCATACGTTCCAATTAGGACGTAGATTCTTATTCCTATTGGTCATCCACGATTGTGATAAAGTCTTGATTTCATCACGGACATATCTTCCTTTGGTGGCGTCTCAAATCAAAGCATAACATGTTTATGTGTCGCCAAATAATCCAAGTGGTCGATTGCTTTACCGCATCAAAAGCATGGTTTCAAAATGTCGCTTGGACTAATGCTGATGGCAACCGTAATCCCTCAACCGACCGAGTTGGTGACCGCGTCCCCGCCTAGCCCAATCACAGGCAACCGAGTGCCCCCAACCAAATGAATGTTATGATTGGCTATCCGACCACAATTTCAATTTGGTTTGTGTAGGTTTCTTTTATTTTATTTTTGTGGGGTTTTTAATTGTGGTTGTAGTCGCCTTACTACTTGTTTATGATCTGTATATAGTCTTGAGAAGAAAAAAACGCTAAGTTGATACTAATGTGATAAGAGTACCAAAAAAGTTGTAGTCACCGTTAGCATCTCTTAAGGATGTAGACTCAGCCCATAATATTAGTTGGTTAGGTCTTTAATTTATGGTAGTTTTCGAGAACCCATGCATCAGTTTATAATCCAAGTCCACATATATGAAGCAATTAATCAATCGATGAACAAGTGTCGGAAAGCCTCTACTTCCTAGTTACAAACCGGGCAAAGAACCAAGTCAAGATCGATGCCTCAGTACATGTCCATTACGATTTTTAACGAAACATACCCATACAGAATAGGGTGAAAGCCATAAAATAACAATGTACTTTTCAAAATTTTCCGACTTGAAACACTTACTTTTTTATTACCTAACTTCACCAACGAACTTTCAAAATTTGTTCCGACTTCACCCATATGACATGTTTATATTAAAATAATAACTGAAATAATTATATTACGCTTGTATTCTTTAAAATTTGTTCCGACTTCACCAACGAACTTTCAAAATTTGTTCTAACTTCACCCATATGCAGAGGGTAATATAGTCATTTCAGTTATTATTTTAATATAAACGGGTCATATGGGTGAAGTCGGAACAAATTTGAAAGTTGAAGTAAGGTGAAAAAAAAGTAAGTGTTTCAAGTCGGAAAAATTTAAAAAGTACGTTGGTATTTTATGGCTTTTACCCTACAGAATATTTACTTTTCAACTTATACTATATGTGTCTTACCACCTATAGCTAGCTAGTTCTTAATTCTTTAAAGGTAATATATCTTTCTAACTAATGCTCGCATCCTCTTCGTGTTAACTTTGTCTTGTTATTATAAGTAAATAAAGGTTCAATAATCCAATCATATGAGTTACCGAGATGAGATCCATGCAAAACCAATGTTATCTAAAGAACAAATGAGAAGATCTCAACCATCCAATCTTCTATCATCCAATGGTCCACATTCCATCTGAAAATAACAAGGAGGGGCATATTAGAAAAATCACATGTTACAATAAAAGCAAAAAATAATCCCAAATCCTCTCATTAAACATACCACTTTCTCTCTCATAAAAAAAACCCAAATCCAGATCTCATCTACCTCTCGCCGGAATTCATTGATTTCACGCCGGAATTCATTGAAAACACGCCGGAATAATGAAACCACCGCCGGATTCATGGAAAGCACCGCCGGATTCACTGAAACCACCATCAAACCGTACGAATCAAACCGCCGGAACAATAGAAACCACCGCCGGATTCATTGAAGCCGCCGGAATCAAACCGCCGGAATCAAATCTATTAAAACCATCACCATCACATCAAACCGTACGAATCACCATTGAACCACCATCGATTAACCGGGAAATAATGCCGCCAGTAGACGAAACTGATTTAATTGAAGTTCCAGTAGATGAAAGTCAAGATAAAGATGATGGTGTGAATGAAACCAATGGTAAATTCCTTGATTCAATTCTTGTTGTAAAAATGCAAATCCCATGGGATTCCAGTGTTTACATGTTGAAAAAAGCAAACCCCATGGGATTCCAGTGATTTATATGTTTTTAGATTCAATTGTTGTTGTAAAAATGCCAAATCCTATGGGATTCCAGTGGTTTACATGTGTTTAGATTCAATTGTTGTTGGAAAAAAGCAAATCCCATGGGACTCCAGTAGTTTACATGTGATTAGATTCAATTCTTTTTGAAAAAAGCAAATCCCATGAGATTCTAGTGGTTTACATGTGTTTAGATTCAATTGTTGTTGAAAAAAAGCAAAATCCCATGGGATTCCAGTGGTTTACATGTGATTAGATTCAATTCTTTTTGAAAAAAGTAAATCCCATGGGATTCAAGTGATTTATATGTGTTTAGATTCAATTGTTGTTGTAAAAATGCAAAATCCCATGGGATTCCAGTGGTTTATATGTTTTTAGATTCAATTGTTGTTGTAAAAATGCCAAATCCCATGGGATTCCAATGGTTTATATGTTTTTAGATTCAATTGTTGTTGTAAAAATGCCCAGTGGTTTACATGTGTTTAGATTCAATTGTTGTTGTAAAAATGCAAAATCCAATGGGATTCCAGTGGTTTACATGTGATTAGATTCAATTCTTTTTGAAAAAAGCAAATCCCATGGGATTCAAGTGATTTATATGTGTTTAGATTCAATTGTTGTTGTAAAAATGCAAAATCCCATGGGATTCCAGTGGTTTATATGTGTTTAGATTCAATTCTTGTTGTAAAAATTCAAAATCCCATGAGATTCTGTATTAAATCACATGGGATTCAGCATGAAAATATAAAGGTCTTCATTGTGAGTCCTATGGGATTCCCAGTGAATCCCATGGGATTCACATATAAATCCCATGGGATTCACATACAATCCCATGGGATTCACATATAAATCCCATGGGATTCACATTTTTTTTAAAATCTTAATCCCTTAATATTTTTCTTTTTATATGCAGATTCTATGAGATCACCAAGACCAACTTTATATGAACACACCGAGACACCGGGTGGATCGATATATTAGGAGCCTCATGTGGAAGGAATTGTTGTACCAGAAGAGGGGAAATACTATGATACTATAGAGGAAGCTATAGATATGTATAGTACCTATCTTTGAAGCGGGAGGGTTTCAAATTAAAAAAGCAGGACAACGATTAACAAAATCTGGAATTGTACAAGCCAAATACATCATGTGTAACAAAGAAGGAGCTCCAAGACATATTAATGTAGACACTTTGGATCCTAAGCACAGCGAGAAACAAAAAAGAAATATAACTCTACATGTAACAGGTTGTCAAGCTCGTATAAGGTTAGAATTGGATATCGTTTCTGGAAAATACAAGATAATTAATTTTATTGCAAAACACAATCATATGCTTATACCAAAAGAGTATAAACATTTTACAAAAAAGCAAAGAAAAATGACCGAAGTAGAAAAAATGTTTGTTGTTAAAGCGAACAAACAAAATAGGTGCAACACGGGCTCACAACTTGTTAACGAGTATGAAAGGTGGATATGAATATGTACATGGGACATCTTCTGATTTTAAGAATCATCAGCGGAATATTAATATTTTCATAGGCGAAAGTGACGCACAAATGCTTATAAATAAAATGGAAAACAGAAAGTTGTATGTGCCAAACTTTACATTTCAGTATAAGGTAAAAGAAAGTGAGTTGGTCGCAATGTTTTGGGCTGATGAAGTTGCAAAATGCAATTTTAAGGAGGTTGGAGACATAGTATCTTTTGATGCAACATTCAGGTGTAATAAGTAAGTGTCTGTTCTTAATATAATTTATTTTGATTAAAATCACATAAGATTCATTTATAAATCCCATGGGATTTATATGTGAATCCCATGGGATTATACAAGGGATCACATGGTAATCTGTATGAATCACAAAGGATCCTTGAGAATCCCATTGGATTCTCTGTGAATCCCATGGGATTGTTTTTAAATCACATAAAGATACTTGGCAAGTAAAATTAAAAAAGACATGGATCATAGAGAATCCCATGGGATTCAGTAATCACATTTTATTCTGTCACTAAAAGTTATGTTATTTTTAGATACAACATGGTGTTTGTACCATTTACTGGTGTCGATAATCATAAAAAGTGTGTCACGCTTGGTTCGGGAATGCTTTTAAAAGAAGACATTGAATCCTACACATGGCTACTAAAGGCATTCATGACTGCTTTTGCTAAAGAACCAACGATGGTGGTGACGGATCAAGACGGGGCAATGAAAAGAGCCATTGAAGCCGTTTTCACGAAATCAAAAAATAGACTTTGCATGTGGCATATTCACCAAAAAATTCCAGCATAGGTAATTTATTGAATGTTTTTATCTGAATCTCATGGGATTTTTTCTGAATCCCATGGGATTCTTTTCTGAATCTCATGGGATTCTTTTCTGAATCCCATGGGATTCTTCTCTGAATCTCATGGGATTCATCTGGGAATCCGACAGTGGTTTACATGTGTTTATCATTTTATTTACAGATTTGTAAGGAAATATACAATGAAACTGATTTCAAGAAGCGTTTAAACAAGATAATTTGGAATATGTTCATGGAACCGATGGAATTTGAAGAGAAATGGGCTAAGTTGATTGAAGATTTTGGTTTGCAAAACCACAAATGGATGACCAAAATGTTTAAACTACGAGAAATGTGGATTCCAGCATATTTTATCACCTCGCCTTTGTTTGGATTGATAAGAACGACATCAAGGTCTGAGAGTGAAAACTCGTTCTTCAAAAGTTTCACAAGCCCAGGAGCGACACTAGTTAGTTTCATGATGTCCTATGAATCAGCAATGGAGAGACAACGTTATATTCAAGAACATTTGGACTTTAAAACACTAGACGCGGCTCCAAAATGTGAAACAAAGTTAGCAATTGAACGTCATGCAGCAAAAGTTTATACTAGGATAATATTTCTACTTGTTCAAACGGAAATAAAAGAGGCATGCTGGACTTGTGCGATACAGGAACTAAAAATAGAAGAACGTTGTGAGAGTGTCATTGTTAGAGACAAAAATCCGGCAGCTTATAGAATCCTTAATAAGGAAGTTGCAAAAGAACTAGCAGACGAAGGCGAAACAGTAGCAACAGAAATATTTGTAGACTATAAGGTATATTACTTTCTGGTATAAACTAGGATTAATCATGTGACAACCCGTACTTTCAGGTCATTTCTCGAAACGATTTATGCTTCACTATTTCAACATTTATCGTAAACTTGGTTTACGTGTTCCAAATTCGCGTAACCTTTATGGTTTAGCGGCGAATTCATGATCATAACATCACGTACAATTCATATGGACTAAGATTAGTCTACATTTCATTGACACCATTTGCATCTCATTAATTCATTCATGACATTTCATTTCACTTGAACCGCGTAATTTTTATATTAAATAAACGTTATCGCGTGAGTTATTATTTTGAATATTTAATCCGTTACTTTCAAAAATGATCCCGACATATTTTAAACTTACATTTAGTTTATACAAACTATATTTTGAGTTTTCCTAGTGTTTTAAATTTATTTGGTACATTAATCGTTAAAGTTAAATTATTACGACACTTTTCTTAAAAATCATACGATAATTATTTTATCACCCAAATTTCACAAGGAATGTATTTTTACAATTTTTATTATCTCAATACATTCTATTTTGATCTATTGAAAACTTGCTTGCACCAAAAATTACCATTTACTCTACAAGTAATAATATTTACACATTACTTACACTTTTTATTATAATTGTTACAAATATATAACTTATACATTTAAGAAAAGAAAAAAAATATATATAATGTGAAACACAATCCCCCCATATCCTGCCATGGGGATGTGTACTAGTTGGTGTTATTTTCTTTCTTTTCTTTGATTATATAAACTTGTACATTACCTAAAGTCTTCATCTATTGATTTCATTTATCACCAATAATTCAAGACAAGTTAAAAGTCTTTCTCTCTTTGGGTTCTTCATCCAAAACCGGTTCTATATCAAGAGATCAAGGGATCAAAAATTTTCTCAAGTGTTATAACAATCTAGTTTATACTCTTTATATGGTTTTGAAATAAAAACCAAGAGTATTTAGGATAATCCTTGTTACTTTCACCTCATCATATTCATTTGTAAGCTTGTTTCTTTCATTTTCATGTTTCCTTTTTCATTTCATATTCATCTATTCATATTTGGAGCAAGTATGCATGATATGTGATTTATACCATTTTATTTCATGATTTTAGAGTTATTTATATACTATGGTCATCCTATAAATATTCCCTTGGTATTCTTTGGTCTTGATGATGTCTAGGAACCCATGACACCCTAAGAAGGTGTATGGTAGGATTAGGTTAGCTTTGGAGTTGATTTGAAGGGATTAGAATAGGTTTTGTCCGAGAAAAACTATTTTCGATAACTATAAAAAAAAGGTTCTGTCCTTGTTTCATTTTTCTGGAAAAACCGACAGTTGGTACTAAACTTTGGCCTTGATTTTTAGAAAATATACTTTAAAACGAATCCGTGGCCGCTTGAACGGATAAAAACGGACTTATAACGAAGCCGTGGTGAATTTTTAAAGTTTGACGACGAAATATATTATTTTCAGAAATTTCAGCAACATATTTTTAGCTTGTTCGGGTCAAAAACGAGCCTTAAGCTTCACAAATTATTTCGACTTGTCAAAAATATATTAGTTTACTTCGATACGAAGCTAAGGACGTATAAAACGTAGAAAACGGAATTGAAACGACAAATATAGGCACGTTTTCATAAACTTGCCGTAACTATTATTTTCTGAAAAACTATATTATTTCTACGATACAAGTGTTACGGTAGCTGTAACGTCCCTGTTGAGGGCTGTTTTTAACGAGGTTGTGAAACTTTTTGGAACGAATTGTCTTCTAATAAAATCAAGTTCACCGGCCATATTTTTCAAAACAACAAGCTGTTTGTAAAGCGGAGTTGTAGTAAATTAATTACGGATGTTCAAACTTGGCCGAAACTCATTTTGCTGCACAACAATTAGCCAAAACCACCATCTTTAACCCTTATTATCTTTATGTTCGAGACCTTTTGGACGAAAACTCCTGAACTGAAACTTTTAGATATCGATACAAACTTTCCAAAACAGTCGAGTTCGTTCTCTAACGATCGACGTACACCGTTTTACGACTAGTTTTTCGAAGCCATTTTTGTTAATTTCATGAAAAGTCCGACGACATTGTTTTGCGACGAAAAGTGATAATTTCACTATAAATCATTATAAAACCATTGTAGGATGACATTTTGACGTAAATACTTGTAAAGTGATTTTTGATTGGTCAAGACGTCAAACGAGTATTTTTCGACGATAAGTAATATTTTCAAAACTCGCAAATGGTATAAATAACATACGAAATGCATGCATAACATTACATTGCAACTTATTACATGTCATATCATTCATCATAGGTCAAGATTTGCGTATCACATTACATCTCGGTGTACTCACTTTTGTCTTCGCATCATTCCACCAAGTGAGTTCCATAGCCCCACTTTTCTTGTTTTAATGCTTTCATAACTGTTTTGGGGGAGATACATGCTCGACTATTTTTATTACATTCATGACTATTTGCAAATTATATGTTTATCCGAACTAAATGCTAGTCATGCGAAGTAACATTATTGCCATACTTAGAATTTCTATTTCATATATTCATTGGTCTAACGGTCTTGGTATATTCATTGAGCTAACGGACTTGGTATATTCATTGAGCTAACGGACTTGGTATATTCATTGGTCTAACGGTCTTGGTATATTCATTGGTCTAACGGTCTTGGTATATTCATTGGTCTAACGGTCTTGGTATATTCATGGACTAACGGTCTTGGAACGATTTGAACAACACTCATATTCATTTGACGATTTCTGTTTGAACATAAACTATACATATTCTGGCAGTGGGTTGTGAACACACAGGTTGCAAGTTTTGTATGGGCGGGACTTGGCGAGTGGATTTACAATGTCTTTGCTGCATAAACGATTTGAACCACACTCATATTTGTTATATCAAGTAACTATTGATACATTTAGTTATGCACTATTTTGTGAATTCATCTGACGATGTGTGCTTGAACATAAACTATATACATTTTGGCAGTGGGTTGTGAACACACAGGTTGCAAGTTTTGTATGGGCGGGACTTGGAACTGAGTGGATTTACAATGCCTTTGCTACATAAACGATTTTGAAAGTCTTTACATTTCAACGATTTACAATGCCTCTGCTGCATAAACGATTTAGAAAGGCTTTACATTTCAACTCAAACTCTATGAACTCACTCAACCTTTGTGTTGACACTTTTAGCATGTTTTATCTCAGGTATCTAAGGCATTCACTTCATGGCATGCATTTGGACACATCATAGAGTCGTGGTGACGACGCGTCTCACATGGGATTTATACACTTTAAAAACATCGTTTGGCTTGTATCAAACCTATTTCCGCATACATTGATTTTCATTTGGGACCTACATTTTGTAAACTCTGATTATTTTATTAAATCAAACGATGTATTTTCCAAACGACACTTTAGGTCGTTCAATATAACTGTGATTGTGATGCTATGACAGTCAATCCCCAGGAATTCCATTCCGCTGCAAAACAGGTAATTTGGGGGTGTGACAAATCAAGTAATCCCATGGGATTCATAATCAATCCTATGGGATTCAGTATGAATCTCATGGGATTATCTAATAGGATTGACTAATAATTATAGGTATTCACTGGGAATCTCATGGGATTTTTGTGAATCCCATGGGATTCTGTTTAAAATCCCATGGGATTGTCTAATGGGATTGGCTAATAATTATTGTGTTTTAAAAAGGTACTGCGTAATACAGAAGATGGGTCGGTGGTGTGTAGTTGCAGACATTTTGTACGATTCGGTTTTCTATGCCGACACATATTCTGTGTTTTCAAGAATCGTGATATTAACTTCATTCCAAAACAATATATTTTGAGGCGTTGGACAAGAGATATAATACCGCCTGATTTGAGAAGGAAAAGAAACAGATATGGTGAAACAAATGAAGAAATTCAAAGACTTACAAATGAGGCAACGTTTCGGTGGATGAATGATTGTTTCGGTTGAGCAAAGACAAAGTGAAGATGGGTGCTTTTGTAGAAAAGTTAAAGACATTGAAAACAGAAGTGGAGGCTGAGGTGCCAAATCCTCCTTCAAGAAATACAGGAGATGTAATTGGTGATCATTTTCCTATTTCTAACCCTGAGAAGAAAATAGTTAACAATCCAACAAAAGCAAGAAATAAAGAGAATATTTCGAAGCGAGAACGAAATGAAAGGCGAAAGAGTGAAAGAGAAAAAGCGTTTCAAGTTAAAAAGAAACAAATGAAGCCTTGTGGACGTTGTGGAGAGAAGACGAACTTGCATACGAAAACAACTTGTCCGATGAACTCAAAGGCAAGGCGAAAGGCGAAACCAACTGATGTTTGAAAAAAATTAATTTACTTATATTCCTTTTTTTTTGTTAGTTCTTTTTTATTATTTTCTTGAATATATAGATTGAATATTCAGATGTTTTTTAGATGATTTCCAAAAGCAAATTTATTTTTCTTTGTTATTTATATTCTGTATAAAAACTTGTGTGGATAATCTGAATAGATCACAATGAATCCCATGAGATTCAGTTAGAAATCCCATGGGATTCACAAATAAATCCTATACTTATATTCTATTTCAAAAAGTTGTATGCATAATCTGCTTGGATTCACAATGAATCCCATGGGATTCTGTATAATTCACATATTTGTTATTTATATTCTGTTTAAAAACTTGTGTGGATAATCTGAATGGATCACAATGAATCCCATGAGATTCAGTTAGAAATCCCATGGGATTCACAATAAATCCTATACTTATATTCTATTTCAAAAAGTTGTATGCATAATCTGCATGGATTTACAATGAATCCCATGGGATTCACAATGAATCCCATGGGATTCACAATGAATCCCATGGGATTCACAATGAATCCCATGGGATTCTGTATAATTCACATAAAAGATAAACAACAGTTAACATTATAAAACTCCATCATAAACTGTTCTAACATTCTCAAAATGATCTACCATCTACCATCAATGCACATGTTTTCAAAAGAACATTCTCAAAACTGATCTAACATCAATTAACATGTTTTCTAACATTCTACAATCAACTGATCAACTATTTATAGCTTCAACTGGATCAACGGCTAACTTTTCAGTCTTTTCTGGAATCACTTCGCGTTTTTCCCTATTCTTAATAGCTTCAACAATTATGTTCATCTTTTCTAGACGAGGAAGTTTATCAAACTCTTTGGCTAGATCAATAAGCTTACCAGCATGCATATTAATCTCATGTAACAAGATCTTGGTAGCAAACTTAAATCTTAGTAAGCCTCAACATGTCGACCTGCCTCATCTTGTAACCATCCATTTCACAGCAGCGGACCTCGGAAATCAGCCCACAATCCCATTTTGTAGCAGGTTCACCATGGTAACATTCCATATGTACCATGGTGAAAATACCACAATCACTAAAATTTTTCTTTGTTCTCCATTTTAGCTTTGGGACTTTTGGTTTAGCTTTAAGAATGTTACCATGTTTCTTGTGACCATAGAGCTTCAGGTGTCGGGAAAACAACTTTATCTACAAAATTATTAAAAAAAAGATCATAAATTACTAGAATTCTGGGAAAATGTCAATAGCGATTCAAATGGAAATCTGTATGAATCCCATGGGATTATGTTTAAATCATAAAGTATTCATCAAAGAATCCCATGGGATTCAGTATGTATCCCATGGGATTATGTTTAAATCATAAAGTATTCATCAAAGAATCCCATGGGATTCAGTATGAATCCCATGGGATTCTGCAGTAAAGTAAATACTATTCATACTGAATCCCATGGGATTCTGCAGTAAAAGTAAATACTTACAAGTAGTAAGTTCAAAAAAAAAATACTTACAAGTAGTTCACATGTTTTTTTATATTTCGAATCATATGTTGCTCCCAAATCCATGTTATCTAGTATCGTTATCGATACTGTTTTGGTAAGGCTGATGACGATGACATAAAAGTGGCCACCGTTGCAAATTGGAAAGAAAGCATGTTTTAACAAAAAACAAAAATAATAAAAATGAATCCAAAGTAAAAATACAAACAACAATTTATAACAAAATAATAATAATAAAAAAAAAATACCAAGTCAATGCCGTCAAAAGCCAAGCCAGCAACATTATCTGCAAACTGAGCTAAAATTTCCTTTTCAAAACTTTCAAATTTTTTGTCCTCAGACGCCAAAGTCCCATCAAACATAGATTTTATCTGTATATGCAATTTACAAGATCATGTTATGATTTGTATTGCTTTGGGGGTGTTTGGTAAGTCAGATAATATGATCAGCAGTTTATTAAACAAATAAGAATACTAAGCAAATAAGAAATAAATACTTACAATACATCCGGTTGGGAAAAAGTGCCGTGATGGAAAGCCATGTTCTTTAAATCTTTCTTCATAATTCAAAATGGCACTCCAACAGTCAACAACATTGGCGTCTATCCACAAACTGGGCGCTAATGTTTCCATAGCCAAACGAATTGAAAACACTGTGAACTCCCGAGAATGGGATTCAAAAATTCTCTCACTATATGAGTAAACAAGAAAAAGAAAAAAAAAAATCATTTCACAATCACATTGGAGTTTGTATGAATCCCATGGGATTCAAAACAGAATCCCATGGGATTCACTACAAATCTCATGGGATTTGTAGTGAATCCCATGGGATTCTGTATTGAATCCCATGGGATTAGATGTGAATTTTTATTAACTATATTAAAAATACACATGTAAACTTACAACTTGTCGCCTTGCATCGCAAACAAACTATTTCGGAGAATAAACTCCAGCTTTGTAATTTTGGCTACAACCTTTGTCTTCTTATTCATATAGGGAGATAACAGGTACGAAGAAGGTTTCACCACACGCTTTCCAGCACGAGTAGCCATTTTTTCAGGAGTCATTGGATCCGGGCCTCCATTGAGCGATTCTTGCTGAAAACAATAAAAATATTTAATTAAAAAGAAACAAAATTTTCGTAAAAAAGAAAAGATTCAAGAATATTACATATGCGTGCTCAGCAGCTATACACATGATAATCTCATCAACCGTATCTAAATTATTTTTTATCCATTGCGTTAACCCCTCAGGTGTGCACGTGATCTCAGGCTCTTCTTCTTTACATATTTCTTCTTTATCAGATGCATCAACTTCCTTCTCAGCCTCATCCTTCTTAGCATCAACTTCCTTCTCAGGCTCATCCTCTTTTTTATCAGATTCATCAACCACAGTGTTATCATCATCTTGTTTCTCGGCAACATCGGCCAAATCTTCTAAACTTACCTTATTTCCATTCTTATCATCGTCATCATCATCCTCCTCATCACCATCGTCATCCTTCCTATTACCATCATCATCGTCATCCTCCTCATCATTGTCCTCCTCCCCATTACCATTACCATCATCATCCTTCCCATCATATCCTTCCCATCATCATCCTTCCCTTCATCATCCTTCCCTTCATCGACATCCTCAATTAATGGCTTCGATTGGCAGAAAATTTGAGCATACTTTTTATGTAGCTCACGCAACTTTACATCACCGGGGTAATCTGCCATTGCTTTCGTGAAATAATCTTCTACAACAAGTTTTTCATTACAAATCAACTCCAACTTTTTTTCAAGTTTATTAAACAAATCCTGAAATAAGAAACATTGTAATAGTCATAATAAAGCTCATTGCAATGAATCCCATGGGATTTCTAACTGAATCCCATGGGATTGTATGAGAATCCCATGGGATTCACATACAATCCCATGGGATTCTGACAAAAAAACATTGTAAGTCATAATAAAAGCACATTGGAATGAATCCTATGGGATTTCAAACTGAATCACATGGGATTGTATGCGAAGGATTTTGACAAAAAAACATTGTAAGTGATAATAAAGCACATTGCAAATGAATACTATGGAATTGCTTGTGAATCCCATGGGATTCTCTGTGGTTGTAAACAAAAAAAACATCATTTCAAAAAAACATTGGAGTTTGTATGAATCCCATGGGATTCAGTAATGGGATTCAGTACAGAATCCCATGGGAATCAATACAGAATCCCATGGCATTCACTTCAAATCTCATGGGATCATGTTTAGAATCTCGTGGGATTCACACTGATATCATTTAATAACAATAAATGAAAAACAAATAACAAAATTTTAAAGGAACCTCTTTCAAAAAAGAATCTTCCGAACCGCCACAAATAAACCCTTCAGCCTCTTGAACCTCGGATTCAGTCCATTCTGGTTGAAGTTCTAGCAAACCAACACATTCTTCTTTAAGTTCTAGATCCTGTCGTTGGGACATTAAATATGAAGGCCAGCTTTTGATTGCAGGACGTGTCCGGACAACAGGAATCTTTTCATGCTTTGTGGAATCCAGATACAAAAGCTGAAAAACAAAAAAGTGTAAAGAAGGTTATAACAAATCTGTCACACAAACACATTTAATAATCAAAAAAATAGAGTTCAAAACTTAGAAACTTACAACGAGGAAGGTATATTGATCTGGTCTGAACCGTCAAGTCTAAACAGACTTAAAACAGCTCAGACACAAATACAATGAAGATCAGAGAATACAGTGAATTCCCGGGTCGTTAAGTCCCACGGAGACTCAATGGTGTGCAAACACTGATTCAGACGATAGATTGATCACTAATGATAGTGATCAGAAAGGATAATGATTGAATATTACACTACTGAAAAAGTTAATAAATAACAGCGACTTAAATAAAAATTAAGAAAATTAAAAAGATAAAAGATATTAAATAAACGCTATCACTATATTTAAAATGATGAACGTTTAAAACTTAAAGCTAAAAACTTACGTTTAAATAAAAATTACGTAAACGCACAAAATAAAAAGTGAAATAAAAGTCCTAAAAATATGAAAATGACATTTTTACAATCCTAAATATAAAATAAAATTATTAGAAAAATAAAATTATTTTTACAACTATTTATTTAATTATTATTAATTAAAAACTATTTATTAAGTATTTAAAATGCACTAAAATACAATAAAATACAAGATTAACCTAGAAAAATGAAATTATAACTTGGAAAAGTCTAAAATATGATAAAACTTATTTTAAAACTAAAAATATATTTTTAAGACTTTTTATGTATTTATTATTAATTTAAAACTATTTAAAACTAATTAAAATGCTAAAAAATACTTTTTAAACTAAGAAAATTATGGAAAAATACTTTTTATTACTTTTATATTTATCTTAATCTAGGAAAATTGAAAACATATTTTTTTAAGCTTTTTCTGATTTATTTGTATTAAAAGGTATTTAAAAAGGATTAAAAACTAGTTTAAATAAAGAAAAATAGAAAACAGTGATGGAAAAATCTGAAAAATTCAGGAAAATGCTAAAATATTATTCTAAGTTTATAAAAAATATAAAAACATATGCTTGTTTGTGAGAATATGAAACTGTGGTGTAAATGCTTATAAATAAGCAAATCAAAATAAGCTAAAAGCTACAAATGACCACCAACTAATCACAGAAGCTAAGTTATGCTATATTAACTAATTACTAACCTATTCCAATCATTCTAAACTTCTGAAAATCAGATTAAGACAACAATTAAGCAAATCAAAAACTAGTTTTGACTCAAAAATGGGACAACATTAATGCTTATCTAAGAGTGGGGTCCACACTGATTAAGCTCAAAACCTTCTTGAAATGGCTAGTCATTTGGGTGGTGATTGCTAAGAAACCAAGAACCACAGTGGGGTCCACTTGGTGTGGCCTGTGGGACCCACCAAAGTGGTGGTGATGCCACTGTGGTGGTGCATATCAGTACCACAGGGGATGGTTCAGAAATGGGTGCTCAAAAGAAGCTACTGATTAAGCACTATATAAGCTGATACAAAGCAAACTATTATTTTTCTAATTTTCTTAAGCAACTATATTTTACTATCCCAAAAGCATTTAAGCTAAATCCTAATATTGAGCTTACACTAAAATTCCTAAGTTTATTCAAAAACAGGTAAGTGAAATTTGACTTTTTATAAAAATAAGCTAGTTTGACTTTTATGAGCTTTGGATTTAATCTATGGACTTATTATGTTGTAATAAGCTGTAATGAGATTATATAAAGCTAGATTAACAACTTTTAAGCTTGTAAAATGATTTTGGCTACTCAAAAATTCCAACAGTGGACTATGAATGGGTAGGATTTGGAATTTTGACTTTTTTATGAACAAGGTCTGACTTTTCTTGTATGTTTGAGCTAATGAGACTTAATAAGACATGCAACCAGCAAAAGCATTAACATAAACACTCTTTAACTCAGCTAAACTGGCAAATCCAAACACTCCTTATGTTGACTGTTGTGAAGCATTAAACACTAAAACATGTTTGAAAACTAAGAAATCTATTTATTATCTAATAATTACTATAATAAGACAGTATTAAGCTTTATTTAACAAGTTTATAATAGCTATACTAAAAATTGCTAATTTTTAAGAAATGGCTTACAAGTGAGTTCATGCACAGGACAAAGTACCAAGGTCTGAGATCACTCCCTATTGCTTACCACTAAGCTCTATAACCAAAAGCATTCCATATATCAATCTTGCTTCAGTCTTGATCAGGTCTCCACAGGATTTTTAATTTTTAACTATTTTCTTGGTAATTTTTGGTATTTTTCTATTTTGAAGCTGAACTGAATTATAAATGTTTTTAAAAGCTTAAATAAGTTACTATAAGCTTATATAAGCTTACTGAGCTTAGAACCACAACCATAAACAACTTAAACCAATATTTGAGATTTTGCTCAAAAATTTGCATAAACTGTATACGTGCATAAAACTTAAAATTGAGACTGGAAATATGTTTGATATACACTGGAATGAGATTACAAATAACTTGAAAATTTAAACATAAGCTGGAAAACTTAAAGAAATTAAAACGACATACAAAATAAAAAATTATACTAGATTTTTTTACAATACTGCTTCATTCTCTGTATTTATTGACTTCAAATATCTCTTGTCGACCTCTGAGCAAATCCCATCACATATTGACCATTGATTTGAGCCAGATCATTGGAATTGCCATATGTCGAATTTGGCGCCAATTTTTCAAAGAGTTGGTTTTTCACATTAATTGGGTTTGGTTTGGTGTGGAGGTGGAGGAGGGAGTTGGTAACAGGTGTTAGAAGCTGTGGTGAGGTGGAAAGGTGAAGAAAAACTGCTCTGGTTTTGGAATTGCAGTGGTGGAAGAAACGGGTGAACAGTAATGGTGGTTTTTGGCGCGGTTTTGACTTTTTGACCGAGTATTAACGGGGTTGGGGTTGGGCTTGGTTTTGGGCCAGTAGCTGGGTTTATGTTTGGTTTGTTTTGATATTAAGGGTCCAATTAGTATTTTAAGCTTGTAAAGCCCAAGGACTATTTCTGCCATTTGATGAAAGTTGAGGGGCTAATCATGTGAACTTTCCAAACTACCTTTGAAGGACCAAACTTGCCATTTATATAAACACAAGGACCAATATTGTTAATTAAAACATTTTAAAGCTTAAAATGACCATTTGTGTAAATTTTGGATTCTTGGGGGACTAAAGTGTAAATTTCCCAAAAGTTTATCATAAGGACCAATTTTGTCATTTATTAATAGTACAAGGTTAAAATTTGATAATTTTCACTTTTTAAATTAACCAAGGACTATTTTTGACAATTTTCAAAGTTAAAGGACTAAAGTTGTCATTTTGTGATTTTTGAACTTTAAAGGGTTTGTTTTGACAACTTTTGAATCTCATGGACCTTAAATGACTTTTTACAAGATTTTGAATTACCAGGGACTAATTTTGACAACTTTTGTAACTTGGGGGACTAAAACTGCCAATTATGCAAACTTAATACATTTTTCACCAGATTTTGATGTTTTTGCATTTAAAACATATAAAACACTTGTTTGTGATATTTTTATCATTTTGATGTGTTTCTGAGTGTTTTCAGATG
The DNA here is from genome assembly GCA_910596185.1 of Chrysanthemum makinoi. Lineage (NCBI taxonomy): Eukaryota > Viridiplantae > Streptophyta > Magnoliopsida > Asterales > Asteraceae > Chrysanthemum > Chrysanthemum makinoi. The sequence goes on from OU343218.1 coordinate 148,083,137, forward strand.
TTTTTGGCATTCTAACAGTATAAAAATGATGAGTATTTAGACACTCATCATATATGGACCAGTATAATGATTAGATAGCGTTGTTGGGACTTTATGGCGTTTAAGTCACCAAAAAATAAAGTCACACCAATCAATATCCTTAACATCAGTATCTTCACGCAATCTTAACACAACATCCAAACATATCTTCCCCTTTAACCCATCAACCTCACCCATAATGTTTGCAAACAGGGTACAGAAGTTGACTCTAAAAAGGAAGTCGGATTCCCGAGACTCGATCAATTTATGAGCAATGTCATTAACACGGACATCCTTGAGTTGTTTAGGATGAAACTGACCGATCCAATGCCTCACAAAGTCATCATTATCTGATATAGGATCTAGAGAAAAAAGAGATTGACCACCAAACGGAACACCTAATATCTCATGAATTTTTGAACTAGTGACCTTGATTGACTTGCCATTCTCCAAAACCAACTCACAAGTTTCTGAATTAAATCTAGAAACTACATACCTTCCCAACTTTGAAGGAATGTGATCTATGTTAACATTGTGTAACGAACTAAAACTGATGTCAGCCAAAAATCTCCGCATATCAACCTTAGAATCACGGATGGCAGAAAAAAGAGTTGCAGGTGTTGTCCGTGCATGAAGGATCAGAAACATGGCAACATACTTTTCATGCGCTTCCTCTGCTGCCGTCAACTCCTTCTTACCTTTCTTCTTCAACTTCCCCTCTTCATCATATTCAAGCGTCAACTGCTTCTTATCATCAACGTCATCAGAATTCTCCCTCTTTCTCTTAGCCAAACCCTTTCCCTTCAAAACCTTTTTCGTATCTTCAATGTCATCATAATCTACGTAAAAAAAAAAGACATTATAAATATGTTGGTCAACAAAATCCCATACTTATATTCTATTTCAAAAACTTGTATGCATAACCTGTATGGATCACAATGAATCCCATGGGATTCACATACAATCCCATGGGATTCAGCTAGAAATCCCATGGGATTCACAATGAATCCCATGGGATTTACATACAATCAACCAAATAGCCCTGATTAAGCCCTCAACTACCTACTTTAAGCCTTGATTAAGCTAGCTTAGAAAATTCCTAAAATTATACTAAAATAGGCATGCTAAACACAACAAACCAAATAGCTAATTTCCAGAATTTCAACTAATTTGGACATGCTATGAGGAAATTAAAAATCAAAACTATAAGCTATTTGGACATATGGAGAACTAATGTGCAGATCAGATAAGGTGAAAAAGGGTACTTGCAGATCTAAAAAGCTAATACTACAAGGCTCCTATGGTGAGATCAGATCCTAACAATTATATCCTGCTACTACTAACTACTTAGGGATGCTAGATGTGCAACAATAAACTCAAGTACATATAACAGAAAAACAAATTTAAAACAAGTAGCATATTGTGGTGCAGGGCATTACCTTTTGCCTGTTCCTTTACATTCTTATCCCCTCGCTCCTTAACAACAACCTTCTTACCCTTCTTACTCTTTTGCTCCTTGGCCTCTTCATCCTTCTCCGACGGCACCTTCTCCTTTTGAACAGGTGCCTTCTCCGACACCTTCTTAGCCGGCACCTTGTCTTTTCGGTAGGCACTTTCTCTTTATCTTGAAGACATAAGTAAATGATTTTTATTATTTTTTTCCTTTTGGGACTACTGAAACAAGCTAATGAAAAAACTATTTTTGATTTTTAAATTTTTTTGTAACAACTGAATTGGACTAAAAATGTTTATCAAAACCAAGTAAAACTACTTTATGACTTCTAAAATGCAATTCATTACTAAAATTAGAAGAACTTCTGTCTTAAACTGATTCAAAACTGATAATTAACATAAATCTCAACATTAAAAACAGATTAAAACTATACCTTTTTGTTGCTTGACCTTCAGTTTTTTTCTACTCTCTTCTAATTCAGATAAAGACAAAATCCTTTTACGCTTCACTTCATCTGGTTCAACAGACTCCAGTTTATCCAACTTAACAGCAGAATCTACATAAAAAAAGACATGATATAAATATATTGATAAAAAAATACCATGATACAATCCCATGGGATTGTATGGAATCCCATGGGATTCATTAGCTGATTTAGAACAGTTTAACAAACTAAAAAACGGAGCATGCAAAATCCTCTTAATAAATCCCATGAGATCAAAAATATACCTTTTTTCAGTTTTTTCTGATAGACCATTAAACTCTTCTGTTTATCTTCAGTCTCAACTGGCTTAACCTTAGCCGACTTATCCGACTTATCAACCTTAGCCGACTTATCAACCTTAGCCGACTTATCCGTTGGCTTCTTTAAAAGACTAGCCTGAGCCTTGCTCCTCTTACCAGCTGGCTCCTTAACCTCTCTATCCTTTCCCTCTCTCTCCTTCTTGCTCTCCGTCTCCTTAACATCTGTCTTCTTATCCCCTCGCTCCTTACCAACAGCCTTCTTACCCTTCTTAGCCTCTGCATCCTTGGCTCCTTGGTCCTTGGCCTTATCCCCTTGCTCCTTGGACTCTGCATCCTTCTCCGACATCTTCTTAGCCTCTGCATCAGATTTTGTTACCCACTTCTTCCGTGGGGAATCTCTGACAACACCTAACATAAAAAAAAAATATATATAGATATGCAATAACTATGCATTAAGAATCCCATGAGATTCATACTGAATCCCATGGGATTCAGTACTGAATCCCATGAGATTGAGTATGAATCCCATGGGATTCAGTATGAAGCAAACTGATTTTGAAAGGAATACGCTACCTATTAACCAAATTAAGACATGCATACAGCATTAGAATTTTATTCTGACAGAGGACTAGAACAAATATCATTACATTTAAATGTAGATTATGCTAAACTTACTCTAGCGGTCAGGTATTTTTTAGTAGATGAGGTGAAATCGGTGGTTCCGATTTCCTAACTTGGACTGATCTCACTAATAACTATTTTCAGTGATCATTATAGCTATTTGAAATTATATTCACTTCTAATACAACAATAACTAATTCAAATCCGAAAACGAACTCATCTATAAGGAATATGCACTGCTTAATCGAATAAAGACGCATACACAATTATATCCTCCCAAGGTAACATGAAAGCGTAATGTCAAGTGGTTTTTGTATAGATGACATGAACTCGTGCACGAAAAATCGTCGATTTAGTTTCCTAACTTTGACTGTTTCGACTAATAACTGTTTTCAGTGATCATTCTAAACTATATGATATTGCACTTACTTCTAATACAACAATAGAACCGATTTAAAGCAAAAACGAACTGATTTTTATCTGAATGATGATATATGCATTTGCAAAGTTTTTAAACCTCATTTTTTCTAACGCTACTTTTATGTCATTTTGCACATTCAATCAAAAGCTAAAACTACGCTACCAAATACCGCTAACTGGTGCTAGTTTCGCCAAACATAACATTAACTTCATAACATACATCCACAAATTCAAAAAAGTAAAAAAAACATAAATTAACCTGATCAAATTAAACTGACAAATTAAGCTCTAAAATAAGCAATCTAATCACAAATTTCAGTCACAACTCTTCAATCACAAATTTCAGTCACAACTCTTCAATCACAAATTAAGCTTTAAAATAAGCAATCTAATCTGATTATTATGACTGTCCTAACAACAAGAAAAAGCAAATTAACCTAGTTACTGAAACCTATAACACAAACTTTAATCCATCACAAATTTCAATCACAAAATAAGCTACTGATGTTAATTAAGCAAAAAATAATTAAAAAATGAATTTCGAAGCTTACTTTTATCAGAAACGTTAGATGAAGGAGGTTTTGCCACTGAATCGCCTTTAGATAGGGCTAATTCATCTCGAATATCCATTTAAAATGAATAATTACGGTTTCATGGTGGTTTTGGAGGTGGTTTGGTGGCGGTTTGGGGGGTGGATTTGGTGGAATTGCGATGGTTTAGGGTTTCAGGTGGTTTTGGGGATCTGAGTATTGAGAGGGTGAGAGTGTGAGTGAAGCGTGTTTGTGTGTTTTCAGTATAATGAGAATGTGAAATTACAAAAATGACCTCCTTAATATAATTTTAGTTTCAAATGTAAATTAATCTAATCCTTTGGATTCAAATGGATGGATGGTTGAGATCTAACCATTTGTTCTTTAGATAAAACTTGTTCCGTATGAAACTTTTCTCATGAGTTACCCATACAAAATATATTATAGGACGTGTTGTTTTCTGTAACTTTTATACATGCAAACAAAATGTAAAATAAACAAATTGCAAGTAAAAGTCAAAAGTTACTCACGGAGAAGGTATCTCAATTATGCAAAAAAGATATTACATGTGGTCCACTTGACTCGCAGCCCGACCGACTTTACATACAAACCCGTGTGACATAATTCTATCTAGCTATCTGTGTGTGTGTGTTTGTGTGTTCTACTATGTGTAATATATATTCTACTCAAGAAAACGATGAATCATTTCTTCACATGGTCATACATCATCAGCTTCATCATCCAACTATCTATTTTTAGTAGCTAGATTTGTATCCTTTTTATCAACTTATAATACTCAGAATCTGTTAATCAAGAAAATGGATGTCACAAACACAAACCCTAACCCTAATCCTTCGAATTCTGTTAAACGAAAACGCAGTCTAGCTGGAAATCCAGGTAAACTATACTAGTTATACTAATATCAAGTTAAACTTGAAATACGTTTCGTATAAAAAAAAAATTTATTTTTTATTTTCTTTTTCTTGTTTAACTAATTGAGTTTAATTTATAGATCCAGATGCAGAAGTGATAGCGTTATCACCGACATCTTTGATGGCTACAAATCGATTCGTGTGTGAGATATGTAGCAAAGGGTTTCAAAGAGATCAAAATTTGCAGCTTCATAGAAGAGGGCATAACTTGCCTTGGAAGTTAAAACAAAGGAACAAAAATGAAATTGTGAAAAAGAAAGTTTACATATGTCCCGAAGTAAGTTGTGTTCATCATGACGCTTCTCGGGCTCTTGGAGATCTTACTGGTGTTAAGAAACATTTTAGTCGGAAACACGGTGAAAAGAAGTGGAAGTGTGAGAAGTGCTCTAAGAAATACGCGGTTCAATCGGATTGGAAGGCTCATAGCAAGATTTGTGGTACGAGAGAGTATAAGTGTGACTGCGGAACAATCTTTTCAAGGTATATATATCTCCAGTTCTAACGATTTGATTCGATTCATTATTGTACACAATCTTTTGATATATCTTGTATGAAGAAATATTTGGTATCACAAATTAATCTAAACACTCTAACTGTTATCAAGATTTGTATTGCTTCACATCTAAAAATAGAAATGCAAATAAATTTGTATGTATCTATTTACAATGGAAAAATGCCGACACTTTCCTAATTTTCTTTATGCATTTATGTTTACTTGCACTATAGTTGTTCTACTGCTCAATATATAAACCATTTTGCATGTGTATGTTTTAATAAAACAGGAAGGATAGCTTTATAACGCATAGAGCATTTTGTGATGCTTTATCTCCAGATAACTCAAGAATGGGGTTGTTTCCTGTCATTCAAACCACCGCGAATCTCAACTTTAATAGCCACGTGATGATGATGAACAACGGTGGTAGGATTATGAATCCACGATTTCCAGGGATGTTTGGTGGTTGTGGTGGGTTAGAAATGAATGGTTTGGATGGAAACGGGATAAAACCGAGGTTACCAATTTGGTTGCACCAACATACTGATAATCACCTTGAAAACTCGACTACTAATTCATCACTTTTGGGGTCAACAAGCTCGAACAACAACAATAGCGAAATATTGTCTCCGGAAATGGTTCAATGGCTGAATAGAAGCCATCAAACAGTTGAAAATTATACTGATATGCCACAAGGGTTACACTTGAAAGAGGAAGTGGATAACAGCGAATGGCGGTTTCAGGAAAACATTTCACAATGGTCCACATTACCAGCAAGATTACCAACAACCACAAAGTCCGTAGGTTTTCCTAACCCTCAAATGTCTGCCACTGCCCTTTTACACAAGGCGTCTCAAATGGGGTCTACGAGAAGTACAAACTCTAGTGGATATGGGCTCATGAGCACAAGTGAACTCTCCGGGCTTACTTCTCTAAACCAAACCGGAAGCAATAGTGTATCTGAGGCCGAAAACTTGAGTGGTGGGATGATGAATGGTGACGGGCTAATGATGATGATGATGATGGAAGGTTTGAAGCAAAATACGTGCGGTATAGACTCCAATGATGGGAACTTGACCCGAGATTTTCTTGGTGTTGAAGATAACGAGCAACAAGAACTAATCAAGTTTACTTGTTCGATGAACAATTAATCAAGTATGTGCTCTAACGGAGGTCAATGACCATGCTTCGGCTCATAAAGTTTACTCATGTAAAATTATATGTATTTTGGGATGATAAAATGTGACATTAAACAAATCCATCAATCCTATGATTTGTCAATGTAAGAGGGAGTACATGACCAAGTGGTATTATTAGGTTTGGTACGTTTAGTCCGATCAGCGTTTATGTATGTTCGTATGTACAATTGGTGATGACACTCCATTTTATTAGGGGTGAAACATGCCAATTAATAATATGATGGCCGTAAGGTTCTATCATCGTAATTTTGTAATATCTACAATCTTTTAGGATTTTCAATGAGTGTCCATTTAGAAACTGCATCGATTTGTTTGTAGTCTACTCTGAACGCGCTTAGATTTTAAACAAGAAAGCTCAAACCTATATGATGACAAGCTTTACATGTCTTGTGAACAACTGTAAACAGTGCACATGTTTGGTGCAAAACGTGTAACATTTGTTTCCTTGTGAATATAACCAAACATTCACTTGTACATGTTTAATTTCTTGTCCATTATATATTAGCGTTTGTGCTAACTTAAAAGTTAGATTAAGAATCTCTATAATAATTTTATGAATGATTGATTAGTATAATAGTGCTGATCAAAGCCACTGTTATCAAGTAGTAACTAAATAATATAGATAATAAGTTAGTATCAAATGAAAAAAATAATAAGAATAGTAAAAAATAAAAAATAAAAATGAGAAAGATAAAAAGAAATCACAATCACACATTTTAGATTTGACTACAAAAGTAGATGCATCTCTTTTTTAAAAGAAAAATCTCTAATTTTAAATGTATGACTAAAAAATTTTTTCATTTTTTTTCCTCATCGAATCTCTTTCCGATAATGGATAATACCAAAAGTTTCTTATATGAATTGAAAGAATGTTTGGTTGGAATAGTAGTTGTATAAATATACCGTGATGTAACATATAAGTTTTGTCTGATAGTTTTTTCATTTATTATGTTTTTTATTAATTTTAGTCTGGAAGAATAATGACAAAAATAGAAAGCATGAAAAGTCGATGTAAGGCGGCTGTTATGTTATTTAAACACGAGTCGACATATTTATAATTTATAAGTACTCCAATTAATAAGAAAGCATAAAGCATCCACACAACCTTTTAATCATCAATTTATAAAGGATTTGATTTTATAAACCTTTTTAACTATGCATAATTCATAAACTTTTTATATATAAATCTATTAAATGCTATCCAACAATGACATAATGTACATTAAGTTATAAAAAGGTGTAACATATTAAATCTCTTCATGTTGAAGTTATTAAAATCATAAACATAAAACATGTTGAAGTTATCTAAAAACATAAACATAAAAGCTTTTGCCCATAGTTTAACTTATCTAAAAACATAAACATAAAACATGTTGAAGTTATTAAAATCATAAAACTCGACTCTCATTTCAATCTTAACCGTACATTTTTTTCAAAAAAAAAAAAAAGCTCACAATCAACCCAAAAAAACAATAAAAATTTATATGACCACATCACATTTCCAACGTGGCATCATCACAACCGTCCATCTTACAAATAAATTATTCCAATTAAAGCGAACACTCCCGGTATAAAAGCATGCAAGTCACCACGTAAACAAACCACGCCAGAATTAGCCTTAGCACTGCCGTCTCCAGCAGCCGCAGTATCATCCTCCCCGTTTTTCTTCTTCTTGTCCTTAACCAGTTCTGGTGCTGGTGCGGCCGCCGGAGGTTGTGGGCCAAATAAACTCATGGGCAAAAGCACTTTGTCCACTTGATAAACGGCAAGTGAACCATCACTATATATTGAGTTGGCCAATGTTGCGTTAACAACCCCGGTTGTTATATTAACCGAGTCAGCAGAAGTAGTAATGTTCAATGGGAAGTCATAAAATGTACTATCTCCAGCTTGTGTTCTTATGGGGTTACTTAGGGTTTGGAATTGTGACGTGGCAATGAAGGTAGGGATAACGTGGAACTGTATTAATTCGACTTTTTGTTGGTCACTAATCGAGTTTAGAGTGCCCGCAGAGAGCCCGGAGAAGGCGTTGTCTGTTGGTGCTAATACGGTCATGCCTTGTTTGGAGTTGTTAAGTTGTGTGTTTATTTGGTCTCCAACATTTGTTTGGGCAAAAAGGTGGATTAGGGTAGTGAATTGGCCAGCTTTTTCCAATATTTTGGTGATATTGGTGGGACCGGGTGGTCCGGGAGCCGGTGCAGGTTGAGCTAAGGTAGTTGTGATGGTGGTGCATAGGAGGATTAGTAGTAGTAGCAAGAAATGGATTGAGATAAAATGTGGTGACATTTTGTTTCTATTTTTGGGAAGAAATATATTGTGATCTGGGATTATGTGTGAGTGTGAGAGATGTGTTGGAAATTTGGAATGAGATGAGGGATTTTATGGAGATGAGGTCGGGAGTAAATGAGTAATTGTTTGGTAAGATGGTGCTATTATAGTTGGAGATGTTTAATTAAAAACTTAATTAAGTTGGTGATAGGTTGTGATTTTAGTTCAAGTTGTAATTTCAAGTTTCTATTTTTCGATAAAATTTATATTAGTTACAATAGTAACCTATGTTAAGTTACATGACAAATCTGTCATAGCTGAATAAATTTTTACAACCTAATTAGTTTTTACAAGCATGCATTTGTTAGGTTGGTAATACTATGATTTATCTATCATCTAATTATAACATATTACAACAAAACTTATATGTTTCCTAGCAGTCTCGTTTATGCCACACTTGGTTTAAAACTGAGGACTAAGAGAGCAAGTGATCACGATCGAGTTCAGTTACAGCCAAATTATATTGAAACATGCTCATCAATACTTGTTAAAACTTATGTTCAGAAAGAAAGCACATGTTAAATTTTGAAGAAACACATCAAGATTCTTTCTATAAACATACTCTTTCCGTCGTCTCAAATTAATAGTCTACTTTCAAAAATAGATAAGTAATCTACTTCGAGTTTATCATATTACCTTCAATTAAGGTTAAATTAATTAGTTAAAGGTAAAAATTTTATTCTGTAAAAAGTAAAAAAAAAAAAAAAAAATGTTGTAATAATGATATTTTTTTTAAACTGTATGCTTCGGTGAACAATTATTTTAAAACGGAAAAATACGTGAAAATGATCTAATCGAATGATTGGTTTCTTAGAAGATGATAGTTGGTTTAGATGTATCATATCATGACATCTAAAATTGATGGAGTTCGAAGGGTCATTATATAAGTTTGCTTAGGAAGGCGGAAAACACAAAAGTCAGATATCCAAATGAGGTTATATCTTTTAGCATTGAAAATATATGGAGCATCTATAATACATGTTTAAAACCTTAGGACTAATATTTAAAGACTAAGACACATTTACTTATGAAAGGCAATGCAATAAATTATAATAATTCAAACTAGGGCAAATGATAATAAAAAGTATCATATTTGTCATCATTTTCTCTTGTGGGTAGCGAATAAAAAAATTTGCATTTGTGGGTACTATACTTTCAAATTCATTCTTTTTAGGGTATTTTGCAAAATTTTTGGACATTTTTGCCCCTCTTAGCTAATAGAATTTTTTTTCCGTAGGGCAAAAATGTCACATAATACCCTAAAGAGGATGAATTTGAAAGTATAGTACCCACAAAAGCAAAAAAAAATTTTCGCTACCCACAAAAAAAAAATAATAGCAAATATGATATTTTTTTTTTATCATTTGCCCTTTAAACTATTATTGTAAATTTTTTATTTTCACTTACTGTACAGTCATATAAAAAAGATTAAAACAAAAAATTATACAAACGAATTAATGCTATTATACATTTTATGCATGATTGATCGTCTAGTATTTCGAAATGTCATGATACGTATTGTGTTCGACTAATTAAGTTTAAGGAATTATTTGACAAAGGAATTGGGCCCTTGTATTAGACAATGACATTTTAATAAACAAATATTTTTTCGTCTTATATTTAAGTATTCTCAATACAATTATCCTTTTAAAAAACAATTCATTTTTGCAACAAATAAAAATAATGATTTACCACTTTACATGTTTTAACCTTTCTCATATCATAAAATTTGTATTTAATTAATGTATTAAATGTACGTTTATAAATGTTATTTAACTTCAATAAGGGACGGTTATATGCATTAGCATTTAGGGTTTAGAGATTATGCACATTTTGACTATATTTGTTTATTACAAAAGTCTTTTTATGGGCTTAAGCAAACCTTTCGGGCTTAGTTTTAGCAATTTGCAAATTATATTACTCGTGTTGGGTTTACTCATAGTGAATGTGACTCATCATTATTTATCTACAGACAGGGTCTGACACTGCTTATTTTTATTATTGTGTGTCGATGATATTGTTCTTATTGCTTCATTTGAGATTTTGTTACAACTAATTATTGATTCATTGCATTAAGAGTTTTCTTTGACAGATCTCGGATCGCTTAATTATTTTATGGGTATTTCTGCTACACGCGATTTTTCGGAGATGTTCTTATCTCAGCGCAAGTATGCTACCGATATTCTTGAGCGGCCTCATATGGTTAATTGCAACCCCTGTTGGACTCTTGTTGATACTGAGTCTAAACTGGGAGATGATGGTGATCCAATATCTGATCTGACATTATATTGGAGTTATGCAGGTGCTCTTCAGTATCTTACTTTTACTTGCCTAAATATTTCTTATGTCGTGCAGAACGTTTGTCTTTATATGCATGATCTTCGGAAGCCTCATTTCTTGGCTCTTGAACGGATATATGAAGGTCACGTGTGTTTACAAAATTAAATATTGGATCACCTCATATGAAAAGTCCTTGAACGGTTGAAAGTGTGCGTGAAGGATATGGGCCTCCATGAAATTTACTATAGGCCTGTAGTAGATATAATCCATACCTGAGTGGTACGGATCAGCTTAAAAAATAAGACCAATGGGCCTGAATTTAAAACAGTTCAATTCATTTCTTTATACGCTAAAAGCCCACCATATCTCATTTGCGCCTGGTACCTCATTAGCAATTAATGACTATTTGTCCTTCGCTAAGCTAGTGTCAGCTAATATGTCAACGTATATAACCTTAAGTTACTACACCTATTATTTGATTGATTAACTGAAAAAATTTAGTAGTAAGAACTTAACTCGTTTACGGTTTATGTCTTAAATCACAAAGAACTACAACAATGAAATGCATCAGCAAGGAATTCTAGCCCTGCATTAAGTTTGTGAATCCAGATCAATACATGCACATTCGACTAGATTTTGTGCTATAGCCTATAACAGATGGGCAGCTGAGGGACACCATACATTAACATAGCACGAGTAACATCATTGCCTATATAACGTTTTTATATAAATGTTAAATTATAGATCACTTACTATTTTAAAGTGAGAGAATATGAAAGCTTTAAAGTGAAGCAATTTAACTACGCACATCAGCACATGTTTTGTAACCATTATATATGCTTATCTTAAAAACCATACAATGGAATTTCATTATATATGAACAATAACGATGGGCAATGATGTCTGATGTCTGATGTCTCAAACCTTAAACCGTGGTATCATAAAATTAAAATTGCAATTCTAAATGAAAGTCTTGTTTATTAAACGGTTTTGAAAACTATGGGTATATTTGACAAAAATAGTTGTACGCTGTAAACTGCTGTAACGTGCAAAGTTGTTAACATGGCCACAAGTTGTATCTTTTTTCAATAAAAATATTTGGTAAGTTAGTTGTTTACTGTAATTATAAGATATAAAATGACATAAATTAACATAATTATGATTATAAACAAATGTAAAAAATAAAAATAATAAACTCGTTTAATTAATAATAATTGTAGTGCTTAAAGAGAACATAATTGTAATAATCATTGACGATGTGCATTCTATATTGATCTAACAACATCATTCCGGATTCGTTTAATCCCATTAGATGTTCATTGAGAGACATTTTCAGTTTTCATAGCCACGAAGATTGTGAAATTCATCAGGTGTTATGTAATTTGGATGTTGCTCGATTGTAGTAAATATAATATATTCTTCCATCGAACCTTAAAAATAGGAATTTGACTTAGCTTCACTGTTAATTTCATGGTCCATCATTCTTACTGGTTCTTCGGCGAAGTGTAATTTGTCATCATCCTGAATTCCCTCTAGTAGAGTAACAAGTGTTACATCTGATAAACACTTCTTCAGATTCGAGACATGAAACGTGTTTTGAACACAACTGAGTTCTTGTGACAGCTCAAGTTGGTAAGCTCCTAGGTCAATTCTTGCTAAGATCTTAAAGAGTCTAATGTATCTTGGGTTTAACTTTCTTTGTTTCCCAAAACGTATCATGCTTTTTCATAGCAATACTTTCACGTAACCTTAACTCCGACTTGAAATTCTAACGGTTTACACCTCACATCAGCGTAACTCTTGACAATCACATGATGTATGTAACCTGTTTCGTATATCTACGACTTTCTCAGTTGTTTCGTGGATGATCTCTTGGACCAGTGAGTTGGCTATCTCCAACCTTGGTCTGGCAGATGGGAGATAGTAACGATGTTGTAATGATTTAATGGTGGAAATCTAGTAGTATGGTCCTTAGTATTGAATTGTTACAGGTAAGTAACTTGGTTACTATGTACTTAATATGAAAGTTATTGTATTATGTGGTTATGAATGAAGATGTTAGAGTTGATTATAATTTGTATGATGAAATAAGGAACTTACTTAGTGGGATGTTATAGAACTAGCATTTGCTTTTGTAAGGACGACACTGTTGTTAAATAGATGTGTAAAGTATTATTTATGTGAAATGTTTGTAATAATGTTATAATTGTTGTCGTAGGAAAGTTTAACTAGTGGCAAGTGGTTCTTCCTGTTCGTGACACGAAGGTTCATCTTCGGATGGGTGGTGCTCGGGCTCGAGTTCGTACACGTGTCATATCGGATACAAATAAGCCCACGTATTTACAATTCGTTACTTACATAAAGAGGCGTCCCAATCCATGTAAGTAAGAAATTATAAAATTATGGTTTATTTATATATTTCTTTATTTATATAAAGTGGCGTTCCAATCCATTCAAATAAGGATATTTTAAATCATCCTACTTAAGAATTCCCAACACAATACTCGTACTCACTTAAACCTTCTAGGCGGTGGATTATGAGACGACGTAGGTGTTCCAAAAGTATGGGACGAGTGTTCAAACTCATCTTCGGAGACAGCTAGTAAGATAACCAGGGGATCGACAGACTGTGATGGGTTTAGATATCATATAAAATGATATTATGTAAGGTTATGAAAAAAATTTAGAGACCATTGTATCACTCACAATGTCTGAGGAATAAATGAGACAATTGTGTAACTCATAATGTCTGGAAAGTAAATGAGACCATTGTATCACTCACAATGTCTGAGGAATAAATGAGACCATTGTGTAACTCATAATGCTTGGAAAGTAAATGAGACCACTGTACCATTGTGTAACTCACAATTTCTAGGAAGTAAATGAGACCATTGTAATGTATGAGCATGTATGAAAGTTTAGTGATTATGCACGTGGAATGTTTGTCGTGAAGTGGCTATAGTCTAGGCCTACTAATGCAGCCTAGTTTGCTATAATCGGAGCTCTGATACCAAGTCACACCCCTAAAATGTCGTAGCGGAATGGTAACCGGGCGTGACTTTCATGGAAACAAAGTTACAGTTACATCGAACGACCTCTATATGAGCCGTTTTAGAAAATACACGTTCGATCAAAGAAACAAGTTTTACAAAGTCATAATCCAAGAGTTTACAAAATGTAAAGAATCATTTGGTTCACAATCAAAAGTAAGTTATGCAATAAGTCTTCAAAATGATGAAACCGCAAAATGTGACTCAAGAAATGATGCTCCAGATGCAATCAATGTATAAGCAATTAAGAACCTGAGAAATACATGCTAAAACGGTCAACAATAATGTTGATGAGTTCATAGGTTTAAGTAATTGAAAATTTAATTGTCAAAGTGTGGACCACAAGATTTCTGTGGCTATTGTACGCATACAATATCATGAAGAAGTATTTAGTGACCATTGTAACGAATACAATGTCACGGAAAGTATTAGTATTGCCCTTAGCTCATGACCACGAAGCTTGACGTATTATGTACGCAATCAAGCACATGAAAAAGTATGCCCCTGCGGGTATCTTGACAAACACCCAGTATTCCTCAAATGATATGCGTCCATTTGACCAGTTGGCGCGACCAACCCGGACGGGGGTGTCAACCTAATAGATCTATTTACAACGTTCGTGCTTCCTACGTTATTAACGGTCCGTGATTGTGCCGACTTATTGGCAAATATGGTAACTCAGAAAATCAGCAAATGTTTTATGTACTTGTGTCCGAAAGAAAGTAACTGAAAGTAATTGAAATTGTTTAAACTTGTATAAGTAAACGAGTAATGTATTCAAGTAACCGAACTTGCAAATAAGTAAAACAAAGCATACGAGCATGTATTCTCACCCCAAAATAGTTCAAAGCAAGTAAAGTAGGGGCTATGAGACTCACCTTGAGTAAGCAATGTAACGAAAATGACTAATGCGAGTTCAGCGACGAGTATTCCTAACTCGACCTAGATAATTAAGTCATTTCAAGAAAAGGCAACATGTACTATATGCGTATGAGTTTTATGATGTTTTAGCACCCTTATATACTTGTAGTGAGGTTTTAACAAGTTTTGTCAGTCGGTCTTTTAAGAAATATATTCAAAATGCATTTTTATTACTTTAAAACCTTAGAAAGATTTAAGTTATATTAGTCAAATTTAACCTGTCTTGGAAAGTGTGTATCTAACTCGTTTTAAGTCTGTTTTTCCTTGTTAAATTCTCTAAACGTAGATGGACGTGTCTACTATCATTATTTTAATGTTCCGATTTTAAAAAATAAGTTTTAGACACCGGTTCTTATTAGAACAAAAGTTGGACAGCGGTAAACTATATTTTCAAAATTCTTTCTCTTAATCGGGTTATTGCTCACACACTTTCTAAAGAATGCAACTGTTTCAAAGGGTTTAAATACATGGTTTTTGAGTCTATTTTCAAAAAAGGGTGGCCACAAGGCTTGGTTGATTACCGATTATTTTATAGAGGCAAAAACGTAACAACGTGTCAAAGCTGGTAGAATTTCAGGAAACTAGTCCTACGGTCTCGGGGCCGTATCTCATCCGTTATTTATCGTGATGACTTGATTTTACTGTCTGTGGAAAGGTATAACAGTTCTAGACAAATGTCTCAACTAGATCCATTACTCAAAATGCTCTCGAGATGGAGCTTTTTACAAAAAGAAACTGTTTATCCATCTTTTGTCGATATTAAGTAACTTTTTCGTGTGATTTTTAAACAATAGCAAACCAACTCCAAAAGTTATGAAAATTGGTAAGTATTAACTTAATACATATATGTGAGTCTAAAAAAAATTCAAGGTCTATAGTGATGTCTAGATATGGTTTCTATGTCGAAATTTGTGACAAAAATCTGGGACAGCAACATTGTTAACATAAGCTAACTTATTTCAATCTTTCCCAACATTACAAGTATATATAAGTTCTAAAATGATTATGGTATGTATAGATAAGTAAGAAAATATGTATGGAAGAATGTTTGAAGCTTACAACAAGATAGTGGAAGATTGGTGGTTTAAGAATACCAACGAATACTACAAAACCCAAAGCTAATACACCAAGACCTTAGACTTCCTTTGCTACCCTTATAAAATATTTTAGCAACCCTTGAAACTAGTATAGAAACCTTGAGACCAGTAGATATTGAGAGAAAATGAGTGTATTTTTCGTGTGAAAAATGAGGGAGTGGAGTGTCTTATTTATATTGCAAAGGAGTGAAGAACCGGCTAGTTACTAGTTTAGTTGGTTTATAAAATATCTAAGGGACACGCAAAGACAATGAATGACATGAGAAGTATAGAAAACATGGAGGGGGAGATGGTTGATGGTGTGAGGATGGAAGAAAAACAAGGAAAGTTGGTTTAGTTTGACAATTTATCTAGATCTTGCTTGATTTCAATATTGTATGACACACTTGTTAAATGAAAAATAAGTTGCAAGATTTTTGGTGGTGTTTTGTATACATAAAAAGGGTGGCTGATTTTTGGTATAAAAGGGGAGAGAAAATGATTTATTTTAAATATGTATAAGTATTTATGGTATTGGTAAAGGTGGTGCGGGTATTGGGTAAGCAAGCGTGCAAGCTTAAAACACGAAAAATTCAAGTTATTTGAAAACAATGAATTTGAATAAAATGGTCATTTAAATGATTTTAAGTAGACTAAACATTACTCTAGTGTGATATTAAACGTCTAAATGTGGTTCTCCTTATGCATGGGATAACCTGACGGTTATACGTGAAGTTCAAAGTTTACGCGATTAGGATAAAATATTAAAGTTTATAGGTAAAAATACGGAATCCACTTCATTCACATCTAGGTACACATTCTTTTCACCTTTCCATATAAGGTATATCTTTACATCAAATTATCCTTAATGTCAACATTTACGTCACCAAGTTTGACCTAAAGTCTTACGACGATATTTTTCCTATAACACCCAAAAAAAAAACCACGCATAGTGCTTAACCAAGAAACCTTCAGGATTTAGGAGTCTCTCATTGTAACCATTGTTGAAAGTCTATCTGAATCCAAATCATCATCTTTGGTAGATGATAATGTCGCTTAGTGTTTGAACTTCCTTTCACGATGCAACTTGGAAGAAGTCATTTCCATAACTTTGTGTGTCAACTAATGAACAAATTTCATTCTTGTCGGTGTGATTGGTTGTACAATTATACCAATAATGTCGGTCATGTTGTGACCATTAAGTCATTTTGAGTAACAACCACTAGTCTTTTGTCATTCAATTCATCTCGTATATGCTACTTAAAGTGTTATTATGTGTTGCTAAGGTCATACATTGCATGAGAACTCATTTTATGATTTTATTTTGGTCATTTCCGGGCTAAGTCAAACTACACAATAGTTCTGCCCAATTTTCAAGGTTTCACGGATCTGCGGATCCGTATTCTAAGGATCCGTTAGTAGAAAATACGGATCTGCGGGTGGTCAAAAGTGACAACTGTCATTTTTTTGGATCATAAAGTCTCACTAATTTACTCCTAATTCACTCTTCTTAAGAGTACTTTGTTTAGGATCATAGAATTTCTCCAACACAATCTTACAAATCTCCCTATTACTCATGCTTCTTAGAATCTAAGATTAGCTTAGATTATTCCCCGATAGTGTCTTGCTATGTGTATCTTCATCATATATTGTAGCTCTTATCATCTACTATGCAGCTTATAGCTTCAAATATTTGCTATATGATATTTGCTCTTATTATTATCAATATATTATGTTGTACGGACTAACCCTTGATGTAGGACAAATCTATGTAAGTAGTTTGATCCATGGATTCGCTAGCAACGAGGACCAATGATGCAGGATTTCTGATGAGTTTTAATATTTATAATTGTCTCATTTATCTATGGTCTACCTTATGCACTCACGGGCAATGTACCCGGTCGTGTGTATTGTAGTAATCGGTAAAACCGAGGTCGTCCCAAGAGCTATGTGATCGGATTCTAATTAAGTCTACGTGTCACTGGTTTTAACTGGTTTGAGGTAGAAATGATTAATTAACTAAGAAACAAGAAATAAAACGGGTAAAGTAAATAGAGGTTGTCATCAATAGAGAGAAAGTGTGCTAACCTAATTACTCATCCTATCATGTAATGTCTATGTTTTATTACTTCTAATTGATTCAAGTGGAGGTTTAAGTCGCTAGGACAGCATTTGGTCAATTCGTCCTAACCTATCAACAAAGGCTCTTACCCGACGTCAAAGGTTTACCCCTTGGGGATTCGAGGGGTTTATAGTCACCTAAGCCAAGTCATTAAGTACCCTACATGCAAGATGCCCGGGCGCTAGCATCTTAGACACTCATCCCTAACTTCTTAAGTTCATCCGGACGACCAGTGATCATTTGGTCAGTTCTTACAAGCGAGGAAGGGTCGTCAGTTGGTCAATTTTTACCCTTCCCAACTCTACCTAACTACTTAGGGCAGTTGGTCAATTCTCCTAAGCAACCAGATACGACCGCATTTCAAAACTACCGAAGCTAGGGTAACTACCAACAAACTATGCATGCATACATTAGAAACAATTATACGGAAGCATAAAAACATAAACAATACATTCAAGGAGTCATAACTAGGCTAGCACCGAAGGTGCTTAGCCGATCATATTAAAAAAAATGAATTTGATGTTTAACATAATGAAAGACATGAATTAAAAGTAAAAGATAGAAATGATCGCTAATGCTTATCGATATGGAGTGATTCCTCCCTTGGAGATGGCTTCATATGCTCTGAATGATATGCCTTTGGAACCCTCTTCACGTTCTCTGACTTTGAGTTGTGAGTGAATGATGTGAAATGCAGAAATTAGGGCTTGTATTTATAGGCACGATCCTAGTTACGGCGTAACTTGAGTTGAGAGTTACGCCGTAACTCTAATAATCTTCCAAATGGTACTCTCGTTAAATAGGCTACGGCGTAACACTTGGTAAAGGGTACGCCGTATCTTCAATACGTAACTCTTTAAGAGGACTACGCGTAATGCTTGTTGAGGAGTTACGGCGTAGTTGATGGAGGCCTTGAAATATTTCTTGACCTAGATGATTACGGCGTAACCTTAGTTGGGAGTTACCCGTAATTGCTGTGAGTAGGCAATCCAAGATAAAATACTGGCTACGGCATAATGTGAGAGAATAAGTTACGCCGTAGCGTCATCATGAGTAGCATACTATCATAAACCGTTAGGAAAATCTCCAAATCCGCTTCTCTTAAGCTCCAATGCTCATAATTTACCTGGAAGTGAAATATAAAAGAATACAAGCGTAAATCCATATAAATGATATAAAATATGAGCATTATCGGAAGAAATTGACACTTAAAAGTCAGGACTATTTGATATTATCAAATATCCCCCCACTTGAACTCTACTTGCCCTCAAGTAGACCTTATTAGAAAATTTTCTAAAAATATATCACCCATTACCTGGAAGATATGAGTTTAAAAATCCCTTATGCTAGAATAAATCAAAGCCGAACACCTCATGAAATGGGAACAAAACACTCAAATTCTCTCATCTAGTCTAAGTGTCAATTTCGGGGTGATCACTCAAAGCACAGTCATAGCATGTATTCTATCATAAGCTTGGCGGTTACACAAATCTCCACAACTAGAGTTAAGGACTAAACCATTCTTGAGGGCAATATGGGTGGATACATCATGGGTTAAGGGTGAAATGTCATTACTAATGTGTCACGGCAAAGTGGACAAAATCAATGATACATGACCAAATCCATGGCCAAGACACCAAAGATTGCTCGTTTCATCAGCTAGACACGCTTCATGACTAAAAGGTAGGATAAGACATGAGAAATAATTGGTGTAAAATAAAAGTAACGAAACAAATAGTCTGTTGGAATCACTCCTAAACTATATTTCAAGTGTTTGTAATTAACATGTAATAGGTTGCTTAATTAGGCTTTTATGTTAGTAATTATGGCAAGGCTTATGTAGAAAGCCCATAAGCCTTGGCCCAAGCCCATAAGGAAGGAAGGGACTAGATGTGTTGCTCTAGCTCCCTTCCCCTATAAATAATGTTGTAAACTCCCATTTGGGAGTTGGTTGTTCACTTTCATATTACACTTATGATTATCCTTCCAATATCATCTTAACGTGTGTGAGTAGTGTGCAACCGATCCTTCCTTCATCTATTTCTAACATATTGATGCTTGTGTTACAACATGGTGACCTAACAGTGGTATCATTCGCCATCTAGTTGGGTGAAAAACTCTTGTTTTTTAATCCTTTTTACACTATACGCGTGCGTTTCGGTTCTAAAACCTTTCATACGCTTTAAACTCTAAATTTTACACTTTAAAACTCAAGATTCTTGTACTTTAAGGTTTATTTTGTTTTAAAGTTTAGGTTTTTCGCATCAAGTTTGAAACTTTATGTGTGTTGAAGTGTTTTTAAGCTTGGTTTTATTCGTATCGTAGTTTCTACACATAAGAGTAAAACTTATTTTGAATCATCAAGTTTACAACTTTCTTGTTATTCTGGTGATTTTGAAGTTACTTCACTAAAAAAATTAGGTTTCTAAACACTTTTACGCTTAAAAATCAGTTTTGGTCACGTTTGGTACTTCCTACGCATAGTAAAACCCTAGTTTTACTCGTAAGCATTCAAAGTCTACGCGTAAGCTCTTCATCGTTTGATCTTCGTTACTTTACTCGGTTTTCTTGCTTGGATTAGCCTGAAAACACTTCGACTTTGGATATCTTTTACACTGGTATAAGTGTAAAGGATTTTTGGGTAAAACCCTAGTTTTAAGCATAAGCTATATCTTACGCGTAGAATTCTTTACGCCTAAGCATTTTCTTACGCCTAAGCCTTTCTTACGCATAAGCTAATCTTACGCGTAAGGATTCTACTACTAAGCCTTTGGTTTACGCCTAAGCTACGTTTTCCTCAAGTCTACGCGTAAGCTATTCCTACGCGTAAGCTCTATTGTTACGCGTAAGTTGGTTTTCTATGCATAAGGTACTTTCTACGCTTAAGCTGGTTTCTACGCATAAGGTTACTTCATCAAAAAAGTTTCATTCAACTACAAAGATCCATCATCAACACAAGTTTCAAGATGTCTCAACCACCATACTCTAGCTACTTTCCTCATGTGTATCCTCAACAACAACAACAACAACAACAACAACTCTATCAACAATATCCTCCACCATCACCACAACAAATGAAACAATTTCAACAACAATTTCCTCAAGGAGCAATTCAACCACAAATGATTCAACTACCCCCTAGTCTACAAGTACAACCTTACACAAACTTTCAAAATCAGCATCCATCCAAGTATGCTATGAAGGAACCGTCTTGGTTTGCAAAGATGTGTGAAGCTTTAAGTAGCCAACAATCCATTCATGAAGCTGGATCCCTTGACAAACCTCCAATGCTCACTCCAGAAAACTACGATCAATGGGTGATAAGGTTCTTTAGGTTTTGTGATCTAAAGAAGCCACATGGAAAGTTCTTAAAGAAGGTCATCCTTGAAGGTCCATTTCAGATACCTACTATCATCTGTACTGAGATCCGACCGCCAATCCACCAAGAGATGATATCACCAACATTGTCGGTATTGATCAACTTACTACGGATCAACTTCTTCACTTAGAAGCTGAATAACTTGCTATGCAATATATCCTTTTGGGATTACCCAATCCGATACTCCGTAATGTTGATGCTCAGAAGAGTGCTAAAGCAATGTGGGAGCACATTCATCTTCTTATGGAAGGCACTGAACTCAATCAAGAAGACATGGAATCAAAAATCTACTTAGCCTATGAACACTTCATGATTGAACCAGGGGATACATTAGAGTCATATCATCATCGGTTCTCAGACATCATCAATGATTTGGATAAACACAATATCATTATGCCAAGAATTGCAGTCAACACAAAGTTCCTTAGTAGTCTTGGTCCTGATTGGGAAAAGTATGTTATTTTCATCCGTCAAGCGAAGAATCTTCATCATGCTACATACGGATTGTTGTACGACTATTTGAAGCCCCACCAAAAGGAAGTTGACAGAGAAAGAGTCATCCGTGGAGCTCCTGTTTCACCTTCACTCCCGGATAATCAAACTCTTGCTTTGTGGGCTCAAGCATGTTATCCTCAATTCCCGACCTTGCAAATTTGTATTCACAAACCCTCCAACACAATCAACTATTCAGATTACACCATATGATCCTTCACAACAACAATCACAAGAAACTCAATTGGTTTCATACAACAACAACAATGATCGCACTCTACAAAGGAATCAAATAAGGATGTGGATGCCTTCGATGCAATGAATCAAGGATTTGTTATGCTTGCAAAAGCCTTCGGACGATTTGCTAAAAAATCCAACAATCGCATTCGTACCTCATCTAACACAAGGAATCAAGCTGTTGTTAACAATGGAAGTGTTGAAGTTCAGAATCGTGGTTATGTTCGTCAGATGGGTAGTTGTCAAGGGTTTAATGCTAATGGAAGGAATAACATGGGTGCTCCACAACAACGGGCTCAAGTGGTTGATCAGGGAAATAATCAGACTGGGGTTAATGGTCTTCGTTGTTATAATTGTAATGAGAAGGGTCATCTCGCTAATGCATGCCCAAAGCCGAGGACAAGAGGCAGCGCTTATCACAAAGAGGCTTTACTCTTGCTCTCTAGGATGAAGCGGTGGAACTCTTACCAACAAGGAACGAGCTTCATGGCAAATGCGGTCGATTCTGATGATGACATAGAGGACTTGCAAGCTAATGCAGTTGTGATGTTAATGGCAAACATGCAAGAGCTCCACATGAGTGACACAGGCCAGTGTATGACACTCGATGGCTTGTCTCGTACCGGATCCTAACATACTTATACATGATCTGATATCTCCGTCAACATCTGCATCCGACGAGGATCAGAGTGTTCAACATGAACCTTCTACATCTCATTCCAATGATAATCAAATAGATCCCGTAGTTATTTTTGACGATAAAGATGACCTTATGGTTAATATTGATAATCAAGTTGACTCCGTGGTTATACTTGAGGATCTAAATAATGATCATGTTGAGACTCACGTTGAACAAGCTGAACCTGTGTCTAATCCAGATCTTGAGCTCATGACCAACTTAATTACGGACCAAAAATCTCGAATGGAAATGTGCCAAGTCATCAATAAGAAATTACACGATAAAATTTCAATGTTGACTACGGATAATGAATGCTTAAAGTTCCAACTCAACATTTTTCAAACTAAAGAGAAACGTGAAAAAGGTTTTGAAGTAGCATTTGCTAAATCCTACCAAAATGAAAGATCTTTGGAAATACAGATATGTGATCTAGTTGCATCCAAGAATTCTTTGTTGTCTCAAATAGAACAACTGAAATATGATCATAAACAACAACTTAACGCTCTCACTTTGGAAACTCAAAAAGCCAAGTCTGAGTTGTTAACTTGTCAAAAACAGTTTTGTGAATACAAAAAGCATTCAAGGAAACAAATAGATGAATATCTTGAGGAAATTGTCGACTTATAAAACAAAATCAAAGAGTTTCGAAATGTTGTTTATAAACATGGTGAGTCAATCACAACTATTCAAAAGTTTACTTTTAAACCAAATCCAAATGGATATGGACCGAATCTTGCTGATTACAAACCACGGTTTTCTAATAGAGCATTCAAACCAAACCCTCAAGTCTACAGTGCAGAACACAGAATTGATGATTCCATTATAAGTATTTTTGAATATAATCGTATGGAGGAACTAGATGCAGAAGACGAGAGTCGGTTAAAATTAGAAAATGTTGTTTATAACAAACCATTTAACTATTCAAAAGCCATAACTTTCGTCACACAACAGGATAATTCTAACACACCTTGGGTTATCACGCCTACTTCTTAGTCTTCTAATGTTGGTCCCCAACCCAATAATGCACACATTAATGGTCCTTTACCTTCACAGGTGAAGTAAAACATTACCCGAATAATGTCAAATTCTTAAATATTTTGAAACATTCTTATCGGACATCAAACTTTTGGAACGTGGAATTGAAATCAATTCTAAAATAAAAGTTGAACATTTTCAATCGTCTCATGCGCGAGCACAAAGAGATATTTTTCAGAAACGAATTTTACCTCATGTCCGAAATTTGAAAATATGTGCAATATATTGGGAAAGGGATTTTCACAAGGAGCTTGGACTTATGAAAACAGTTTTCAAGAAAACAGAAACATCAATTTCAAATACTAAACGTAAAAAGAAAATGTTAAGAAAAGATGTTGATCGACTCTTGGAAGATCTTATCTGTGCTGATACCATAAATGTTGTGTTACTTCATTCTGTTGCATATGCATTTGATTATATTGTTGTTGATTCTGTTGAAAATGTTGAGAATACCGATAATGTGTCACAAATCAAGTCTTTAAAAATTGAAAATGAGCGATTGTTAAACGTGCTTTCTATTGCAAAACGTCGTCTTCAATGGTGTCAAAAGTATTGTCAAAATCGAGAACTCGCTTTGCAAAACAAAATCAACCAGTTGCATACCAAAAATCTTAATCCAAAACTTGAGCAACTGGATGATGAAAATGTCTCTTTAAAGTGTCAACTTACAAAATATGAACAAGAAATTGCCAAAGTCAAAACAGAATATGGTGTCATATTTGATTTGCTTAAAAAGACTCGTGATCAAGCATCAAAAGATGTTGATGATCATCTTGCATATACCAAAGATGTTTTACGACAAAATGGAAACACTCGCTCTGAAAATCAAGATTTGTTACACACTATCCATGATCTAAAAGCAGAGTTGGTAAAACTTAAGCAAGATAGGAATAGTAACACAAACGTAATTGCACCAGGAATTCTTAGACTGCCTAATGACATATCACAAGAAACTAATGTGCTTCCCTCTACTGAAACAGGAATAGTTGCCTCTTTTCCCAACGCTAGCACTTCACAGCTTAAGAGCACATCAAAGAAGAATAGGAAGTTGCGACGTAAGAAAAGAACAATAAAGACCTCTGAAGTAGAAGAACACCTTAGGACTTTGAATAAGCCTCAAGTTGCACCAACTTTAGACATTGCGTTAGACAAATGTAATAGAAAAAGTGATGTAACGAATGCTGAACCTTTAAGTACTTTAAATGTTATGTTTGAAGCTTCTTGTGTTGGTTGTCGTAAAAACATGCTTTCTGGATGTCATGATAAATGTGTTGCTAATGCTATCTTATCTCGTAAGCGGAATAATAGAAAACAGAATACCTCTAGGCCCATTAATGCTTCTAAGTTTGTGCTAGGTAAACCACCCTCTAGTGTTCCGGCTACGATCATTGATGTACCCATAGAACCCCTTCACCTCCTAGGAAGAACTTATCACCTAGTGCATTTACTAAGACCAAAGCTAAGACTAGTTGGAGATGGCAGAAATGGTTACATAATACACTTGGCTTTAAATGGATACCTAAAATCATAAACATGTGTGTTTCAACTATAACTGCATCGGAACCCTCTAACTCTCCGGGTTCCACATCTACTTCTATTCCATCTGTGCGTCAGGTGTAATGCAGGTGATTCAGATCATCCTCTGGGTTGTTGATAGCGGATGTTCCCGACACATGACAGGAAATCTTAAATTGTTATCAAACTTTGATTGCTTCATCTCCCATCTGTCTACTTTCTAAGGCAACATCTACAAAATCCTGGCTATGGCACCGTCGGCTTTCACACTTAAACTTTCAAACCATAACCAATCTTGCGCGTTACAAACTTGTTGAAGGTCTCCCAAGATTCCGGTATTCTAAAGATCACCTATGCTCAGCTTGTGAACAAGGGAAAAGCACTCGTACTCACTTTCCTTCAAAGGTGGAACACAGTTCATAGCATGTGCTTCATCTTCTTCACATGGATTTGTGTGGACCAATGCGTGTGCAGACGATTAATGGCAAACGCTACATTTTGGTAATTGTCGATGACTACTCAAGATGGACTTGGGTTTATTTTCTTCGAACTAAAGATCAAGCTCCACAGATGATCATCACCTTCCTCACGAAAATTCAAGTTCAGCTCTGAACACAGGTCAAACAAATCAAATCGCATACAAGGAACTGAATTTTTGAATCAAATTCTTCGTGCATATTATGAGAAAGTGGGGATTGAGCATCAAACATCAATTGCACGTACACCAGAACAAAACGGATTTGTTGAAAGACGAAACCGTACATTAGTGGAAGCTGCAAGAACAATGTTAATAAATGCTAAACTTCCAGATTACTTGTGGGCTGAAGCCGTGTCAACTGCATGCTTCACTCAGAACCGTTCTATGATTACCAAACGCCACAACAAAACACCTTATGAGCTTATCCAAAACCGTAAACCGAATCTCAAACACTTTCATGTCTTTGGATCCCTTTGTTATCCAAACAATGATCATGATGACTTTGGAAAGCTCAAGGCTAAAGCTAACATTGTAGTCTTTGTTGGATACTATGAAAATTCTAAGGGTTACCGGATCTGGAATCGTCATACAAGGGAGATTATGGAAATGATTCATGCAAATTTTGATGAGCTTACAGATATGGCTTCTGAGCATAACAGCTTGGAACCCGGTCATAACCATCTAAACTTCCCCCAAACCCCATCATCAGCTGAACCAAGCTTACATCTTACTCGACGTCAAATGAAACAGCTATTTGCTCCTCTGTTTAGTGATGATATTGATCAACGTGCTCTAGATGTATCAAATATTTTCGCTGCTCAACCTAATCATAATCCAATACCTGATACACCTGAAACAACAACAACTGTTGACGAAGCACCTCCAATTGATTCTACGACAACAGGCGAACAAACCGCATCCAATGACGCTGAACCAACTGATGATCTTCTAAATCATAAAGTACCCCAACCTACAGATTATGATCCAAATGCGTTCTTCAACCCTTTTGAAAATGAATCTGCCACTTCTGATGTTGCAGAATCATCCACAAGCCATTTCAATCCTCCAAATCTGCACAATGTATATCAACATCAACCTTCCACACATCGTTGGACTAAATACCATCCTCTTGCGAACATCATTGGAAACCCAAATCAACCAGTCGTAACTAGACAACGCCTTCAGTCTAACGGAGAACATTGCATTTATGCTTTAACAGTGTGTCAATCTGAACCCAAAAACATTAAAGAAGCAATGACTTACGACAACAGGATTGAATCCATGCAAGAAGAACTTAATCAGTTTAAACGTCTTGAAGTATGGGAATTGGTTAAAAAACCAACAGGGGTCTATGTTATTGGTCTAAAATGGATTTGGAAAAACAAGTTGGATGCTGAAGGTACGGTTGGTGGCTAAGGGTTATAGACAAGAAGAGGGGATTGATTTCGAAGAATCATTCGCACCGGTTGCTAGACTTGAGGTATGCGTACGGATTTTTCTCGGCATTTGCGGCTCACATGAACATCATGGTCTATCGATGGATGTCAAAACCGCTTTCAATGGTCAATCAAGGAAACGGTATATGTTAGTCAGCCGGAAGGATTTGTTGATCCAGAGTTCCCAAATCACATCTTCAAACTGAAAAAGGCTCTTTACGGTCTCAAACAAGCTCCTCGGGCGTGGTATGATAAGTTATCATCCATTCTCATTGCCAATAATTTCACTAAAGGTTCGGTCGACCTAACACTTTTCATTCAATATCACGGGGCTCACATTTTAATCGTTCAAATCTATGTGGATGACATCATTTTTGGGTCAACACATAAAAAGTACTCAAACGAATTTTCAAAACTTATGAAGAAACATTTTGAAATGTCCATGATGGGTAAACTTACATTCTTTCTAGGATTGCAAGTTCATCAATCACCCCGTGGTATTTTCCTTAGTCAGTCCAAATATGCTCTTGAAATATTAAACAAACATGGAATGACAAGTTATGATACCTATGCAACACCAATGGCACACACCAAGAAACTGGACGCTGATTTGCATGGGAAATTGGTTGACCCTACCAAATACCGAAGTATTATTGGGTCTCTCATGTATCTAATAGCCGAGACCCGACATTGTATTTGTTGATATCTTTGCTCCGTTATCATCGCGACCAACCGAAACCCACCTCTCTGAGGCTAAAAGAATCCTCCGATACATCAAGGGAACCATTAACTTGGGAATCGGTATTCAAGGATTCTGTTTTGAACTAATAGCTTTTTTCAGACGCCGATCACGCAGTGTTGCTTAGATTCTCGAAAAGTACTTCAGGAGCTCTACAATTTCTTGGTGATAAACTGGTGTCATGGCAATCGAAGAAGCGGGATTGTACATCGATGTCCTCAACCAAAGCGTAATATGTAGCCATGTCGCGTTGTTGTGCTCAAGTCAATTGGATGAGAACACAACTCAAAGACTATGGTTACGTATTTGACAGAATCCCGATGTACTGCGACAATCGAAGTGATATTGCGATCTCGTGCAACTCCGTCCAACACTCGAAGTCTAAGCACATCGATCTTCGATATCATTTCATCAAAGAGCATGTGGAAAAGGGTATCGTTGAATTATATTTTGTGGGTACTGAATATCAAATGGCAGACCTTCTCACCAAAGCCTTAGCTCCTGCTAGGTTTACTGAATTGGTCCACCGGATTGGTATGAGGTGTTTGACTCCAGAGGAACTGGACGAACTTTTAAAATAATCTTAAAACCAGTCAAACACCAAAACCACTTTTGTATATAAATTTTTCAAAAACAAAATTAGAAAAATATAAAATCTTATAAAATACAAAAAATACTCTTCTATCTAATTTTCTTTCAAACATTGCAAGTACAAAACTTCCGTCAACACTTTGTTCTATCAAACTTTTCACTATTTTCCCGAACAAGTGTTGAGGGGGAGAAAGTAAATATTTTTTGTTTCATAAAACCTTGTACTTGCATGTTACCCTGAATTGGTTGTATCTTTGATAATGGTGGATACGTTTCTTGTTTCTTAACACTCCTAAGACCCAAATTTGTAAAATTTCTTTATTTTAAAAGTCGAGGGGGAGTGTTGTCATGTTTCTTTCCAAACTTACACTTTGTACTTAACCAAAATGGAAGTTATGGGCTATGGATGAAGATGGTTGAGGTGGAGGGACTATTTTTGTCAAAAGCTTAAACTAAATTTAACAAAAAACACCTCAACTAACCTTCTCATTCATTTATTTCTATCATTTATTATCCAACCACCAAATCCTACGCCTATAATTCAATCCTCTAATTCGTGCTATAATCTTCAAATATGTAAGTGGTTAAAGCTTCTTTGTGTAATTCTAAACATTGGTTTTAAATGGTTTGTAAATCCAACGGTTTGATTTTCACATATGAGTGATTTCAGGTTCTACGCATATGCGTATGAACTCAAAATCACGTTTGGTTGATTTTGATGAAATGGGTTGTGTTTTCAAAGTCTATATCATGTCTTAAAACCATTCTCATCTAGAAATCCTACCCAGAAACAAGTTTGAATCATTTTTACGAGTTAGGGTTTATGCGTGGATTTAGGGGTTTTTTTGTGAGTGTTTCTGGATAATTAATTGCTTGAATGATGTTCGTTACATGGTTAATTGACCAAAACTAACCTTGAATCATACCCTGACACTCCAATTTTGCTTAATTGAGATTTAGGGTTTAAGAACACGTTAAAATGGGCATTTTTTATTCTTGGGGTTTTTTGATGTTAAAACTTGTTCGCTTAACTCATTTGCTTCCCCAGAATTAATTTGGTGCAAATCCAACGGTTAAATCTCTTAGGCGTAAAATTTGAATATCTAGGGTTTAAACCTTATGCTTAAGATTAACTTACGCGTAACTGTTAATGATTATGATTCCATGTGAGGATGTTAGAGGTTGAATAATAGTGTTAATGGTTATGTTATGATGAATTTATTTCAGGTTATTACGCGTGCAAAATCAGAATCAAGGTTAAAATGCAACTCTACGCATAAGGATCACCTTACGCGTAGAAGGTTACACGTAAGAGAAATCTTACACGTAAGGTTCTACATGGGGACTACACGTATCCTGTGAAGGATATGCGTAAACTTGAGTCTTACGCATAAGGTTCACTCTTACGAGTAAACCTTACGCATAAGCTCCCACATATGCCAAGAACTCTTTTCCTATGCGTAAGATTTCTTACGCGTAAGAGGAGTTCCTACGCATAAGCCTATGACTACGCATATGGTCACACACTGTTTACGCATAAGCTTGCAATTTTTATGCTTAAGCCTTATTTTAACCTTACTTATGAACTGTTACGCGTACAAACTTGTAAATAAATAACTCATAACGTCACGAAACCAAAATGTCACTAATAAGCTATAATGGTTAAAATGTTGTGTAAATGAGTGAAAATTTGAACTTCAAAATTCAAAATTAATAAACTCACGAAACTTATCACGACTACTTTGGACTATTGGACAAACAAGTGAAATTTGACTCGTAACATTCATTAACATAACATATTCAATAATTGGACAATAAAAATCAACTTTTGACTAACGTAATGTCTTTCGATATGTTGGTTCTTTTGGCTCAATATCTTTCAGATCACAATATGGACGTCACAATGGAAAACGTTAACGCACCAAACGTACTCACAATGGAAGACATTTTCCCTACCGGTTATAGTATGAAGATTGGAAAGAACAACCTCAAAGTTGACTTTGAGAACTTCACGTGCTCTGAGTCTTCATGCCGTATTGCTGTGGATATTCTGAAGATTCATCCCTACAACAACATGCTCACCAACTCAGCAACGGTACCAGAGATCTATATCCATCAGTTCTGGCACACAATGAAAAAATTTGATGTTTAAGATGCTGTCACGGTGACTCTCAACAATAAACAAGTCACCGTTACTATTGCTGATTTACGAGCCATTCTTCTGCTCCTGCTGTCTAGCCTGAGTATGTTCCTACTCCAACTGAAGAGGCTACACTCCAATTCATGGTCGATATTGGCTATGATGAAGCTGCAGAAATAATTACCAAACACTCTTCAGTCGATTTAAAGAACATCCCTCAGCGATGGAGAACTTTATACATCATGATCGCAAAATCTGCTTCCTAAGAGACAAATGACGGTTATGAGCATCCAAAGCTAATGGAACTACAATTCTTAAGGGGCATGGTCAACAAGATGCATATTGACTTCGTAAGTCTGATTTGGGAAGACATGATGTCTTACCTCAGAAGCCCGGCACCAAGGTCCCTACATCGATACACCAAGTTGTTGATCCAAAGGATACTCGGGAATAATCAAGATATTCCCTTGAGGCTTGATGACCCCAAGTAACATGCTGCGCTGTTTGAGTCTACCTTAAATGTTGTCAGATTCAAAGGCTCATCGACAAAGAAGCAAGATGTAGTTTTGACTGACTGTCTACTCACTGACGAAGTTAAAAGCCTTCAATCGTACTCACGATATCAAGAAGCAGTGACCTTAGGCAAAGTCGGCTTCATGGATGAAAAGTCTTCAGCCATACTAGTTAAAAGGACCAGGAGAGGTAGTACTGGAAGTATTGCAAGCACTGGAAGTGCCCTAAAGTATCCTAAGAGAACTCCTCCCAGCAAAATAAAAGTTCCATCAAAGAGAGCCACTCCTTATCCTCAACCAGCACTCAAATTAGAGGATCAAGACTCTGAGGATACTGACACTGATGAAGAGGTTCACTATTCTGAGTCTGTCATGGGTGATACAACAACAGTAGAAAAACCACAAATTCCTAAAACAGACAAGGGTAAAACTCCAGTTGAAGAGCAGGAAGAAGAAGAAGAGAGTTCAAATGAAGAACCAAAGGATGAGGACAAAGACTACCGCAAAACACTGAAGCATCTCAGGCAACAACATGCTGCTACGGAATTTAACCTTCAACAAACTCGTGGCCCTGGAGGTTCCAGTGGTGGTGCACTTACCATACCAATTCATGATACAGTTAATTAACCCGTTAAGCGAACTGGTGCCACCGCTAAGGAATCTACGGAGCAGCAGCAGCAAAACTATGAGGTTCCATTTACTTTTGAGGAAGAAGAAGAAAAGGAAAAGGATGAAAAGATTAGCGATGAAGAAATTGAGGAAGCTACTAGGGAAAGAGCTGAAGAGGAAGCTCAAGCTAAAGAAGAGGCTAGGATAAAAGCTGAAGAATAGGCTAAAGCTAAAAAAGAAGCTGATGCTTATCTCCTAGATAATCCTGAACATAACCCGGAACAAACTTCTGAGCCTCCAAATGACCCAGAGCCTTCTCATGACTCATCTTCGTCTGACTCATCGTCTCATTCAACACCACCACCATCCAAAGATGCCACCACAAGATCCACATCCAAATCGGTTAAGAAACCAACCGATACTTGGGCATCACGGGCTAAGACTAAAATTGTGAAAGCTGTCAGGCAAGTAAGGAAAAGAAACGTGGTCAACTAGAAACTGAATCAGCTGTGATACACGATTTTTCAGGAGAAAGGGAACAGATTCAACAATTTCTAAATAGAGATATCCAAGGGGAAATAGACAAGACTATCAGAGAATATACTCGCAAGTTTCTTCTCGACACCGTCCCTGGAGTGACAAGAGAGATGTTCGCCAGAAAACTCTATCCTAATCTCATGCGATTGGTCAAGCAAACAATGGCATCTACTCCTATTGCAATGCACATCAATCCAGTCCCGCCTACGGTTGTCTCCGATGCAGAATTGATTTCCAAGCTTGTTTTACATATGTCTCAACGATCTGCAACATTTACTTCTGACGAAGCTAAACTATTTGAGGCATTCTTTGGAATATCAACTCAAAACTTCATGCAAAGAGTCAGCTGAAAGGGCTAAGCGACCAAGAGATGACGATTATGCGGACAAGGATTCTGAACTGAAACGCAAGAAGAAAACTAATGAATCATCATCTATGCCTCCACCAACCCAAAGGACCACCACCACTAGAAGATCTCCTCAACATCCTCCTGCTATAGACAAACCTCAGGACTCTGAGTCTCCACCACCAACGGAGAAAACTGGTGATCATTTTGAATACACTGGTGGTGACGATGAGGAGATTCCTGAGCCCCAACAACAACCTCCTTCTTCTACATCAACTAAGCAACCAGCATCATCCTCCAAGCCAAAGAAGAAAAAGTCAACATCAGTTGTATCATGGCTAGATGAAGATGAAACTGAAGAATATGACTGGTTTTCAAAGCTTGTTGATGCAACCCCTCAATTACCGGAAGGCCAAGAACCGGTAAATGGTCGAACTCTGGAGCATGCCAAGTTAATTCAAGAAAAGTTTAAGGTAAAGAAGATGACGAAAGCAGAGTTGAGACGAATCAAGAACGAAGCCTTTCAACTGCTAAAAGACAGCTCCGACAGGGAATTGAAGTCTAATATCATCTCGACAACATTGCACGAGCCATGTCCAACAACATTGATTGGCTCAACCCTGAATCCAACATCGACTTCACCAGACCTAGTAAGGCTCCATACTACACCGACTGGACAAAGCCACTACCAACCATTGGCCGACCTGATCAACCAAAGATTCCCTACCGATATTTCTTCAACAATGACCTGGAATTTCTTCAGCACGGTAGCGATGTAAGCAAGAAATACGCTACTTCACTCACCTTCCCTTTCCCGGCAGCAATCTTCTCCAACAATGTGGCCATCGAGGAAGAAGCCACACATATGTTCGTTGATAATGTGGTTAAGTATGACCTCGATGCTCTATATGGAATTCATCATTGGCCTGAACGAAGAAGAATTTACTACAAATTTCGCCAGTGTACTCAAATCGAAAAAGGAGGTGTACAGTGACCAAAGGATTGTCGCCATAATGCATGTTAGCCTATCTACCAAATGGGACTACTCATTCCTGAAGAAAATCGTAGTCAAACGCCAAGACGAATAGGAATATGACTTTTCTGAAGCGGATTTTCCGAGGTTGTCACTCAATGACATTGAAGATATGTATCTTGCCAAGGTACAAGGACGAATGCGACACTTCTCCATGAACATCCAGCTCTAGTACATCAAGTCATTGCTAATATTCATCAGAAGCATCCTTATCCAGGAACGTGTTGAAGACCTTCAACTTGCTGTGGAATCTTACCAAAAACGTGTTAATATCACCAAACCACAGCTAGACCTTCCCGATATCAACCATCTTGTTCAGTACACCATTCTTACGAAACCAACGTTTGGGGTAGTTTACCGCATTGAACTTCACCGTAACTGCTTCATGACGTGCAAGGAGTTGCACAAGTTTTGTGATCACACTTTAAAGAAGGTTCGGGACGGGTTAGCTTATCGGTTAAAGGAGATTCATGAAGGCATAGGGTCAAAGAAGAGGTGGAATTCTAGGGAAAAGAGGATGCTAAGAAGATCATTACAAGGATTGATGAAAGGTTGTTTCGTCACGATCAGATGAGGACTTTAGAGAGTTTCAGTGGGTGGACGCGTCAAAGCATATCTCTAACAGGCTATCAACGCCCGAAAGAACTCCGGTGTTATTGACGGACTTCCTGGTACTCCTTGATTTGTTTCTTTTATTAATATTTGGATGTGTTGATCTATACTTGACTATGGCTTGTGCACACATAACAAATACAACCCGTACTTGTCAAGAAAGGACCTTGTGGTACGCTTCAGTGCCACAATCCTATAAAAGGAGCGAAAGCTTCTTACTTTTGAGTAAAACTTATCAAAACTTTCACTTTTCAAAGTTTTGCTCAAAAGAACAAGTACTTCCCCTTATGATTTTCAAAACCTCAAAAGTTAACATCACTTGTTGAGGGGGAGTATTTGCTTAAAACTTTGTTCACAAATTATTCTTCATGAAAATCTTCCCACAAAACTCGAAATGGACATATTCGATCTGAAAATTTCATCAAAAATAACATTTATATTCCATTTTTTAGAGGGAGAAAAATTATGTGATAAGAAATATGTTGTGGATTGCTATTGGACCTTCGTGCTAAAGACTTAACCAATGAATTGACGAGCTCTTAAATGTTAGTAACTCGAAAAGACTTGTCCGGGACGGGTAATAATTTCAAGCTAGCTCGCTAGTGATGTAAACGTGTCTCGCAAAGGACTTGTCCTAGTAGAATGTACCATTCGAGAAACTCTTGGTAGACATAAACCTCGACGGGTCAAACCTCCTCACCAAGGAGTGTTTACAACTTCAAGCTGACATAGTCAGTGATGTAACCGTGTATCGCGGGGAATTGTCTATCTTGAGTTGATCAATTCAAATGTGCGCGCTCTTCTCTCACCGTGCATATTTCTGCCAAAATACTTAAGCACGTGTGGAGGGGGAGTATTTCTGCAAAATACAAAACTCTCACAGTGGCACTAAATGTTTTTACTCATAACCACTTTGAGATATTTTCATAAAAATGGTTTTATGGCAACATAGGTTAGTCATGGAGTTATAAGGTGACTAAGGTTAGAAATAACCGTCCTATGATCCGCCAGAGGCGGAGGGATCTACCCAAGGACACCACCAATAGTTAGAAATTTAGAAGTCCTTAGGTATGATTATAAAAGGAGAAAATGAGAATCGGAGAAAGAAGGAGTTGAAGAATTAAAAAGAAAAGTAAAGAAAATGGTGAAAAGAAATAGCCCTCTAGATTATTCAACTTTAGGGCAGACACCGGGTTCAACTCATATGCTACTGGTTGTCACTTGATGACACCGGTATTAAAGATTAAAGTCGTCATGGACCCAGTGACGCATGCACTAAACCTTCTTAGCCACTCAAGTTTCTCTCAACAGAAGCTTGTTTCATTCTCACAGGGAACCTTACGTAAACTATCGGTTTTCTCTTAGAGATTGCTGGTATTGAAGAAGGAGACCCTCTCCCTAGTCTCCGCTTAGGAAAACCAAAGTGCACTATTAAGTCTAGAGCCACGAGATTCATTAAAAGATATCTTAGGAACACTTGACATTTCATCACTTGTCATTCAATAATAAGGACGTAAGTGATAAATTCTAGAATCCATCACAGATCTTATCAATCTATCGAGAACATTTATGAGGGGTTCACAACTGTGATCCTCGGTGATTGAATGGAAACTCCTGCCAGGGTCAACATCAAATAGCCCTGACAGCAGGTCACTTCGGTAACTCCTTGTGGGTTACGCTTAGTGTTCTCTCAAACGGTCTACGTCGGGGTGATGCCGGTGTACCCTCGGGACTCACAGAACCGTAGATGTACTTCGTATATCGTGTTAGCCTTCTTGAGGCCATCGGTTTCGTGAACTTTGCTAGAATGAGAGATATGTCTTCACATTATGTTGTTGACACTCGGTTCGAACTTGTAAGTCTTTGAAATCCCGCTAAGGTGATTCCTTTCAAGAATCGAGTCCTGAATATGTGGGTCATTACTTGAACTTGTTCAATGTAATGCCAATTGTCCCTACGGGATTCTCAAGACCGATTTGCCCGACCAAGGTGAATGGAATCAAGACATTCATCAATAGAACAATTGTAGTAATCAATTCTTTATGAAAAGATTACAATGATCAATTGGTGTTCGTGACTGTATCGGAGATGTGCTGGCGATGGATGCTCAAGGAGGAAGAGATCGTATTGATTCTCGACATGCTCATACTAACAACATCACTAAAGAAGTTCTCTCAAAATCAAAGGCAACTCAAAGTCATAATGATTCTTCATCTAATCAAAGAATCTACAAAGTTATAAAGACTCGAGAACTTCTTCACATCTGGAATTCATTGTCTAATGAGCGTGTGAGCATGTTAGAGAAAGACGTGGAGACGCTGGAGCAACGAAGCTGACCTGTAGCTGACAACAACATACTATCACAACCACCACAAAGAACGAAGAATTTAGGCACTTCTTCTCACAAGAAAGAAGAATGTCAGAAGACGTCAAAGCAACTATTACATCAGCACCAACAACGTTTCAAATTACTTAAGTCATTAATTACCAACACTTAGGGGGAGATTGTTGGAATCACTCCTAAACTATATTTCAAGTGTTTGTAATTAACATGTAATAGGTTGCTTAATTAGGCTTTTATGTTAGTAATTATGGCAAGGCTTATGTAGAAAGCACATAAGCCTTGGCCCAAGCCCATAAGGAAGGAAGGGACTAGATGTGTTGCCCTAGCTCCTCCCTATAAATAATGTTGTAAACTCCCATTTAGGAGTTGGTTGTTCACTTTCATATTACACTTATGCTTATCCTTTCAATATCATCTTAACGTGTGTGTGTAGTGTGCAACCGATCCTTCCTTCATCTATTTCTAACATATTGATGCTTGTGTTATAACATGGTGACCTAACATAGTCTTAACCTATAACCAAGTTGTCACCGCCTACCGTTCATCCAAAGTTCAAGCTTTAAGGTGAAGAAACTGGATCATGATATAACAAGTAGATGTGCTATTAGCGGACGTCATGATGGGCACATTACCTGTTCTCCAACTATTGGCGTAATAATTGCCAACTCAATTCTTCAAATATGACCAAGGTGGCCTCCTCGATGCTTAATCTTTGATGAGCTCCTATCATAGTGCTTATAACATTGCACTTTACAATAAACAATAAACTACATTGTTTTTTTGAATCATAACTTTTTTTTTCTTTTTATACTACAACATAACATCCCCCTTCCCCCCTTTGAGATGAACATATAATGAGAATCTGAGGAGTCTTCAATGATCTTCAAATATAAGTCTTTGACGAAAGCGTGATTTCCGAACCTTTATACTTGAACCTTGAACTTAGGCAAACAATGACTTCCTGATCACAATTTAAGACTACACGGTAGGCTAATGTGAATGGGTGTAATGAAACAATATATATTGGCTTAACAAAATAAAAGAAATGGCTCAGACGGGTGTATCTAGGGGTATCTTGCACTAAAGGTGAGTGCAACAAAAGGGTTTAACATGGGGGTCAAAAAGTCGAGGTGACTAATCGATAGACACACAAGGAAAGGCTATTTGGGTGATAATCTTAAAAATATTGCCTTCTCAATCTGATTATTCCATATACATTAAGCGAACTCAACATACCTCATCTATGGTCTCGAAATGATGCAAAGGCCAAGTTATAAAGTTTACAAGCTACCAGCACACTCATAATTTGGTGGATTTGGGTAAATAAGTGGAAACGGATAAGGCTAATCTCACCATAAAATATCAAGGGTTATAATGTGATCGGCTAAGGTCTAATCTAGTTAGGTTAAGAAAAACATGTCAAAATTTTAAAAATGTCATAATTTTTCAAAATAAACTAGAAAAACGAGGGCAAATAAGTTCAAGTAATAATTCTACTCCCGTCCTCTCACTTGAGATGTACTAAGTCCCTTTTGTACTAAATGTTAAATAAAGGTGAAGAGAAAGTAGAATTAGAGCGAGAACTTCCCTGAAATTCGCTCCTAAAAAGAAAGAAGGCCCACGAAGAAGATCGTGCCTTCGCTTCAGCATCCATGAGCAAACTTCGATCCCTAAAATCACAACTAACCAACAAGCATAATTCTAAAAAGAAAAAGAAAAAAAAAATATACAAAAGAAATCTAACTCACTTTTGTAGGAATCACGGTTGCATTTAGCATATGCAACAAGCCTTTTAAACCACTTGGTGTCCCAAGTGGATGAGTGTAGTCTCGTGAGGGCTTACAGGGAACATACCCACAAAGTTCATTTAAAACTAATACAAGGTTATTGCATTAATACTGGAAAAATTAAGACAGCAGGAGAACTACGACGTAACCCTAAATAGGAGTTACGCCGTAATTGTAGTTAAACCTGGAAATCAGCTACTGAGGATTTGATACGGCGTAGCCATAGAATGAGATTACGCCGTAATGGTTTATAACCTGGAGAGAATCGGCACTGAGGAGATGTTACGGCGTAATCATGAGGATGAGTTACGCCATAGCTTCAGGACAGAACATGTCCCCGCTTTAATCACTTGTGAATTCATCTCCAATTTCTGTAAAAATGTTAAAACACAAAACCCAACAAAAATGAAATAAAAGAAATAAAAAGGATAATTCGGGTTGTCTCCCGAAAGAGCACTTTTCTTTATTACCGAGTCTTTAAGTTAGACTCAAAGCCATGGGGCTAAAAATGTTTGTTTGTCATTTTGAGGATGTGGCAATCTCCACGCTAAATCCATTTGATGAGATTCTCGTCCCGCTTGTAATCCGTGCCAAGCTCTAAGCAACCCAAATAGAAATTTTTAATTTTTTGGTAAGGGTGATTAATCCCGTAGGCTTTGTATTCGTCGCTTACATCAAGGATTGGCCAAGCACGGCTTAATTGCTTCTTTGTCCAGCTTTTAAAGTTTTTTACAGTTCTTGGCATTCTGAAGACTGTTTTATCGTTGCCAATTTTCAACCATACCAGTCATTCCTTTTCATTCCCATCAAGACTAGACAATTCCTGGAAGGGCTTTCCTAAAATTAACATTGGAGAGTCCATCCTCCATGAATTCGCTAGTGTGATCTAATACCACAAAATCGACCAAAAAAGTGTGTATCCCAACAAAAACATGAACATTCGTTGCGATCCCCAGGAAATTATTCCCTTTATATTCCAACTCTTTCACCATAACTTGGTTGTAACAATCTTTTGATATGATGTTCACCGGAGACTTCATGTCAATGAAAGGATGGAAATCGATGAACCCTATTTTACACGAAATTTGAAGGTTATAAGGGTTAGATGATGAATCCGAGTTCCCATATCATAGAACCTAGGTCGATCGATGGCGAAAAAGTTTCTCATGATTGTTGTGCTTGAGGGACCATGTCTATGTCACTAGAAAAATTATCGGGACTAATTCCTAAACTCTGCTCCTCTTCTTCAAAGTTAACGAACACGTCAAAATCTTTTCCTAAAGCAACATCGTTAGGATTTGAAGGAGTCTTTGGAGCTTCACTTAAAAATTCTTCCAAAGCATCACCAAAATCGTCATTATGGTCTATTGCACAAACCTTCTTAGGGATAGACAAAGTTCATTAAGCCTGGGTAGCAATTTATCCATTAGCTTCAATCTTCATCTTCCGAGCAAAAACATCAACTTTTGTGTGAGCAGTTGCAAGTATGGGGCTACCTAGAATGATTGGTATCCTATTATCTTCAAGAATATCCAAGATAACAAAGTCCACCGGGAAAAGGAACTTGCTAATTTTTACTAATACGTTTTCTACAATCCCAAAAGGAGATTGCATGGACCTATCCGCCATTTCGATGTTTATTTTTATCGGATTTAGACTTCCGACTCCCATGCGTAAAAACATTGAATGGGTCATGATGCTAATACTAGCCCCCAGATCAGCCAAGGCATTGCAGATGTTAAGATTGCCAATTAGGAAGGGAGAGTAAAAGAACCCGATCTTTTTCTTTTGTGGCAATTCATTCCTTAAAATTGCGAATCCGGTTCATTTAATTGAACTGACACCGTCTCATCAAGGACACTCTTCTCATCACTTAATTCCTGCAAAACATGAAATTCATTAGTTTTAAGGGAATTAATTAAAGGAACATTTACAGGAAGAGCTTCTATATCATGAAGCGTGAATTTTTCTTCGTTGATCCTTCTTTTGACCTTCTCGGAAGGTAGTTGGCTCCTCGAAACTGCCTTCAATTGTTACTTGAATTGACAATTTCTTCATCCTGCTTATCAAGATAATCAGTAATGGCTTTTGAGCACAAGTCCACTTTTTTTTCTAAGCCTTTGATCCGATCATCGTGAACTCTAAAGGAAGATATAGTGCTCTCAACAAATTCTCTCGTCATTTTTTCTTCCCTCTCATCTCTTTTCTTGGATTCCTCAATGTGTTTAAGAATCATCCTTTCCAAGTTATTTTCTACCTTGGTCCCAAATAAACTTTTCACTTCTTCTACCCTAAAAGCCTCATTCTCATTAGCCCTCTCCAGTCTCCTATTCTCAAACATTTCCCCATAATCATTTTCCTTTTTGGTCATAGTTTTCATTACTTTGTGCTGAAAATTGTCTTTGGACCCATAACCAGTTTCCACATGCCATTTGTAGCAGTGATCAGCAATCCTTCGAATAGATTCCCAAGCCTGGTCGGGTGTCATTCGTGGAATAGGTCTATGTGAATCAAGAATGTTAGTGCAAATATTACGATATTTAATCTATACAGTCTCGTTTGTTTTGATTGATGACAAACATGTAACTTGTAATACATAACGTAAAATATACAAGTTACTTATAATCACACTTTGTCTCAACATACATTCAACACCTCTCGATGACTCAAGTCCTCATATGTTACAACACAGGTTCGTACATGTTTGTTATGTGGCATTATGATCAAACCCATTAACAAATCATTTAGAATGTTTAAAATAAGTTTAGAGTCACTAAGTATTTTAATAGGTTAACCATTCTATTTCGAACCTCATTTTACATTTTGCATTCACAAGTATTTCAAAAGGTAACTAGACATTTTATTAACTAGTTACATAATACATTTTACAAGTTTACTTTGATAAACTTTTTAATATAAAAATGGAAATACATATTACATCATGGCATGCATCATCCTTGAAATCCTTGGAAGATCTCTTGAATATTTTGGATAGATTGTCACTTAATATATCAAATGTGATCTTGGTAAGATATGGCAATATCTTGAAAAGATTTGAAGGAAGATTTTTTAGATTTTCTGTCAGGCACCCACGGCACCAAAATGTATAAAGGGTGGAACCCTTTTAAGGGATCCGTGGTCCGTGGACGCTCCTGTTCCCTTTTGCCTATAAATAGAAGCCCATTGTTTTCTCATTTCTTCACCACTTTAAATAACATCTTCTCCACCTTCTTGCATACATTTAGATCAATCATTAACAATGTAGTAACATACATTAAACACCCTAATGATCAAGATCATAATGCTTCTAACATTCATCTTTGTTGTAAGCATACTCTTTGATCAATCAAGGAAAGCTTGGAGATCTAGCCATCCCCACTCACCACAAGCTGAAGATCTATCACAACAAGTTTAGGGAACTTGTGATCTTCATCATGAAGGCTTCCTATCAATGGAAGATCATTTAGAAGTAGTTATTCATATCCATTAGACATTTGTGTCATGGATTATTAGTGTAGAATATCATTGCATTATCACAACACTTTCACCAAACTAGATTAGATGGTTTATGTGTTTGTGCCATAAAACACAAGGTTTGTTATGTTGGACCATAAAACATAATGGGATTGATTGTACCCTTGTAAAAGAACTCGACATCTAGCTTAGTGTCGGAAATATTGTATAGGCGACGTTAGGTTGGTTCTACCTCGAACTAGAACCCGATATTTAGCTTTGTACCGGAAAACGTGTTTAGCTTTTATTGTAAGGTTTTCTCCTTAGAAGGGAGCTTGTTGATTTAGTGAAGTAACTCTTTCGAGTTGGGTACTTTCGGGAGTGGAGTAGAAAGGAGATCCGTGCCCGAACCACTATAAATCATCGTGTTCGGTTTGCACTTTCCTTTCTTTATGTCTTTACTTTTATACTTGCACTATACTATTGTTTGTGATGCGGTTTGGTGTTCATGATTATGTGACAACTTAGTTTACTATGCTTTATATTAAGTCACAAACAATAATTGGTACTTTCATATTATAACAAGCTTCATAAGCGATTTGATACTAAAGATCTAAAGTTTTTAAACAGTAACGTATTCACCCCCCTCTACGTTTTCACAATTGGTATCACAAGCCACGTAGCTCGTATTCTCAAAACAAATGGTTTTTAAAATAGAGTACGATCCATGTATCAAATTACCATTGAAGCGAAAAATAATATGGAAAATGCTTTGCTTGTTATACTTAGAAATTTTGTTGTTAAATGTAACTTTGTATACAAGCTTGAAGGTTTTCTTGAAAAATAAAATAAAAGTTTGTTGAAAGAACTAGTAAGTATTGTATTGTGTGCTCATAGAAAATTTATAAAGAAATATGATTTTGTGGAAAACTAGAAGGGGGGGGGGTTGAATAGTTTTGCCAATTTTAAGTTGATTTCAAAAACTTTAGATTCGATATTATGTGAAATCGTATGGATGTTGAGAACGTATAGATCTAATGATTATGCAAGCAAATAAATAAAGTTAAGGGATGGAAAAGAGACAACCGATTTATAGTGGTTCGGCTACAAGGTCACCTTCCTTGCCCTACTCCACTCCCGAGTCACCTACTCGAGAGTTCAAGCACTATGTCAACAAACTCCTTCACTTGGCGGAGAAGCCTTCACAACGTTGCTTACACTTTTCTGGTACAAAGCTAGATACGAGAGTCCGTACACGGTGGACCAAACAAACATAACTATTACACAACAAATATGTGAAATATCAAATACAAGATCTTCGCTACAGAAATCTTGTGGAGTGACAAATCAATCAAGGACCCCTTGCTTGGATGACTTGTAGAATGCTCGTGATCTCGCCTTAGAGAAGGACCTATATGAGGATCACAAATAGAAAGAAAGAAGAACAACTCTCTAGATCAAGTGATCTATATGTTAGAAGAGAATGAGAGTGTATGAGAGATTTAGTAAGAAGAGGGGTGAGTTAGAATGAAGAAATGGCTCTCTATTTATAGGCAAATTTCTCCTCTGTTCCACGGATCCCACGGATCCCTTCCACTTGGGATCCGTCTAGTGTAATCCTAGGGATCCGTGGTACGCTCCTCTTTGCCCATGGGTTTTTTGGTTATGGGTCATGGGTTATGGGTTGGTCCATGGGTTTTCTTTAGATTCAATGTATCTAAGTATACATTGTATCAAGTCTTCTTTGGTATGGGTTAAGATCCATGGGTTATGGTCCATGGGTTTTGGTCCATGGGTTATGGTTTTTACCCATCCTAATAAACTATTACAACAAATGCTTAATTATTACATTTTGTATTTAAATGGCTATATGTAAATGCTTTACAAAAATAACATGTATCCTTATAATTATACTTAAGATAACATTACATTTGTTATCAACAAAACACAAAGAGATCGCAAAATATTAATAAACGTTTTTCCGGTTTATTTGTATTAACAATCTCCCCCTTTTTGTTGATGACAAAACATAATGTTATGATGAGTAAAACTTAAGAATAGATGTAAGTTTTGAAAGCCCTAAGTTTTACT
This sequence comes from Chrysanthemum makinoi, assembly GCA_910596185.1. Lineage (NCBI taxonomy): Eukaryota > Viridiplantae > Streptophyta > Magnoliopsida > Asterales > Asteraceae > Chrysanthemum > Chrysanthemum makinoi. Next base: position 148,127,369 of record OU343218.1, read on the forward strand.
TCTTCTCCCCTTTTGTCGAAAACAAAAGTTAACCCTTGAAAGAAATAAACAAACTTCTAACTCCCCCTTGACGGTAGCTCCCCTTGTTTGGGGCGTCAAGTGAAGAAAAATAAAAATCCTACAAAAAGAAAGGTTAGTAACATGCTTATATAATCTTGTGGTTGCCGAGAATCAAGATTGGGAGCCAAGGTATGTAAACAAGGCCTTGTAATAAAACAACAAATTGTAGTGGTATGTATGCCACTTACAAGCATGTAAAATAAGAACAAGACTTGTTCTTGAAAATAACTTCAAAAGAAAAATAATACTAAAAGTAGAAAATAGTAGTAGTGATTCCTTCCATGCTTGCATAAGGTTATGGATGGAGGTTTTGATGAGTAATGGTATTGATGCGATCAAGGATGAGGTTGAGTATGAAACGCATTTCTTCCCTAACTTCTATTGCAATTTCTAGTGACAAATTTCACTGTAGTGGATTGATGCGAAAGGATGTTCACAATGTAAATGATGTGGGTAATGAGTCGAAGTTTTCGGGTTGTTTTGATTTGAGTTAGGCGGAAGTTGTGGTGGAAAAATAGGAAAATATGGATCAATATCCGGAATGTTTGTAAATGGTGGTGGAAAAGAACCTAAATGTTCTTGTAATGTGATGGGAGCTAATGGTGGTGATGTTTCAAGATCTTGAAAGATAGTATTTGGAGATGTGGGTGGTGTTGAAAAGACTATTTCTTTTTGTTTAGGTTGTTTAGATCTTGTTGGAGTCTTAAGGAGTTCCAAAAGAGTGACTTTAGGTGGTGATGAAGTTGGTGTACTTGTTGGTGATGAGGGAGGTGCTATAATGGAAGCATCTTGTGGTGAGTTATTTGTTGAGGATGACCCATTTGAGGTTGGTTTTGCTAAACAACAAGATCGGATACTAATCCGTGCGGATATCCTAGCATTTGATTGTGGTATTTTGGATGGTGGAAGTACAAAGGTTTGGATATCATGATTGTTTGTACTAGATGATTCTCTAAAGGGTTTTGGATGACATGATGAAGTGTGTTTGTGAGAAGGAGATGGAGTATGCAAGCATTTTGGGAGTTCTATATATAGAAAAACAAAGCATTGTAATGAATGCTTGACCCAAAATGTGGATTAAAATCTAATGATTAGATATGAATTCAAGGCATGTGATCATGAGAACACAAGCATTAAAGAGCATACTCCAAAAATGAAACAAATGTGGATTTTTCATCCAAAGTGAAAAAAATAGAAGTTGAAAACAGCTTCTGTTTCACGGATCCCACGGATCCTTCCCTTGAGGGATCCGGCATGAAGGGGGATCTGTGGGTTCTGGTGATTCAGGCAGCACAAAATTTTCCTTTGGAAACATTTTTGCCTAGTGTGTGCCTATATGCAAACTATTTGGAGTTTCGGTTATCTCGACCCCTAAAAGAAATAGAAAATAAACTAGAAGTATAAAACCATCCTATTGAGATAACCCGAAAACACATATTTAGTACACGAGTACGTAATTTTGTGTTATCAATGCTCCTAATTCATTGTTGCTTAAATGAATGTACCCGAAAACACATATTAGTTATGTGTCCCCTTTAGCATTCAAAAGACATGAGATGCAATGAAAATGGGTTTTTACTTTGTATTAATAAAAAAAAAATGATTCGTCCTATTCGTGAGAAATTGCTTTTGTGAAATTGATACGGGAAGGTATCATCCTTTTAGAAAACATTGTGAAAGTAGGTTTTCTTTGAAAATGTGTATATGAAAAAATAAGAAAGCTATAAGTGGAAAACTCATCTTGGGTTTTGAAAATTCCCGTATTGTTTGTGAGTTGTGCGTGAAATAGAAATTCTAGACTCAGAAAGAAGAAGGCTAGTGTTTACATACCTTGTAGAGTCAATTAAGTTACGACGTTTGTTCCATTAGACCAAGACCAAGACGAAGTAGGTTGAATTGTTCCCGCTTCAATGGTTTGGTGAGGACGTCGGCTATGTTGTCTTCGGATGCTACCTTCTCAATAGAGATGTTCCCTTTTTGAACATTGTCTCTTAGGAAGTGATGACGAATCTCTATATGCTTTGTGCGAGAATGCAATACCGGATTCTTGCTTAAGTCGATGGCACCTTTGTTGTCACATAGGATGGCTATGTCGCTTAGATGGATGTCGTAGTCTACTAACGCTTGTTTCATCCATAGTGCTTGTTGGCATGCTTTGCGCGGAGAGCATCGGCTTCGGTTGTTTATATTGCAAGTGCCGTTTGTTTCTTAGAAAACCATGATGTTAAACAACATCCCATAAAAGTACATACCCCACTTGTACTTTTTCTATCAACGTAATCACTGCATGGTCGAATCTGCATATACAATAATTGTTTCTACTCCCGTGCCCTTAGGATACCATAATCCTAATTGTGTTGTACCCTTAATATATCTAAATATCCTTTTTACGGCTTCTAGGTGTGATATTTTAGGGTCTTCTTGAAACCTAGCACATAAGCAAACACTAAACATGATATCCGGCCTACTTGCCGTGGGTAGAGGAGGCTACCTATCATGCCACGATATTTAGTATTATCTACGGATTCTCCGTCTTCATCTTTTGTGAGTTTGGTGTCGGATGACATTGGAGTCCTAATTGGTTTTGACTCTCTAGACGAATTTCTTTAACATATTCTTGATGTATTTAGATTGATTGAAGAAGATACCATCTTCTACTTGTTTTATTTGTAGACCAAGAAAGAAACTAAGTTCTCCCATCATACTCATCTCGAACTCGTCATGCATGATTTTAGAGAAATCATCACACATGTCTTGACAAGTGGATCGGAATATAATATCATCTACATATATTTGTACTATGATTATATGTGACTCTCTTTTCTTAGTAAAAAGTGTGTTGTCAACTAACCCCATGGTGTAGTTGTGTTTAACTAGAAATGACTTGAGTCTATCATACCAAGCTTTTGGAGCTTGTTTAAGACCGTAAAGGGCTTTCTTTAATTTATACACATGTTTGGGTTTTTCAAAATCAATGAAGCCCGGAGGTTGAGCTACATATACTTCTTCATTTATGAAACCATTTAGAAAAGCGCTTTTGACATCCATTTGATAAAGCTTTAGATCATTAGCACAAGCATACACAAGAAGTATTCTTATAGACTCTAATCTAGCCACGGGGGCATAGGTCTCATCAAAGTCTATTCCCTCTTGTTGGTTATACCCTTGAGCAACGAGTCTAGCCTTGTTCCTAGACACTACTCCGTTTGCATCTAATTTGTTTTTATAAACCCATTTGGTTCCTATTATGGTTTGATTACTAGGTGGAGGGACAAGTGTCCAAACATCATTAGAAACAAATTGATTTAGTTCTTCTTGCATAGCCATTACCCAACTTTCATCTTTTATGGCTTCTTGTGTATTCTTAGGTTCTAAGGTTGAAACGAAACAAAACAAGCTACTTTGGTTTTGAACTTGAGACCTTAATGTTTGTTCGTTTAGTTTTCCTATGACTTTATCTACGGGGTGATCTTTGGACTCTTTAATGTTTATTATTTCATCACTTAGAGGTTCTTCTTCTTCACTTATCTTTTTCTTTATTACTATGGCTTCACTTTCTATAATCTCGTCATCGACAAGAGGTGGAGAGGGTTTGGGTGGACTTTCATCAAATTTTATATTTAATGACTCTTCTACCTTCATTGTTTCTTTGTTTAATATGACGTAAGCTTTGCTATTTGGCGAGTAAGATTTAGGATCAAATTTTGTAAGGTAATCTTTAGTGTTAAGAATAAAACATTTACTACCAAAGACTCTAAAGTGATTTAACGTAGGCTTTTTGCCTCGAAGTAACTCATATGGAGTTTTTCCTAAGATTGGTCTAATCAAGACTCGATTGAGTATATACGTTGAAGTATCAACGGCATTACACCAAAATTTTGAGGTATGGATTGTTCATTAAGCATGGTTCGACTCATTTCTTGTAGAGTTCTATTCTTTCTTTCTACTACCCCATTCGATTGTGGAGTGGAGCCAGAAGTTGTGAGTAATACCATTAGTGTCACAAAAAGCTCCGAATTGCACTTCATTATCGAATTCCTACCATGATCCGTCCTAATAGACACTATGGGACTTCCTAGTTGTCTTTGGATCTTTTTGCTTAATATTTCAAAATAGTTAAAGGTTCCGTTTTGTTCTTTAAAAATTTTGTCCATGTATACCTAGAGTAGTCATCCACTATTACCAAAGTGTAGTAGTTGCCTCCATAACTTTGGATAGCGGATGGACCAAATAAATCCATATGTAGTAATTCTAGACACCTAGTTGTGGACACCATGTTTTTAGCTTTATGACTCGAATGAGCTTGTTTTCCTACATTACAAGCATCACAAAAAATGATGTTCATATTTTAACTTAGGTAGATCTCTTACTAGATCTTTGGATGATAGCGATTGAAGAAGTCGCATGTTGCGTGACCCAATCTTCGATGCCATAAGGTCGAAGTATCATCCATAGAGGTAAGACATAGTTTGTCTTTAGGTTCATTACCGATTTTAATGACATAGACTCCATGTTTCCTAATTCCTCTTCCTATGGTTATGCCATTTTTAAGTATCTTACTACCGGTTTTGGTAAAAGTACATTGCACTTTTTATCACATATTTGTCCTATACTTAAGAGATTAAAGTTTAGGTTTTCTACGTGACACACATCGTTAATGGTTAGAGATTTGTTAGAAATCGTACCTTTACCGATGATTCTACTTTGCTATTTCCAAACACCACATTACCTCCATTAATGGATTCATATGTGGAGAATAGATCCCTATTGTCGGTCATGTGCCTTGTGCACCCGCTATCCTTGACCCATTCATCGGGGTCTAGGTCGACTTTAAGCACACCTAAAACAATAATAAACTCAAAAGTTTGGTCCCCATTTGTTCATGGGTCCATTGGTGTTAAACATTCCATTCATGTTAGACATGTATGGATAAGATGAGTATGCATTCCATGGAGCAAAGTTTTGAAAAGGAAAACCGTTTGCATGTTTTGATTCCATCCCATTTGATGGTTACTTTTCGGGTAAACGTTATTAGGTCTCCTAAATGAGTTAGGTTTTGAAAAGATGGATCTTTGTTTCTTGCAAAAGTAGGATTATATTTTGGAGGTGGTTGTCTAGTGGTGACATGATTTGGTTTCTTCCTATTAACTATAACAAACTCAGTTCTAGATGAAGAAGCTACGTTATTACATGTTGCTACAGCCAGATCCACGGATCCCTTTCGTACACTAGCCGGTTCCTTTTGGGGATCCGTGGGATCCGCCACAACAGGGTTAATTTGGTTTTCTAGTTCCTTAAATAATTTTGTTTCTTTACTTTCACTAGTTGATGGATCAAGTTGTTGACTACCTAGACCCTTTTGATTGTTACCGGTTTTAACGCTATCGAGTATTGTATCTAAAGTGTTCGTGCTCATTCTAGCAATTTTAGAATCTAAGTGATCCACTAGTGTTTGAAGTTGAACGCAAAGTTCACATTCACCACTTGCTATTTTACCCTTTTCTAAACATTTTAGTTTAGCTTTCAATTCTATGACTTCTTTATCTAAACGTTGATTTTGACTCTTTAAAAGCTTGTTTTTGTTAATTAGTTTTAAGCTAATATTGCATAGTTTGTCATATTCATTATGCAATGAGTCGCCATCAAGTGATGAACTACTATAGTATTCGTGACATACCTCGTCATTTGCCATGAGACAAATTTCTTCGTCCTCTTCGTCGCTCATTCCCCACGTGCCGCTCACGAACGCCTTTTGATCATCCCGTTGGGAAACTTACTAATAAAGTGGTTTGGGTCCCCACACTTAAAGCAAGTACGATCATCCTTTGGCTTCTCGTCCTCTTTGCTTTTCCGAAAGCCTTTCTTATCGTCATACGGTTGTTTGACGTATCTTCCTTTCTTCTAAAGAACTTTTTAAAGTCCATTACCGCCATAGCGTACTCTTCGTCGTCACTACTCGAAGAGGAGTTCTCCTCATCGCTCGAAGCCTTTTTGGCTTTAAGGGCAAGAGATTTGTGTTTCTCTTTCACCTTTGTAGCTTCGGAATCTTTAGCAAGGAAAAGCTCGTAGACTTTTAGGTTGCCTATGAGTTCATCGAGGGTGAGGATTGTCAAATCTTTTGACTCTTCGATCGCCGTTACCTTGGATCTCCACTTCTATGGAAGTGCCCTTAGATATCTCCTAACATGGTTACGGCTAGAAAAAGATTCATCAAGTGCTTGTAAAGATGTAATAATAGTATTAAAGTTAGCAAATGAATGATCTATAGTTTCCTCATCCGATATTGAAAATTGTTCATATTGTTGAACAAATAAATCAATTTTATTATTTTTAACTTGTTGGTTGCCTTGATGAGTTACAACTAAAGAATTCCAAATTTCTTTAGAGGTTTTAAGCATAGAAATTCTTTCAATTTCCTTTTTGGGTAAAGCATTATATAAAACCATTTTTGCTTCACTATTTTTAGAAAGCTTTTTCTTCATTTCATCGTTTAGTTTATCATGAGGTATGTGAACTAAATTTCCTTTATCATCATTTGAGGTAGCCTCAAAATCACCTTCAACAATAATGTACCAAAGATCAATATCTTTAGACTTCACATATGTTTCGAATCTATTTTTCCAATACATAAAACCATTAGTTTCAAGTAGTGGTGGTCGTTGCATAGATTGCCCTTCCTTATAATTTTCAGAACCCATAGTTATCGAAAAGTTTTTAAAATACAATTTTATTTAAAACTTTTATAAACTTAGCTCTTGATGCCAATTGTGGAAAACTAGAAGGGGGTTGAATAGTTTTTTGATTTTAAGTTGATTTAAAAACTTTAGATTCGATATTATGTGAAATCGTATGGATGTTGAGAACGTATAGATCTAATGATAATGCAAGCAAATAAATAAAGTTAAGGGATGGAAAAGACACAACCGATTTATAGTGGTTCGGCTACAAGGTCACCTTCCTTGCCCTACTCCACTCCCCGAGTCACCTACTTTAGAGTTCAAGCACTATGTCAACAAACTCCTTCACTTGGCGGAGAAGCCTTCACAACGTTGCTTACACTTTTTCCGGTACAAAGCTAGATACCGAGTCCGTAGCACGGTGGACCAAACCAACACAACTATTACACAACAAATATGTGAAATATCAAATACAAGATCTTCGCTACAGAAATCTTGCGGAGTGACAAATCAATCAAGGACCCCTTGCTTGGATGACTTGTAGAATGCTCGTGATCTCGCCTTAGGGAAGGACCTATATGAGGATCACAAATAGAAAGAAAGAAGAACAACTCTCTAGATCAAGTGATCTATATGTTAGAAGAGAATGAGAGTGTATGAGAGATTTAGTAAGAAGAGGGGTGAGTTAGAATGAAGAAATGGCTCTCTATTTATAGGCAAATTTCTCCTCTGTTCCACGGATCCCACGGATCCCTTCCACTTGGGATCCGTCTAGTGTAATCCTAGGGATCCGTGGTACGCTCCTCTTTGCCCATGGGTTTTTTGGTTATGGGTCATGGGTTATGGGTTGGTCCATGGGTTTTCTTTAGATTCAATGTATCTAAGTATACATTGTATCAAGTCTTCTTAGGTATGGGTTAAGATCCATGGGTTATGGTTTTTACCCATCCTAATAAACTATTACAACAAATGCTTAATTATTACATTTTTGTATTTAAATGGCTATATGTAAATGCTTTACAAAAATAACATGTATCCTTATAATTATACTTAAGATAACATTATATTTGTTATCAACAAAACACAAAGAGATCGTAAAATATTAATAAACGTTTTACACGGTTTATTTGTATTAACAGATTTTAAAGGAGTGTTTGGGATAACTATAAATCTAGTTGAAAAATCACCTCAGTAAATGTTTAAGATAAGTTACATAAGTAGATATGTTGTTAAATATGTGTATTATATGTTTTCTATGAAATCTAGTAAGTCACACACGTTTTCTATATATCAAATACTAGTTTTGGTGAATGCGTCTCAGGAGGACCATGGCACCAAATCTTATAAAGGGCGGATCCCTTTATTTGGTTAAAGTGGAATCAAATCGTCTCAAAGTATGCAGTTTTTAGGCAACTTCAAAAATCATAACTAATTAACTTACGTAAGTCCGTCGAGTTGAGTCACTCGTTTTAAAGGGAATTGATTCTACTTTCACTTAAAAATACTTTCATGGCCTGAGTCTAATTTTAAATAAGTAAAATGGACCAAATACTACAGTATGTCTAAAATATTAAGTTTCGCTTTAACATAAAAACTCAAAATTTTGAATCAAACAATTTAAGTTGGTATTCTTAGAACTTTGATACAACTTCTTTTGAAACTAATTAATTTGGTAATATATTTAAAGGAAACTAATCAAGCTTGGTATACATCGTCATATTTAGCATAAAATGACCAGAAAAGTGTCTTTCTTGTTATGCTATGCTAAATAACCACTTGTTTATGTTGTTTGCATTTATGTTGCTTGCTTATTTTTAAATTGTTGTTTACACTTGTTTGTTTGCATAATATAAATGTCAATCTTGCCATGTTATTTATTAAACTTGTTTGATGATATCCTGTGTATGCACAATAGGATATTTTCTAGATTTTGTGCACTAAGTTGGAAAATTGTTTTACCATCGCTTGTAGAATTAGATCACTTTCTTTGCATAGGTTATACTAACATCTCACATAACTTATGAAATGTTACTGCTTAACAGCAATGAGTACTAACTAAATTAAGTACTTTGAAAAATGGAGGTTTTAAGAGAGTGTTTGGTACAAGGACAAAAACAATGTTGTATGATGTAATTTATGTGTTTTCGCTTCGTAGGATGATAAAATAACTTAAAACATTGATGTATGCTAACCGGTTCATGCAGGGGGATAACACGCGGGTGTTATCAAATTTTACCCATTTTCACTTATATGTGAAAATCGTTAGCCCTTGGTCAAAGTCTATGCTCCACTATGTTTGTATATGTTTTTTTGACTTTTCCTAACTAGAAATGATTAATGTCACATGTTTCAAGCAAAAATTGAGGTTTTGGAACTCCCCGACACCTAAAAATAGGTCGTGAAGTTTTAAATTGTCCATGGATTAAACGGCACCAAAAATTTGGTACCGTCATTTATGCATTTTGGTGCCGTTCAAATACAGGCGGACCAGGCGGCACCAAATTAAGGGTTCCTTTTGTGCAAAAATTGGTGCCGTGGATTCTGGGTAAGTTGTTTAATGTTACTAAATCCCGCAATCTAATTTGCCAAATTTAGTTTCCAGGATAGTTGTTAATACATATCTTTCATATCTCATTCAACACATCCTCAATGGATTAACTTAGGATGTTTGACATGATCTTAAAACATTCCATCTCATTAGAAACTACAATCTTTGTATGGATTAACCTCAAATAAGCAACTTAAGAAACCACTAGGATTAGCATTCGATCTTGTTGCTTCATTACCTTGAACTCCTCATCTCAGGACTCATTACCTCTCAACATCTCATCACCCATTCAAGATGTGAACTTTCTAAACAGTACTCCAACTTCACCAACAAAATAACCCCCATCATCAAAACACCTTCACTACCAAAGTCTCCAAAACTTGTACTTTGTGCAAACACCACCAACATCTCCCTCACCCGTTTGGATGACTTAGATGACTTACCGAGACTAACAAATCTGGACTCATTACTTGCAAAGATATCATACATAAGCCTATCATATGACTATAGATATTGTTTTGTATCTACATGTATTGCCTCACTTGGTTAACATGAAAATAATGTGTCATCCTTCAAGGCGATAAGTATTTACATAGAGTCATAACTCACACGTATGTTAAAGACATACTATCAAGTCTTGTTATCCTTGAGTTCAATCTAAGCTTTATAATCTCAACAAATTAGGATTGACAACTTAAGTATTTCATCCGAAATATTCAAGTATATGCGACTTGCAATTGTAGTCATTAAAAGTCATATCCGAAAAATCAACACCCAAGTATTTTAAAAACACATGTTGAAACACTTATCCAAAACAAACAACCCACGGTGCTACTTATTCCTCTTTGACACCTACTATCCCTCTTCCATCTTTTGGCACCATTAAGCGTATTGCTCATGAACTTCCAAGAGCATCCTTAAATCAAACGTGCCTTTTCAAGGTGAACCTATACCTCAGGCCCTAAGCTTCATAACTTCAAGCACTTCACCCACTAGTTGTAGCAACCAATGAACCATAAGAATTGGTATCCGTACTTTTTGTGTTCAACATCTATGGACAAATAATCAACCTAAGTACTCCCATAGCACAACAAACCCCTACATCACCACATCCTTAGTTAGACACACTAGAAGACCTACCAGCTAGATCAATCAATCCACCATCCTTACCATCATTTGAATTCGTTGAGTGTATTTGTGTCCAACACTTGTACTGAATCAAATGCACGTTTGAACAAACTCGAACATCCTTTCTCACATATAAGGACTTAGATAATTCATTATGGATAGAACCTCAACTATCAAATAAGCATGGTGCTCTTGGTAATTGTTGTCAAATTCCACTAGGTATAAGTAGTACTACCTTCACAAATTATCAAAGTATTAGTAATACTTTGTCGTTAAACTTATGCATAAATTTCGTTAAACCTCAAATCAACATTTCAACAACATATGTTAAAATTCAATCTCAAAGCCAACATCATACACCCCAAGCAACAATGACTCTTGAGGAGTATACATAAGAAACTTGAGTGAATTCATCTTGTCATCATCTAGTGAATATAATCTTGAGACCAAGTTTATTTAGATGGGACTATCCGATTCAAACACTTTGGCTTCATATCTTCATTTAAGAAAACATGATGTTTTGAAAAACATTATGCCTAAGAAATCATGCGTTAAAGTTTTCATCTTGTTAAAAGGATATTGTATATCCTATTCGTTATTCTCTCCTTGCAACATAAATGGTTGTGTTACAAAGAGATTTCATGGCTAAATGATCTTGAAACGAACAAGTTCTATGAACTAGCATATCCAATTCATCTTGTCATACTTATTTTCATAAGGATGATAACTTTATCCCATGTGATAATCTCATTTGTTGAAAGATACTATTTGTATCCATTTCCTTTCAACTGCATCATAACCTAACCTTGCTCAAACCTTGTGCACATCCAAGGTTAAAAGTACACATCTCTAGAACATACACATGATCTATTGAAGTTAGTAACCTTTTTAGATTCTTGTCAAATAAAGTTCCAAAGAGCTCTCTTGAGAACATTCTTAATTTAACATATTCCATTCCCTAGTCTTAGATAATCAAATCACTTTTAAAGTATACACTTCAACATAAAAGATGTCATCCATTAGATCATACAATTAGCTATGTAATTTGAACAACCTTAGATTCTAAACACAAGATTAAAACATATTGTTTATCAACACATCATTGTTAAAATTCATGTGTATAACATGACATCTTCATCACCTTAGTTATATTGCATATTAGTTGTGTCACATTAAGCCAAGTATTGGTAAACTATCATCTTTTATGCACTTTAATAGGCAAAAGTAGGAGTTCCCATCTTTCTAACATGAGAATGACTATTGGAGAACCTATTGCACTAGAAACTCAATTTGACCTAACGGTTGAATTGCTTCACAGAGAAGTTGGGTATGTGGAATCACCCGTAAAATGGTCGTGTTTAGCCTTAATTGAGCACCGTAATGTAGTCTCATATTCATTATCCAACTTGAAAAATCTGTTTTCCTATACTTGCCTAAAGTAAGTGTTAAAACATTGATAGTTTGTCTGCCTAGGAATACTAATCAAACAAGTAGTATATATGACTTTTCTTTTTAAAACCACTTGCATTGCACTTACATGTGTTGATTACATGTTCTTGTTTGATCCGATAAGTTGATTTGACATTATCTTAGTGTTTGATAACTAGTCAAATGTGCTTAAACCTT
>OU343218.1:148139507-148181911 GCA_910596185.1 Chrysanthemum makinoi
AGAATTGTTCGCTTGCATTGCCGTGAGACTAGCCTTCTTCCAAGATATTATATCCACCAGCTATGGATCTTCTATCATAATTATCACCGTGATAGTCACTATCCGAAAAAGCTTCTGTGAAAAGGTGACTCTTTTAGGATACCACAACCCCAACTTAAGTTGTTGTTTCAAATAACGAAAAATTCTTTTAATGCATTCATGTAGAGATCTTTGGTAGACTTGATATCTTGCACATGTAACAAACTGCAAACATGATATCAGCCCGGATGCAAGAAGATACATAAGAGAGCCAATCATTGATCTATAAAGCTTGATCAACAGGTGTCCATCTTCATCTTTGCCCAAGGAATTGATAGATTTAATAGGTGTAGTAACCAAAGTTTCATATCATCAAAATTGAATTTCTTAAGTATGTCAAGAATACTTGTCTTTGACTGATAAAAATACCTTCCTTGACTGCTTAACCTTGAAGTCCTAAAAGAAAGTCAACTCTCCCATTGAACTCATTTGAAATTCTTCTCGCATCACCAAACTCCTAACCATGGACTGCTTGGTAGCCCCAAAGATGATATCATCAAATATAAACTTGAACTAACATGATATCTTTTCTTGTCTCTTGATAAACAAAGTCTTGTCAATAGCTCCCTCGTATCCATGTTGCAATAAGAATGTGGAGAGTCTCTCATACCAAGCTCTAGGTGCCCGATGAAGGCCATAAAGAGCCTTAACAACCTTGTAGACTTTGTTTGGATGTTTGGGATCTTCAAAACCAGGAGGTTGTTTGATATAAACTTCCTCTGTAATCTTGCCATATAAAAAGGCACTTTTGACATCCATCCGGTAAACTTGAAAGCCCATATAAGAAGCAAAGGCAAGAAATATTCTAATAGCTTCTATTCTTGCTAACAGAGCAAATACCTCATCATAATCTATCCCTTCCTCCTGTCTATAACCCTGAGCAACTAACCTTGCCTTGTTTTTGATAACATTACCTCTTTAATCTCTTTAACTCTAAAACCCACCTGGTTCCAATAACTCTCTTCCCATCCGGAAGATCACATAAAACCCAAACTTCTTGAAGTTTAAATTGAAGAAGTTCTTCCCTGATAGCTTCAACCCAGCTTTCTTTAGTCAAAGCTTGAGCAATATTCTGGGTTCTTCGAGAGAAAAACAAGTAAATAGACATGTTTGATGGTCCTTATGATTCAGCCTATTTTTTTTATACACAAAGCTAAGTAAAGCATTGTGAGGTTCTAGAAACCCTTAGCTTTGTGTCTAGTCAAGACTCCGTAGTAGAAGGACCAATGATTTGATCGTGAAGGATGATCCTTATGAGTTCTTAAGTTTGGAGACCGTGGAACTTCATAATTATCATCTAAATTAGTAACATCAAGACCTTCATTGGAATTTGAAAAATACCTTCATCTTCAAATTCATCATCAGATCTTCTAATCCGTGCATGGTAGGATCATTTATCAACAAAGTAATCATTAACTGGGTGCAGCATTTTTGTTCAAAAGTACTTGTCCAAAGTACTGCGAGTACTGCTGCCTTTGTTCTTCTTTCTTTGCCTCTTCATAAGCTCTCCTTGTTCATCGTAAGAATGTGCTAAAACATCTGAAGAAGCATCTCATTAGTTCCTCTTGAATAGATTGATCCTCGCCATAAAGAAGATTTAAAACAACATTCTTTGTTTTGGAACTTCAGCATTTGTTTTGAACTAACAGGATCTTTATCGAACATCGCAGGTCTAATATGAACCTATGAACCACATATTGTAAATCTTCTCCACTGTGCACTGGTTGATTCTTCTCTAACAAAAACATAGTTCATAAGGAGTTAAAACCTCAAGATCAAACATCCAATCAGGACCTTTACCTTTCTCATTGGCCTGATCTTCTAAAAACTCAACATGAAGACAATCTTGAACCTTCTAGAACTTGTTGTATACTCTAAAGCCCTTACAAGTTAGTGAATAACCCAATAAGTATCCTTCTTCCGACTTGCCATCAAACTTCCCCCATTATCAATAGTTTAAAATAGTAAGAGGGCATCCAAAAAGGTTTCATAAAACGAATGTTGGGTTTAGTGCCCATCAGCAATTCATATGGTGTCTTCATCTGTGGTTTAGTAATTGAGACTCATATATACATAACAAAAGCATTCTTACAGCCTTCTAACCTGAATAGGTAGTGAGAATCTACAACATTGTTTTGCCGCTTCAATCAAATCTTCCTTTCTTCGCAACACCATTCTCGTTGTGGTGTTCTTGCAATACTAAACTCCCTTTTATGCCTTTGTTTGCACAAAATTCATCCATAAGTTTGTTCTTGAATTCAGCCCCATTGTCACATCTAATACCTCTAACCTTGAGTCTCAATTGGTTTTTAAGAGCAAAATAATCATGTCTGGATAGCATCAAAAGTATCATCTTTAAAACCCAAAAAGAAAACCTAACTGAATCTACTACAATCATCAAGAACAACCAAATAAGTTTTTTTCTTATTTAAACTTGCCACGTGAGACAGTCTAAATAAATCCATATGTACGCTCCAATGGTTCTAATAGTTCTCTCCTCAAGCTTCTTGCAGAAGCTTTGTGTTGTTTACCCTTCTGCATGCCAAGCATGATTGTTCATTCTGTAAGTCTTTGAAGGTAAACCTCTAACTAAATTGCTTTGACCGCTTTGTTGATGTTCTTGAAATTAACATGGCCCAATCTTCTATGCCATTGATGTGCCTCTTCGGATGTTGCTTTAGCCACAAAACATGTGCTCACATAAGAATGTAGACTCGTCATGTCTAAACTATACACATCATTTGTCCTTGGTACTCTGAGTACTACCAAGTCATCATCAACAGGTTTAAAGTCGAGGAAAGGATGAGACATTCTCGTGTCAGTGAATAACACAGGATGCTTTTATCACAAATTTGAGAGACCAACAAGTTGAACTTAGCTCCTTCACATATCTAACATTCTCAAAATCACATTCTTCCAAGCTTTAATTGTTCCATTCCCAGTAATCCTTCCTCCATTGGGATCATTCCCAAATGCAACTTTTCCTCCACTATCTCCTAAAATCGACAGATCTCTTTTGTCTCCTGTCATACTTCCGTGAGCAACCACTATCCACATAAGATGATTTTTAAGCTCCTCTTCGGTTGCCTCAAGCATAAAGAAAGAGTTAGAACTTTTAGGAACCCGCCATTCTGACTTGTGTTCCCCTTGTGGAGTTACAAACTCAAATTCTTTGAGTATGTAATTCCCACTATCCTTCAAATGATGATCCAAAATTATTTGATTTTTAGCACGTGAATTTTCAAACTTTCTCGTTTTTCAACAAAAATCTCTTTGTCTGTCATCACAAAAACATCTGATTCACTTTTAGTTGAAAGTACTCATGTCCCTCTCCTAAAGATTACTTTCCTTTTAACCCATTCTGTTTTAACACTTGGTTCCTCCGATCTAAATCTCCTATGTGAATTGGAATACCTTCTAGGTTGATAGTGAGATTGCCTAGAATTTCTATGCCAAGTATTGTGATCAGTACCTTGTTTTGTCTCGAGCAAGACTTTGAGAAAGTATTTGGGCAGAGTTAACAGATTCTTTGGAAAGTAATCGCGGAGATATGAAGGCTTTGAAAAGGTTTTCGCTGCAGGGTATTATGATCTGGTGAGAATTTCTCGTGATTGACCCTATTTGAATTATTCCAAACCGTTTGTACTTTTAGGTTTCTGGTTAAGGTCCGTTCTTTGGAAATTTTTAAGGTATTTTGAGTGATGTTCACAATCCTTAATTAGATGAGTAGGACTGAAACACAAAACACGCCGACCCATAACACAAAGTGACATCTTCGATGTCTATGCCCAAAATTATTTTGCCTTCTTGGTGAGTGATTAAACTTGTTTTGACCAAAATTATCCCAAAAAGGTTTTAGCATCGTTTTGAAAAGGTTTGAAGAAGGTATCGCTTGTGAGCAAAGACTTTGATTTAAAGGTACCGCTGATTTTTAACAACGTTTTAACAGTTCTTGGTGTTTCGCACCTAGATTTAGCAATTAGCTTTTTCCTAAACTCTAGACTGTCTACTCCAAAACGAGAAACATCGAGCCTAAGGGGTTGATGAATGCCTGTAGGATGTGGAAAATCATGATAATCATTAGGTTTCTTATATGCAGGAGGTGAGTCACTTATTGAACCATCATTACTAGATGTATCTACATAATTAATGAGTTCTTCATCACTAGTGGTTATATCCTCATACTCACCTTCATCCCGATTACTAGATTGGTTTTCTTCTATCTTACTAAAATCCATTCCAAAACCTAATCCAGCTTTTAAGATAAGCTCTTTCTTGTTTTTGAACATAAGAAACATGTGACAACCTTACTTCACCCCAAGAAACTTAGCTAACAAATCATCTCTTTCCTTAGTTAATTTCTCAATTTCAGAATTTTACAGCTTTTAATTTCCATTCACTACGTTTTAACTGGTAATCCTGTTGTTCATATTTTTCACCCCAAGCTACTTCATTAGTTTCATGTGCTAAAATTTTGGCTTCCATAGATTCTAAGGTTATTTGATAACCTCGCTACCTCACCTACCTTAACACAATTATTTCTCTCAATCACATAACTGCTAAGCAATTTATGATAAAAATCATAGCAATTTGAGCATACCTCGTAGATAGAGATTGATTTGGTGCAGTAGCCACCAATGCGAGTTGAACAGGATCATCTTCACTTTCCTTGCTCCGATCAAATCCTCCAAGCCATCATCGATTCCAAAGCAAAGATGTTCAGATTCTTCATCAAAAGCAAAGACTCCAATTCAATGCTTCCACCGTGTCTTCAACTGCATCTTCCATCGCTACTACGAAGTAAGTCAGGTTCATCATCAAATTTCTTCACTCCCAACAACTTCGATAACTTCTGAGCAACCAAAGCCTTTGTTTCAAGAATGGGAATTTCCTTAAGCTCAAGTTTTGGCTTTTCGAGTCCTTCCGCTTGCTTGATACTTAGCAAAACCGACCCTTGCAAAGTGACCAGTATTTTGACAATTGAAACATTCAATTTTAGATTTGTCAAAAGTTATGCCCCTCGCTTTGGTTTGAAATCAATGCTTTTGCCCTGCCTTCTTCATGTACTTTTTGATTCTCATAGGATCATAGCAACTCACACCGATATCAATTTCTTCAAGTGCATCTTCTTCAACTGGCTAGATCTTCTTCATAAGTGACAGGTAAACTAGCTAGTTGTGCAAAGAAGGAGCACATAACTCATCCGAGGCCATAGTGGTAGTTCAAGGGCCTGCCAACATAAGAGGGGTGTATAGACAACAAAGATTTGAGAAACAAGATTTTTAGGAGAAGCAGTGACTTTTCGAAGTACCGGCCTTCTTTTCGATGATAGAAAAGCAATATGCGGAGACTTAGAACTTGTTTGACCACTCATCTCATGCTCATACACCTTAAGTTGATGATATAAATCATCAAAGTCCATGACATCCAAACCTTGTTGTCCCTCGATCATTGTAGCAATCACATGCCATTGAAGATGGCAAACTCTTAGAAACTTCAAATTAGCATCTTCAACTGAGCACTTCTGCCTTTGTATAGCTCCAACATGTTCGTGATTCTGAACCTATCATATGCAAAGATCAAGACTCTCTTTCACCAACCGTGAAAGTTTCAAACTGTTGTTTTAGCAAATTTCAGGCATCTTTTGTGAGGCTTCATTCCCTCCAAATTGGTCTCAGAGTTCCAGAGTCGCTAGTAGCATCTTTAGCATTATGAAATTTGAGAAGATGACTATCTGGAATGGCAGATAAGAGAATATTGAGTGCCTTCTCTTGATTCCTTAAGGTTGTCGCCGGTAATATCGGTTTAGGTGCCTTTGGTTGTCCAGAATATCAATGGGGTCTCAACATAACTTCATTCCCATTCACAATAACATTCCAAAGAGCTTGGTCAGAATGTAATAAAAATGCCTCATCTTCATGCACCAGAGATCATATTCTCCTTCTTGATTATTGGAATTCGAGGAGGTGATTGAGGGTGGTGGACAAATTCACGACATCTTGAATATAGTTGAAGTAGGGTCTCTTCCTAGTCAGAGTTTCCACACAAGCTCTTATACCACTTGTTGGATCGATATACTTTAATCAAACTATCTTAACTAGCTTGTTAAGGTTTAATAACCTGGATAAATCCTAAGTTATTAACAAAGAAACCTTGAGCAATCTTTATTAAGTCTGTGAATTTACTTAACAAAGCTAAGAAGAATAACCTTTTATTATAAACTCTAAATCGCTTATTATGCGTATACTCTAATACAACACTAAGATAATCGAACTTTTCTCTAAAACACTAATTCGTAAACTCTAAAACTCTTTTTTGAAATCGCACCTCTAATGCCAATCTAGGAGTCCTTTTATAGGCTCAAGGATATCCTAGTCGGTTTACAATTGATAACCTTATACGACAAGTAATCTAAACATAGAATACAATTCTTTCCATAAACTAATATAGCTTCTTTTGTTCTTGCATGACTTTGACTTCATATGCGATCCTTTGACTTTGTCTTTAATAAGATACTTTGAGTCTTTAACTTCTTCCAAACTTTGCGGCTTACGATTACTTTGATATCTTGAAGACTTTCATATCAACAAAACCAACAAGGGTCTATGTTATTGGTCTAAAATGGATTTGGAAAACAAGTTGGATCCGAAGTACGGTTGGTGGCTAAGGGTTATAGACAAGAAGAGGGATTGATTTCAAGAATCATTCGCGACCGGTTGCTAGACTTGAGGCTATCGATTTTTCCGGCATTTCGGCTCACATGAACATCATGGTCTATCGATGGATGTCAAAACCCGCTTCAATGGTCAATCAAGGAAACGGTATATGTCACTCGTAGGAAGAATTTGTTGATCCAGAGTTCCCCAAATCACATCTTCAAACTCAAAAAGGCTCTTTACGGTCTCAAACAAGCTCCTCAGCGCGGTGGTATGATAAGTTATCATCCTTTCTCATTGCCAATAATTTGACTAAAGGTTCGGTCGACCTAACACTTTTCATTCAATATCACGGGCTCACATTTTAATCGTTCAAATCTATGTGGATGACATCATTTTTGGGTCAACACATAAAAAGTACTCAAACGAATTTTCAAAACTTATGAAGAAACATTTTGAAATGTCCATGATGGGTAAACTTACATTCTTTCTAGGATTGCAAGTTCATCAATCACCCCGTGGTATTTTCCTTAGTCACCCAAATATGCTCTTGAAATATTAAACAAACATGGAATGACAAGTTATGATACCTATGCAACACCAATGGCACACACCAAGAAACTGGGCGATTTGCATGGAAATTGGTTGACCTACCAAATACCGAAGTATTATTGGGTCTCTCATGTATCTAATAGCGAGACCGACATTGTATTTCTTTGTATATCTTTGCTCCGTTATCGCGCGACCAACCTGAAACTCACCTCTCTGAGGCTAAAAGAATCCTCCGATACATCAAGGGAACCATTAACTTGGGAATCTGGTATTCGAAGGATTCTGTTTTTGAACTAATAGCTTTTTGACGGCCGATCACGCAGGTTGCTTAGATTCTCGAGAAAAGTACTTCGTGAGCTCTACAATTTCTTGGTGATAAACCGGTGTCATGGCAATCGAAGAAGCGAGTTGTACATCGATGTCCTCAACCAAAGCAGAATATGTAGCCATGTCGCTCAAGTCATTTGGATGAGAACACAACTCAAAGACTATGGTTACGTATTTGACAATCCGATGTAACTGCAACAATCGAAGTGCTATTGCGATCTCGTGCAACTCCGTCCAACACTCGAAGTCTAAGCACATCGATCTTCGATATCATTTCATCAAAGAGCATGTGGAAAAGGGTATCGTTGAATTTTATTTTGTGGGTACTGAATATCAAATGGCAGACCTTCTCACCAAAGCCTTAGCTCCTGCTAGGTTTACTGAATTGGTCCACCGGATTGGTATGAGGTGTTTGACTCCAGAGGAACTAGACGAACTTTTAAAATAATCTTAAAACCAGTCAAACACCAAAACCTCTTTTGTATATAAATTTTTCAAAAACAAAATTAGAAAAATATAAAATCTTATAAAATACAAAAAATACTCTTCTATCTAATTTTCTTTCAAACATTGCAAGTACAAAACTTCCGTCAACACTTTGTTCTATCAAACTTTTCACTATTTTTCCGAACAAGTGTTGAGGGGGAGAAAGTAAATATTTTTTGTTTCATAAAACCTTGTACTTGCATGTTACCCTGAACTGGTTGTATCTTTGATAATGGTGGATACGTTTCTTGTTTCTTAACACTCCTAAGACCCAAATTTGTAAAATTTCTTTATTTTAAAAGTTGGGGGGGGGGGTGTTGTCATGTTTCTTTCGAAAATTACACTTTGTACTTAACCAAAATGGAAGTTATGGGCTATGGATGAAGATGGTTGAGGTGGAGGGACTATTTTTGTCAAAAGCTTAAACTAAATTTAACAAAAAACACCTCAACTAACCTTCTCATTCATTTATTTCTATCATTTATTATCCAACCACCAAATCCTACGCCTATAATTCAATCCTCTAATTCGTGCTATAATCTTCAAATATGTAAGTGGTTAAAGCTTCTTTGTGTAATTCTAAACATTGGTTTTAAATGGTTTGTAAATCCAACGGTTTGATTTTCACATATGAGTGATTTCAGGTTCTACGCATATGCATATGAACTCAAAATCACGTTTGGTTGATTTTGATGAAATGGGTTGTGTTTTCAAAGTCTATATCATGTTTTAAAACCATTCTCATCTAGAAATCCTACCCAGAAACAAGTTTGAATCATTTTCACGAGTTAGGGTTTATGCGTGGATTTAGGGTTTTTTTGTGAGTGTTTCTGGATAATTAATTGCTTGAATGATGTTCTTTACATGGTTAATTGACCAAAACTAACCTTGAATCATACCCTGACACTCCAATTTTGCTTAATTGAGATTTAGGGTTTAAGAACACGTTAAAATGGGCATTTTTTATTCTTGGGGTTTTTTGATGTTAAAACTTGTTCCAGTTAACTCATTTGCTTCCCCAGAATTAATTTGGTGCAAATCCAACGGTTAAATCTCTTAGGCGTAAAATTTGAATATCTAGGGTTTAAACCTTACGCTTAAGATTAACTTACGCGTAACTGTTAATGATTATGATTCCATGTGAGGATGTTAGAGGTTGAATAATAGTGTTAATGGTTATGTTATGATGAATTTATTTCAGGTTATTACGCTGCAAAATCGAATCAAGGTTAAAAATTGGAACTCTACGCATAAGGATCACCTTACGCGTAGAAGGTTACACGTAAGAGAAATCTTACACGTAAGGTTCTACATGGGGACTACACGTATCCTGTGAAGGATATGCGTAAACTTGAGTCTTACGCATAAGGTTCACTCTTACGAGTAAACCTTACGCATAAGCTCCCACATATGCCAAGAACTCTTTTCCTATGCGTAAGATTTCTTACGCGTAAGAGGAGTTCCTACGCATAAGCCTATGACTACGCATATGGTCACACACTGTTTACGCATAAGCTTGCAATTTTTATGCTTAAGCCTTATTTTAACCATACTTATGAATTGTTACGCGTACAAACTTGTAAATAAATAACTCATAACGTCACCAAACCAAAATGTCACTAATAAGCTATAATGGTTAAAATGTTGTGTAAATGAGTGAAAATTTGAACTTCAAAATTCAAAATTAATAAACTCACGAAACTTATCACGACTACTTTGGACTATTGGACAAACAAGTGACATTTGACTCGTAACATTCATTAACATAACATATTCAATAATTGGACAATAAAAACCAACTTTTGACTAACGTAATGTCTTTCGATATGTTGGTTCTTTTGGCTCAATATCTTTCAGATCACAATATGGACGTCACAATGGAAAACGTTAACGCACCAAACGTACTCACAATGGAAGACATATTCCCTACCGGTTATAGTATGAAGATTGGAAAGAACAACCTCAAAGTTGACTTTGAGAACTTCATGCTCGAGTCTTCATGCCGTATTGTTGTGGATATTCTAAAGATTCATCCCTACAACAACATGCTCACCAACTCAAAGAACGGTACCGAGATCTATATACATCGCTTCGCACACAATGAAAAAATTTGATGTTTAAGATGCTGTCACGGTGACTCTCAACATTAAACAAGTCACCGTTACTATTGCTGATTTACGAGACATTCTTCTGCTCCTGCTGTCTAGCCTGAGTATGTTCCTACTCCAACTGAAGAGGCTACACTCCAATTCATGGTCGATATTGGCTATGATGAAGCTGCAGAAATAATTACCAAACACTCTTCAGTCGATTTAAAGAACATCCCTCAGCGATGGAGAACTTTATACATCATGATCGCAAAATCTGTTTCCGGCAGAGACAGCAGTTATGAGCATCCAAAGCTAATGGAACTACAATTCTTCTGGGGCATGGTCAACAAGATGCAGATTGACTTCGAAGTCTCGATTTGGGAAGACATAATGTCTTACCTCGAAGCCGGCACCAAGGTCCCTACATCGATACACCAAGTTGTTGATCCAAAGGATACTCGGGAATAATCAAGATATTCCCTTGAGGCTTGATGACCCCAAGCAACATTCTACGTTGTTTGAGTCTACCTTAAATGTTGTCAGATTCAAAGGCTCATCGACAAAGAAGCAAGATGTAGTTTTGACTGACTGTCTACTCACTGATGAAGTTAAAAGCCTTCAATCGTACTCACGATATCAAGAAGCAGTGACCTTAGGCAAAGTCGGCTTCATGGATGAAAAGTCTTCAGCCATACCAGTTAAAAGGACCAGGAGAGGCAGTACTGGAAGTATTGCAAGCACTGGAAGTGCCCTAAAGTATCCTAAGAGAACTCCTCCCAGCAAAATAAAAGTTCCATCAAAGAGAGCCACTCTTATCCTCAACCAGACTCAAATTAGAGGATCAAGACTCGAGGATACCGACAGCGATGAAGAGGTTCACTATTACGAAGTCTCATGGGTGATACAACAAATAGAGAAAACCACAAAGTCCTAAAAGCATAAGGGTAAAACTCCGGTTGAAGAGCGGAAGAAGAAGAAGAGAGTTCAAATGAAGAACCAAAGGATGAGGACAAAGACTACCGCAAAACATTGAAGCATCTCAGGCAACAACATGCTGCTACGGAATTTAACCTTCAACAAACTCGTGGCCCTGGAGGTTCCAGTGGTGGTGCACTTACCATACCAATTCGTGATACAGTTAATTAACCCGTTGTTTAACCGGCTGGTGCCACACGCTAAGGAATCCACGGGCGGCAAATAAAGAACAAAACTATGAGGTTCCATTTACTTTTGAGGAAGAAGAAGAAAAGGAAAAGGATGAAAAGATTAGCGATGAAGAAATTGAGGAAGCTACTAGGGAAAGAGCTGAAGAGGAAGCTCAAGCTAAAGAAGAGGCTAGGATAAAAGCTGAAGAACAGGCTAAAGCTAAAAAAGAAGCTGATGCTCATTCAACACCACCACCATCCAAAGATGCCACCACAAGATCCACATCCAAATCGGTTAAGAAACCAACCGATACTTGGGCATCACGGGCTAAGACTAAAATTGTGAAAGCTGTCAGGCAAGTAAGGAAAAGAAACGTGGTCAACAAGAAACTGAATCAGCTGTGATAAACGATTTTTCAGGAGAAAGGGAACAGATTCAACAGTTTCTAAATAGAGATATCCAAGGGGAAATGGACAAGACTATTAGAGAATATACTCACAAGTTTCTTCTCAACACCGTCCCTGGAGTGACAAGAGAGATGTTCGCCAGAAAACTCTATCCTAATCTCATGCGATTGGTCAAGCAAACAATGGCATCTACTCCTATTGCAATGCACATCAATCCAGTCCCGCCTACGGTTGTCTCCGATTCAGAATTGATTTCCAAGCTTGTTTTACATATGTCTCAACGATCTGCAACATTTACTTCTGAAGAAGCTAAACTATTTGAGGCATTGCTGGAATATCAACTCAAAACTTCATGCAAAGAGTCAGCTGAAAGGGCTAAGCGACCAAGAGATGACGATTATGCGGACAAGGATTCTGAACTGAAACGCAAGAAGAAAACTAACGAATCATCATCTATGCCTCCACCAACCCAAAGGACTACCACCACTAGAAGATCTCCTCAACGTCCTCCTATTGAGACAAACCTCGACTCGAGTCTCCACCACCAATGCAAAAAACTGGTGATCATTTTGAATACACTGGTGGTGACGATGAGGAGATTCCTGAGCCCCAACAACAACCTCCTTCTTCTACATCAACTAAGCAACCAGCATCATCCTCCAAGCCAAAGAAGAAAAAGTCAACATCAGTTGTATCATGGCTAGATGAAGATGAAACTGAAGAATATGACTAGTTTTCAAAGCTTGTTGATGCAACCCCTCAATTACCGGAAGGCCAAGAACCGGTAGATGGTCGAACTCTGGAGCATGCCAAGTTAATTCAAGAAAAGTTTAAGGTAAAGAAGATGACGAAAGCAGAGTTGAGACGAATCAAGAACGAAGCCTTTCAACTGCTAAAAGACAAGCTCTCGACAGGAATTGAAGTCAGTATCATCTGGAGAACATTGCACGAGCCATGTCCAACAACATTGACTGGCTAAACCTGAGTCCAACATCGACTTCACCGGACCTATAAGGCTCCATACTACACCGACGGACAAAGCCACTACCAACCATTGGCCGACACGATCAACCAAAGATTCCCTACCGATATTTCTTCAACAATGACCTGGAATTTCTTCAGCACGGTAGCAATGTAAGCAAGAAATACGCTACTTCACTCACCTTCCCTTTCAAGCAGCAATCTTCTCCAATAATGTGGCCATCGAGGAAGAAGCCACACATATGTTCGTTGATAATGTGGTTAAGTATGACCTCAATGCTCTATATGGAATTCATCATTGGCCTGAACGAAGAAGAATTTACTACGAAGCTCGCGTACTCAAATCGAAAAAGGAGGTGTACAGTGACCAAAGGATTGTTGCCATAATGCATGTTAGCCTATCTACCAAATGGGACTACTCATTCCTGAAGAAAATTGTTGTCAAAAGCCAAGACGAATAGGAATATGACTTTTTTGAAGCGGATTTTCCGAGGTTGTCACTCAATGACATTGAAGATATGTATCTTGCCAAGGTACAAGGACGAATGCGACACTTCTCCACGAACATCCAACTCTAGTACATCAAGTCATTGCTAATATTCATCAGAAGCATCGTTATCCAGGAACGTGTTGAAGACCTTCAACTTGCTGTGGAATCTTACCAAAAACGTGTTAATATCACCAAACCACAGCTAGACCTTCCCGATATCAACCATCTTGTTCAGTACACCATTCTTACGAAACCAACGTTTGGGGTAGTTTACCGCATTGAACTTCACCGTAACTGCTTCATGGCGTGCAAGGAGTTGCACAAGTTTTGTGATCACACTTTAAAGAAGGTTCGGGACGGGTTAGCTTATCGGTTAAAGGAGATTCATGAAGGCATAGGGTCAAAGAAGAGGTGGAATTCTAGGGAAAAGAGGGATGCGAAGAAGATCATTACAAGGATTGATGAAAGGTTGTTTCGTCACGATCAGATGAGGACTTTAGAGAGTTTCGTGGGTGGACGTCAAAGCATATCTCTAACAGGCTATCAACGTCCAGAAAGAACTCCTGGTGTTATTGACGGACTTCCTGGTACTCCTTGATTTGTTTCTTTCATTAATATTTGGATGTGTTGATCTATACTTGACTATGGCTTGTGCACACATAACAGTGTACAACCCGTACTTGTAATGAAAGGACATTGTGGTACGCTTCAGTGCCACAATCCTATAAAAGGAGCGAAAGCTTCTTACTTTTGAGTAAAACTTATCAAAACTTTCACTTTTCAAAGTTTTGCTCAAAAGAACAAGTACTTCCCCTTATGATTTTCAAAACCTCAAAAGTTAACATCACTTGTTGAGGGGGAGTATTTGCTTAAAACTTTGTTCACAAATTGTTCTTCGTGAAAATCTTCCCACAAAACTCGAAATGGACATATTCGATCTGAAAATTTCATCAAAAATAACATTTATATTCCATTTTTTAGAGGGAGAAAAATTATGTGATAAGAAATATGTTGTGGATTGCTATTGGACCTTCGTGCTAAAGACTTAACCAATGAATTGACGAGCTCTTAAATGTTAGTAACTTGAAAAGACTTGTCCGGGACGGGTAATAATTTCAAGCTAGCTCGCTAGTGATGTAAACGTGTCTCGCAAAGGACTTGTCCTAGTAGAATGTACCATTCGAGAAAATCTTGGTAGACATGAACCTCGACGGGTCAAACCTCCTCACCAAGGAGTGTTTACAACTTCAAGCTGACATAGTCAGTGATGTAACCGTGTCTCGCGGGGAATTGTCTATCTTGAGTTGATCAATTCAAATGTGCGCTCTTCTCTCACCGCGCATATTTACGCCAAAATACTTAAGCACGTGTGGAGGGGGAGTATTTCTGCAAAATACAAAACTCTCACAGTGGCACTAAATGTTTTTACTCATAACCACTTTGAGATATTTTCATGAAAATGGTTTTATGGCAACATAGGTTAGTCATGGAGTTATAAGGTGACTAAGGTTAGGAATAACCGTCCTATGATCCGCCAGAGGCGGAGGGATATACCCAAGGACACCACCAATAGTTAGAAATTTAGAAGTCCTTAGGTATGATTATAAAAGGAGAAAATGAGAATCGAAGAAAGAAAGAGTTGAAGAATTAAAAAGAAAAGTAAAGAAAATGGTGAAAAGAAATAGCCCTCTAGATTATTCAACTTAGGGCAGACACCAGGTTCAACTCATATGCTACTGGTTGTCACTTGATGACACCGGTATTAAAGATTAATGTCGTCATGGACCCAAAGGACGATGCACTAAACCTTTTAGTCACTCAAGTTTCTCTCAACAGAAGCTTGTTTCATTCTCACAGGGAACCTTACATAAACTATCGGTTTTCTCTTAGAGATTGCTGGTATTGGAGAAGGAGACCCTCTCCCTAGTCTCCGCTTAGGAAAACCAAAGTGCACTATTGATTCTAGAGCCACGAGATTCATTAAAAGATATCTTAGGAACACTTGACATTTCATCACTTGTCATTCAATAATAAGGACGTAAGTGATACATTCTAGAATCCATCACAGATCTTATCAATCTATCGAGAACATTTATGAGGGGTTCACAACTGTGATCCTTAGTGATTGAATGGAAACTCCTGCCAGGGTCAACATCAAATAGCCCTGACAGCAGGTCACTTCGGTAACTCCTTGTGGGTTACGCTTAGTGTTGTCTCAAACGGTCTACTGATTGGGGTGATGCTTGTGTACCCTCACGACTCACCTGAACCGTAGATGTACTTCGGTATATCATGTTAGCCTTCTTGAGGCCATCCGGTTTCAGGAACAGCCTTTGCTAGAATGAGAGATATGTCTTCACATTATGTTGTTGACACTCTCGAAGTTCGAACTTGTAAGTGCTGGAAATCCCGCTAAGGAGATTCCTTTCAAGAATCGAGTCCTGAATATGTGGGTCATTACTTGAACTTGTTCAATGTAATGCCAATTGTCCCTTACGGGATTTGGAAGACTGATTTGCCCGACCAAGGTGAATGGAATCAAGACATTCATCAGTAGAACAATTGTAGTAATCAATTCTTTATGAAAAGATTACAATGATCAATTGGTGTTCGTGGATCGCATTCTGGAGATCACTGCCGATGGATGCTCGCGGGAGGAAGAGATCGTATTGATTCTCGACATGCTCATACTAACAACATCACTAAAGAAGTTCTCTCAAAATCAAAGGCAACTCAAAGTCATAATGATTCTTCATCTAATCAAAGAATCTACAAAGTTATAAAGACTCGAGAACTTCTTCACATCCAATTCATTGTCTAATGAGCGTGTGAGCATGTTGGAGAAAGACGTAGAGACGCTAGAGAAACGAAGCTGACCTGTAGCTGACAACAACATACTATCACAACCACCACAAAGAACAAAGAATTTAGGCCTTTCTTCTCACAAGAAAGAAGAATGTCAGAAGACGTCAAAGCAACTATTACATCAGCACCAACAACGTTTCAAATTACTTAAGTCATTAATTACCAACACTTAGGGGGAGATTGTTGGAATCACTCCTAAACTATATTTCAAGTGTTTGTAATTAACATGTAATAGGTTGCTTAATTAGGCTTTTATGTTAGTAATTATGGCAAGGCTTATGTAGAAAGCACATAAGCCTTGGCCCAAGCCCATAAGGAAGAAAGGGACTAGATGTGTTGCCCTAGCTCCCTTCCCCTATAAATAATGTTGTAAACTCCCATTTAGGAGTTGGTTGTTCACTTTCAAATTACACTTATGCTTATCCTTTCAATATCATCTTAACGTGTGTGTGTAGTGTGCAACCGATCCTTCCTTCATCTATTTCTAACATATTGATGCTTGTGTTATAACATGGTGACCTAACATAGTCTTAACCTATAACCAAGTTGTCACCGCCTACCGTTCATCCAAAGTTCAAGCTTTAAGGTGAAGAAACTAGATCATGATATAACAAGTAGATGTGCCATTATCGGACGTCATGATGGGCACATTACCTGTTCTCCAACTATTGGCGTAATAATTGCCAACTCAATTCTTCAAATATGACCAAGGTGGCCTCCTCGATGCTTAATCTTTGATGAGCTCCTATCATAGTGCTTATAACATTGCACTTTACAATAAACAATAAACTACATTGTTTTTTTGAATCATAACTTTTTTTTTCTTTTTATACTACAACATAACATCCCCCTTCCCCCCTTTGAGATGAACATATAATGAGAATCTGAGGAGTCTTCAATGATCTTCAAATATAAGTCTTTGACGAAAGCGTGATTTCCGAACCTTTATACTTGAACCTTGAACTTAGGCAAACAATGACTTCCTGATCACAATTTAAGACTACACGGTAGGCTAATGTGAATGGGTGTAATGAAACAATATATATTGGCTTAACAAAATAAAAGAAATGGCTCAGACGGGTGTATCTAGGGGTATCTTGCACTAAAGGTGAGTGCAACAAAAGGGTTTAACATGGGGGTCAAAAAGTCGAGGTGACTAATCGATAGACACACAAGGAAAGGCTATTTGGGTGATAATCTTAAAAATATTGCCTTCTCAATCTGATTATTCCATATACATTAAGCGAACTCAACATACCTCATCTATGGTCTCGAAATGATGCAAAGGCCAAGTTCTAAAGTTTACAAGCTACCAGCACACTCATAATTTGGTGGATTTGGGTAAATAAGTGGAAACGGATAAGGCTAATCTCACCATAAAATATCAAGGGTTATAATGTGATCGGCTAAGGTCTAATCTAGTTAGGTTAAGAAAAACATGTCAAAATTTTAAAAATGTCATAATTTTTCAAAATAAACTAGAAAAACGAGGGCAAATAAGTTCAAGTAATAATTCTACTCCCGTCCTCTCACTTGAGATGTACTAAGTCCCTTTTGTACTAAATGTTAAATAAAGGTGAAGAGAAAGTAGAATTAGAGCGAGAACTTCCCTGAAATTCGCTCCTAAAAAGAAAGAAGGCCCACGAAGAAGATCGTGCCTTCGCTTCAGCATCCATGAGCAAACTTCGATCCCTAAAATCACAACTAACCAACAAGCATAATTCTAAAAAGAAAAAGAAAAAAAAAATATACAAAAGAAATCTAACTCACTTTTGTAGGAATCACGGTTGCATTTAGCATATGCAACAAGCCTTTTAAACCACTTGGTGTCCCAAGTGGATGAGTGTAGTCTCGTGAGGGCTTACAGGGAACATACCCACAAAGTTCATTTAAAACTAATACAAGGTTATTGCATTAATACTGGAAAAATTAAGACAGCAGGAGAACTACGACGTAACCCTAAAGAGGAGTTACGCCGTAATTGTAGTTAAACCTGGAAATCAGCTACTGAGGATTTGATACGGCGTAGCCATAGAATGAGATTACGCCGTAATGGTTTATAACCTGGAGAGAATCGACACTGAAGAGATGTTACAGCGTAATCATGAGGATGAGTTACGCCATAGCTTCAGGACAGAACATGTCCCCGCTTTAATCACTTGTGAATTCATCTCCAATTTCTGTAAAAATGTTAAAACACAAAACCCAACAAAAATGAAATAAAAGAAATAAAAAGGATAATTCGGGTTGTCTCCCGAAAGAGCACTTTTCTTTATTACCGAGTCTTTAAGTTAGACTCAAAGCCATGGGGCTAAAAATGTTTGTTTGTCATTTCGTGGAAGTGGCAATCTCCACGCTGGATCCATTTGGTGAGATTCTCGTTCTTCTTGTAATCCGTGCCAAGCTCTAAGCAACCCAAATAGAAATTTTTAATTTTTTGGTAAGGGTGATTAATCCCGTTGGCTTTGTATTCGTCGCTTACATCAAGGATTGGCCAAGCACGGCTTAATTGCTTCTTTGTCCAGCTTTTAAAGTTTTTTACAGTTCTTGGCATTCTGAAGACTGTTTTATCGTTGCCAATTTTCAACCATACCAGTCATTCCTTTTCATTCCCATCAAGACTAGACAATTCCTGGAAGGGCTTTCCTAAAATTACACTGGAGAGTCCATTCTCCATGAATTCACTAGTGTGATCTAATACCACAAAATCGACCAAAAAAGTGTGTATCCCAACAAAAACATGAACATTCGTTGCGATCCCCAGGAAATTATTCCCTTTATATTCCAACTCTTTCACCATAACTTGGTTGTAACAATCTTTTGATATGATGTTCACCGGAGACTTCATGTCAATGAAAGGATGGAAATCGATGAACCCTATTTTACACGAAATTTGAAGGTTATAAGGGTTCCGATGATGAATCCGAGTTCCCATATCATAGAACCTAGGTCGATCTGATGGCGAAAAAGTTTCCTCATGATTGTTGTGCCAAGGGACCATGTCTATGTCACTAGAAAAATTATCGGGACTAATTCCTAAACTCTGCTCCTCTTCTTCAAAGTTAACGAACACGTCAAAATCTTTTCCTAAAGCAACATCGTTAGGATTTGAAGGAGTCTTTGGAGCTTCACTTAAAAATTCTTCCAAAGCATCACCAAAATCGTCATTATGGTCTATTGCACAAACCTTCTTAGGGATAGACAAAAGTTCATTCGCCCTGAAGGTAGCAATTTATCCATTAGCTTCAATCTTCATCTTCCGAGCAAAAACATCAACTTTTGTGTGAGCAGTTGCAAGTATGGGGCTACCTAGAATGATTGGTATCCTATTATCTTCAGCAATATCCAAGATAACAAAGTCCACCGGGAAAAGGAACTTGCTAATTTTTACTAATACGTTTTCTACAATCCCAAAAGGAGATTGCATGGACCTATCCGCCATTTCGATGTTTATTTTTATCGGATTTAGACTTCCGACTCCCATGCGTAAAAACATTGAATGGGTCATGATGCTAATACTAGCCCCCAGATCAGCCAAGGCATTGCAGATGTTAAGATTGCCAATTAGGAAGGGAGAGTAAAAGAACCTGGATCTTTTTCTTTTTGTGGCAATTCATTCCTTAAAATTGCCGAATACCGTTCATTTAATTGAACTGACACCGTCTCATCAAGGACACTCTTCTCATCACTTAATTCCTGCAAAACATGAAATTCATTAGTTTTAAGGGAATTAATTAAAGGAACATTTACAGGAAGAGCTTCTATATCATGAAGCAGGAATTTTTCTTCGTTGATCCTTCTTTTGACCTTCTCGGAGAAGGTAGTTGGCTCCTCAGAAACTGCCTCAATTGTTACTGAATTGACAATTTCTTCATCCCGCTTATCAAGATAATCAGTAATGGCTTTTGAGCACAAGTCCACTTTTTTTTCTAAGCCTTTGATCCGATCATCGTGAACTCTAAAGGAAGATATAGTGCTCTCAACAAATTCTCTCGTCATTTTTTCTTCCCTCTCATCTCTTTTCTTGGATTCCTCAATGTGTTTAAGAATCATCCTTTCCAAGTTATTTTCTACCTTGGTCCCAAATAAACTTTTCACTTCTTCTACCCTAAAAGCCTCATTCTCATTAGCCCTCTCCAGTCTCCTATTCTCAAACATTTCCCCATAATCATTTTCCTTTTTGGTCATAGTTTTCATTACTTTGTGCTGAAAATTGTCTTTGGACCCATAACCAGTTTCCACATGCCATTTGTAGCAGTGATCAGCAATCCTTCGAATAGATTCCCAAGCCTGGTCGGGTGTCATTCGTGGAATAGGTCTATGTGAATCAAGAATGTTAGTGCAAATATTACGATATTTAATCTATACAGTCTCGTTTGTTTTGATTGATGACAAACATGTAACTTGTAATACATAAATTAAAATATACAAGTTACTTGTAATCACACTTTGTCTCAACATACATTCAACACCTCTCGATGACTCAAGTCCTCATATGTTACAACACAGGTTCGTACATGTTTGTTATGTGGCATTATGATCAAACCCATTAACAAATCATTTAGAATGTTTAAAATACGTTTAGAGTCACTAAGTATTTTAATAGGTTAACCATTCTATTTCGAACCTCATTTTACATTTTGCATTCACAAGTATTTCAAAAGGTAACTAGACATTTTATTAACTAGTTACATAATACATTTTACAAGTTTACTTTGATAAACTTTTTAATATAAAAATGGAAATACATATTACATCATGGCATGCATCATCCTTGAAATCCTTGGAAGATCTCTTGAATATTTTGGATAGATTGTCACTTAATATATCAAATGTGATCTTAGGTAAGATATGGCAATATCTTGAAAAGATTTGAAGAAAGATTTTTTAGATTTCCTGTCAGGCACCCACGGCACCAAAATGTATAAAGGGTGGAACCCTTTTAAGGGATCCGTGGTCCGTGGACGCTCCTGTTTCATTTTGCCTATAAATAGAAGCCCATTGTTTTCTCATTTCTTCACCACTTTAAATAACATCTTCTCCACCTTCTTGCATACATTTAGATCAATCATTAACAATGTAGTAACATACATTAAACACCCTAATGATCAAGATCATAATGCTTCTAACATTCATCTTTGTTGTAAGCATACTCTTTGATCAATCAAGGAAAGCTTGGAGATCTAGCCATCCCCACTCACCACAAGCTGAAGATCTATCACAACAAGTTTAGGGAACTTGTGATCTTCATCATGAAGGCTTCCTATCAATGGAAGATCATTTAGAAGTAGTTATTCATATCCATTAGACATTTGTGTCATGGATTATTAGTGTAGAATATCATTGCATTATCACAACACTTTCACCAAACTAGATTAGATGGTTTATGTGTTTGTGCCATAAAACACAAGGTTTGTTATGTTGGGCCATAAAACATAATGGGATTGGTTGTACCCTTGTAAAAGAACTCGACATCTAGCTTAGTGTCGGAAATATTGTATAGGCGACGTTAGGTTGGTTCTACCTCGAACTAGAACCCGGTATTTAGCTTTGTACTGGAAAATGTGTAAGCGACGATTGTAAGGTTTTCTCCGCCGAGAAGGGAGCTTGTTGATTTAGTGAAGTAACTCTCGAGTTGGGTACTCGGGGAATGGAGTAGGGCAGAAAGGAGATCCGTGACCGAACCATTATAAATCCTCGTGTTCGGTTTGCACTTTACTTTCTTTATCTCTTTACTTTTATACTTGCACTATACTATTGTCTGTGATGCGGTTTGGTGTTCATGATTATGTGACAACTTAGTTTACTATGCTTTATATTAAGTCACAAACAATAATTGGTACTTTCATATTATAACAAGCTTCATAAGCGATTTGATACTAAAGATCTAAAGTTTTTAAACGGTAACGTATTCACCCCCCCCTCTACGTTTTCACAATTGGTATCAGAGCCACGTAGCTCGTATTTTCAAAACAAATGGTTTTTAAAATAGAGTATGATCCATGTATCAAATTACCATTGAAGCGAAAAATAATATGGAAAATGCTTTGCTTGTTATACTTAGAAATTTTGTTGTTAAATGTAACTTTGTATACAAGCTTGAAGGTTTTCTTGAAAAATAAAATAAAAGTTTGTTGAAAGAACTAGTAAGTATTGTATTGTGTGCTCATAGAAAATTTATGAAGAATTATGATTTTGTGGAAAACTAGAAGGGGGGGTTGAATAGTTTTGCCAATTTTAAGTTGATTTCAAAAACTTTAGATTCGATATTATGTGAAATCGTATGGATGTTGAGAACGTATAGATCTAATGATAATGCAAGCAAATAAATAAAGTTAAGGGATGGAAAAGAGACAACCGATTTATAGTGGTTCGGCTACAAGGTCACCTTCCTTGCCCTACTCCACTCCCCGAGTCACCTACTCGAGAGTTCAAGAACTATGTCAACAAACTCCTTCACTTGGCGGAGAAGCCTTCACAGCGTTGCTTACACTTTTTCCGGTACAAAGCTAGATACCGAGTCCGTAGCACGGTGGACCAAACCAACACAACTATTACACAACAAATATGTGAAATATCAAATACAAGATCTTCGCTACAGAAATCTTGTGGAGTGACAAATCAATCAAGGACCCCTTGCTTGGATGACTTGTAGAATGCTCGTGATCTCGCCTTAGAGAAGGACCTATATGAGGATCACAAATAGAAAGAAAGAAGAACAACTCTCTAGATCAAGTGATCTATATGTTAGAAGAGAATGAGAGTGTATGAGAGATTTAGTAAGAAGAGGGGTGAGTTAGAATGAAGAAATGGCTCTCTATTTATAGGCAAATTTCTCCTCTATTCCACGGATCCCACGGATCCCTTCCACTTGGGATCCGTCTAGTGTAATCCTAGGGATCCGTGGTACGCTCCTCTTTGCCCATGGGTGTTTTGGTTATGGGTCATGGGTTATGGGTTGGTCCATGGGTTTTCTTTAGATTCAATGTATCTGAGTATACATTGTATCAAGTCTTCTTTGGTATGGGTTAAGATCCATGGGTTATGGTCCATGGGTTTTGGTCCATGGGTTATGGTTTTTACCCATCCTAATAAACTATTACAACAAATCCTTAATTATTACATTTTTGTATTTAAATGGCTATATGTAAATGCTTTACAAAAATAACATGTATCCTTATAATTATACTTAAGATAACATTACATTTGTTATCAACAAAACACAAAGAGATCGCAAAATATTAATAAACGTTTTTACAGTTTATTTGTATTAACAATCTCCCCTTTTTGTTGATGACAAAACATAATGTTATGATGAGTAAAACTTAAGAATAGATGTAAGTTTTGAAAGCCCTAAGTTTTACTTCTTCTCCCCTTTTTTGTCGAAACAAAAAGTTAACCCTTGGAAGAAATAAACAAACTTCTAACTCCCCCTTGACGGTAGCTCCCCCTTGTTTGGGGCGTCAAGTGAAGAAAAATAAAAATCCTACAAAAAGAAAGGTTAGTAACATGCTTATATAATCTTGTGGTTGCCAAGAATCAAGATTGGGAGCCAAGGTATGTAAACAAGGCCTTGTAATAAAACAACAAATTGTAGTGGTATGTATGCCACTTACAAGCATGTAAAAATAAGAACAAGACTTGTTCTTGAAAATGACTTCAAAAAAAATAATACTAAAAGTAGAAAATAGTAGTAGTGATTCCTTCCATGCTTGCATAAGGTTATGGATGGAGGTTTTGATGAGTAATGGTATTGATGCGATCAAAGATGAGGTTGAGTATGAAACGCATTTTTTCCCTAACTTCTATTGCAATTTCCCTAGTGGATTGGCAATGTTCACAATGTAAATGATGTGGGTAATGAGTGCGGAAGTTTTCCGGGTTGTTTTGATTTGAGTTATGCGGAAGTTGTGGTGGAAAAATAGGAAAATATGGATCAATATCCGGAATGTTTGTAAATGGTGGTGGAAAGGAACCTAAATGTTCTTGTAATGTGATGGGAGCTAATGGTGGTGATGTTTCAAGATCTTGAAAGATAATATTTGGAGATGTGGGTGGTGTTGAAAAGACTATTTTTTTTGTTTAGGTTGTTTAGATCTTGTTGGAGTCTTAAGGAGTTCCAAAAGAGTGACTTTAGGTGGTGATGAAGTTGGTGTACTTGTTGGTGATGAGGGAGGTGCTATAATGGAAGCATCTTGTGGTGAGTTGTTTGTTGAGGATGACTCATTTGAGGTTGGTTTTGCTAAACAACAAGATCGGATACTAATCCGTGCGGATATCCTAGCATTTGATTGTGGTATTTTGGATGGTGGAAGTACAAAGGTTTGGATATCATGATTGTTTGTACTAGATGATTCTCCTAAAGGGTTTTTGGATGACATGATGAAGTGTGTTTGTGAGAAGGAGATGGAGTATGCAAGCATTTTGGGAGTTCTATATATAGAAAAACAAAGCATTGTAATGAATGCTTGACCCAAAATGTGGATTAAAATCTAATGATTAGATATGAATTCAAGGCATGTGATCATGAGAACACAAGCATTAAAGAGCATACTCCCAAAAATGAAACAAATATGGATTTTTCATCCAAAGTGAAAAAATGGAAGTTGAAAACATGTTTCACGGATCCCACGGATCCTTCCTTGAGGGATCCGTCCAGCATGAAGGCGGGATCTGTGGTCTGTGATTCAGCAGACACAAAATTTTCCTTTTTCGAAACATTTTGCCTAGTGTGTGCCTATATGCAAACTATTTGGAGTTTCGGTTATCTCGACCCTAAAAGAAATAGAAAATAAACTAGAAGTATAAAACCATCCTATTGAGATAACCCGAAAACACATATTTAGTACACGAGTACGTAATTTTGTGTTATCAATGCTCCTAATTCATTGTTGCTTAAATGAATGTACCCGAAAACACATATTAGTTATGTGTCCCCTTTAGCATTCAAAAGACATGAGATGCAATGAAAACGGGTTTTTACTTTGTATTAATAAAAAAAATGATTCGTCCTATTCGTGAGAAATTGCTTTTGTGAAATTGATACGGGAAGGTATCATCCTTTTAGAAAACATTGTGAAAGTAGGTTTTCTTTGAAAATGTGTATATGAAAAAATAAGAAAGCTATAAGTGGAAAACTCATCTTGGGTTTTGAAAATTCCCGTATTGTTTGTGAGTTGTGCGTGAAATAGAAATCCTAGACTCGAAAAGAAGAAGGCTAGTGTTTACATACCTTGTAGAGTCAATTAAGTTACGACGTTTGTTCCATTAGACCAAGACCAAGACGAAGTAGGTTGAATTGTTCCCGCTTCAATGGTTTGGTGAGGACGTCGGCTATGTTGTCTTCGGATGCTACCTTCTCAATAGAGATGTTCCCTTTTGAACATTGTCTCTTAGGAAGTGATGACGAATCTCTATATGCTTTGTGCGAGAATGCAATACCGGATTCTTGCTTAAGTCGATGGCACCTTTGTTGTCACATAGGATGGCTATGTCGCTTAGATGGATGTCGTAGTCTACTAACGCTTGTTTCATCCATAGTGCTTGTTGGCATGCTTTGCGGGCGGAGACGTACTCGGCTTCGGTTGTTGATATTGCAAGTGCCGTTTGTTTCTTAGAAAACCATGATGTTAAACAACATCCCATAAAAGTACATACCCCACTTGTACTTTTTCTATCAACGTAATCACTTGCATGGTCAGAATCTGCATATACAATTGTTTCTACTCCCGTGCCCTTAGGATACCATAATCCTAATTGTGTTGTACCCTTAATATATCTAAATATCCTTTTTACGGCTTCTAGGTGTGATATTTTAGGGTCTTCTTGAAACCTAGCACATAAGCAAACACTAAACATGATATCCGGCCTACTTGCCGTGAGGTAGAGGAGGCTACCTATCATGCCACGATATTTAGTATTATCTACGGATTCTCCGTCTTCATATTTTGTGAGTTTGGTGTCGGATGACATTGGAGTCCTAATTGGTTTTGACTCCTCTAGACCGAATTTCTTTAACATCTCCTTGATGTATTTAGATTGATTGAAGAAGATACCATCTTCTACTTGTTTTATTTGTAGACCAAGAAAGAAACTAAGTTCTCCCATCATACTCATCTCGAACTCGTCATGCATGATTCTAGAGAAATCATCACACATGTCTTGACAAGTGGATCCGAATATAATATCATCTACATATATTTGTACTATGATTATATGTGACTCTCTTTTCTTAGTAAAAGTGTGTTGTCAACTAACCCCATGGTGTAGTTGTGTTTAACTAGAAATGACTTGAGTCTATCATACCAAGCTTTTGGAGCTTGTTTAAGACCGTAAAGGGCTTTCTTTAATTTATACACATGTTTGGGTTTTCAAAATCAATGAAGCCTGGAGGTTGAGCTACATATACTTCTTCATTTATGAAACCATTTAGAAAAGCGCTTTTGACATCCATTTGATAAAGCTTTAGATCATTAGCACAAGCATACACAAGAAGTATTCTTATAGACTCTAATCTAGCACGGGGCGTAGGTCTCATAAAAGTCTATTCCCTCTTGTTGGTTATACCCTTGAGCAACGAGTCTAGCCTTGTTCCTAGACACTACTCCGTTTGCATCTAATTTGTTTTATAAACCCATTTGGTTCCTATTATGGTTTGATTACTATGTGGAGGGACAAGTGTCCAAACATCATTAGAAACAAATTGATTTAGTTCTTCTTGCATAGCCATTACCCAACTTTCATCTTTTATGGCTTCTTGTGTATTCTTAGGTTCTAAGGTTGAAACGAAACAAAACAAGCTACTTTGGTTTTGAACTTGAGACCTTAATGTTTGTTCGTTTAGTTTTCCTATGAATTTATCTACGGGGTGATCTTTGGACTCTTTAATGTTTATTATTTCATCACTTAGAGGTTCTTCTTCACTTATCTTTTTCTTTATTACTATGGCTTCACTTTCTATAATCTCGTCATCGACAAGAGGTGGAGAGGGTTTGGGTGGACTTTCATCAAATTTTATATTTAATGACTCTTCTACCTTCATTGTTTCTTTGTTTAATATGACGTAAGCTTTGCTATTTGGCAAGTAACCTAAAAAGATACCTTCGGTTGATTTAGGATAAAATTTTGTAAGGTAATCTTTAGTGTTAAGAATAAAACATTTACTACCAAAGACTCTAAAGTGATTTAACGTAGGCTTTTTGCCTCAAAGTAACTCATATGGAGTTTTTCCTAAGATTGGTCTAATCAAGACTCGATTGAGTATATACGTTGAAGTATCAACGGCATTACACCAAAATTTTTGAGGTATGGATTGTTCATTAAGCATGGTTCGACTCATTTCTTGTAGAGTTCTATTCTTTCTTTCTACTACCCCATTCGATTGTGGAGTGCGTGGAGCCGAGAAGTTGTGAGTAATACCATTAGCGTCACAAAAACTTCATTATCGAATTCCCTACCATGATCCGTCCTAATAGACACTATGGGACTTCCTAGTTATCTTTGGATCTTTTTGCTTAATATTTCAAAATAGTTAAAGGTTTCCGTTTTGTTCTTTAAAAATTTTGTCCATGTATACCTAGAGTAGTCATCCACTATTACCAAAGTGTAGTAGTTGCCTCCATAACTTTGGATAGCGGATGGACCAAATAAATCCATATGTAGTAATTCTAGACACCTAGTTGTGGACACCATGTTTTTAGCTTTATGACTCGAATGAGCTTGTTTTCCTACATTACAAGCATCACAAAAATGATGTTCATATTTTAACTTAGGTAGATCTCTTACTAGATCTTTGGATGATAGCGATTGAAGAAGTCGCATGTTGGCGTGACCCAATCTTTGATGCCATAAGGTCGAAGTATCATCCATAGAGGTAAGACATAGTTTGTCTTTAGGTTCATTACCGATTTTAATGACATAGACTCCATGTTTCCTAATTCCTCTTCCTATGGTTATGCCATTTTTAAGTATCTTACTACCGGTTTTGGTAAAAAGTACATTGCACTTTTTATCACATATTTGTCCTATACTTAAGAGATTAAAGTTTAGGTTTTCTACGTGACACACATCGTTAATGGTTAGAGATTTGTTAGAAATCGTACATTTACCGATGATTCTACTTTTGCTTTTTCCAAACACCACATTACCTCCATTAATGGATTCGTATGTGGAGAATAGATCCCTATTGGCGGTCATGTGCCTTGTGCACCCGCTATCCTTGACCCATTCATCGGAGTCTAGGTCGACTTTTAGGCACACCTAAAACAATAATAAACTCAAAAGTTTGGTCCCCATTTGTTCATGGGTCCAATTGTGTTAAACATTCCATTCATGTTAGACATGTATGGATAAGACGAGTATGCATTCCATGGAGCAAAGTTTTGAAAAGGAAAACCGTTTTGCATGTTTTGATTCCATCCCATTTGATGGTTACTTTCTGGGTAAACGTTATTAGGTCTCCTAAATGAGTTAGGTTTTGAAAAAGATGGAGCTTTGTTTCTTGCAAAAGTAGGATTATATTTTGGAGGTGGTTGTCTAGTGGTGACATGATTTGGTTTCTTCCTATTAACTATAACAAACTCAGTTCTAGATGAAGAAGCTACGTTATTGCTACTGTTTGCTACAGCAGATCCACGGATCCCTTTCTACACTAGCGGTTCCCTTTTTAGGGGATCCGTGGGATCCGCCACAACAAGTGGCTGTTTTTCTAGTTCCTTATCAAATTTTGTTTCTTTACTTTCACTAGTTGATGGATCAAGTTGTTGACTACCTAGACCCTTTTGATTGTTACCGGTTTTAACGCTATCGAGTATTGTATCTAAAGTGTTCGTGCTCATTCTAGCAATTTTAGAATCTAAGTGATCCACTAGTGTTTGAAGTTGAACGCAAAGTTCACATTCACCACTTGCTATTTTACCCTTTTCTAAACATTTTAGTTTAGCTTTCAATTCTATGACTTCTTTATCTAAACGTTGATTTTGACTCTTTAAAAGCTTGTTTTTGTTAATTAGTTTTAAGCTAATATTGCATAGTTTGTCATATTCATTATGCAATGAGTCGTCATCAAGTGATGAACTACTATAGTATTCGTGACATACCTCGTCATTTGCCATGAGACAAATTTCTTCGTCTTCTTCGTCGCTCATTCCCCACGTGCCCCTCACGAACGCCTTTTGATCATCCCGTTTGGGACACTTACTAATAAAGTGGTTTGGGTCCCCACACTTAAAGCAAGTACGATCATCCTTCGGCTTCTCGTCCTCTTTGCTTTTCCGAAAGCCTTTCTTATCGTCATACGGTTGTTTGACGTATCTTCCCTTTCTTCTAAAGAACTTTTTAAAGTCCCTTACCGCCATAGCATACTCTTCGTCGTCACTACTCAAAGAGGAGTTCTCCTCATCGCTCGAAGCCTTTTTGGCTTTAAGGGCAAGAGATTTGTGTTTCTCTTTCACCTTTGTAGCTTTGGAATCTTTAGCAAGGACAAGCTCGTAGACTTTTAGGTTGCCTATGAGTTCATCGAGGGTGAGGATTGTCAAATCTTTTGACTCTTCGATCGCCGTTACCTTGGATCTCCACTTCGATGGAAGTGCCCTTAGATATCTCCTAACATGGTTACGGCTAGAAAAAGATTCATCAAGTGCTTGTAAAGATGTAATAATAGTATTAAAGTTAGCAAATGAATGATCTATAGTTTCCTCATCCGATATTGAAAATTGTTCATATTGTTGAACAAATAAATCAATTTTATTATTTTTAACTTGTTGGTTGCCTTGATGAGTTACAACTAAAGAATTCCAAATTTCTTTAGAGGTTTTAAGCATAGAAATTCTTTCGAATTCCTTTTTGGGTAAAGCATTATATAAAACCATTTTTGCTTCACTATTTTTAGAAAGCTTTTTCTTCATTTCATCGTTTAGTTTATCATGAGGTATGTGAACTAAATTTCCTTTATCATCATTTGAGGTAGCCTCAAAATCACCTTCAACAATAATGTACCAAAGATCAATATCTTTAGACTTCACATATGTTCCGAATCTATTTTTCCAATATATAAAACCATTAGTTTCAAGTAGTGGTGGTCGTTGCATAGATTGCCCTTCCTTATAATTTTCAGAACCCATAGTTATCGAAAAGTTTTTAAAATACAATTTTATTTTAAAACTTTTATAAACTTAGCTCTTGATGCCAATTGTGGAAAACTATAAGGGGGGGGGTTGAATAGTTTTGCCGATTTTAAGTTGATTTCAAAAACTTTAGATTCGATGTTATGTGAAATCGTATGGATGTTGAGAACGTATAGATCTAATGATAATGCAAGCAAATAAATAAAGTTAAGGGATGGAAAAGACACAACCGATTTATAGTGGTTCGGCTACAAGGTCACCTTCCTTGCCCTACTCCACTCCCCGAGTCACCTACTCGAGAGTTCAAGCACTATGTCAACAAACTCCTTCACTTGGCGGAGAAGCCTTCACAACGTTGCTTACACTTTTCCGGTACAAAGCTAGATACCGAGTCCGTAGCACGGTGGACCAAACCAACACAACTATTACACAACAAATATGTGAAATATCAAATACAAGATCTTCGCTACAGAAATCTTGCGGAGTGACAAATCAATCAAGGACCCCTTGCTTGGATGACTTGTAGAATGCTCGTGATCTCGCCTTAGAGAAGGACCTATATGAGGATCACAAATAGAAAGAAAGAAGAACAACTCTCTAGATCAAGTGATCTATATGTTAGAAGAGAATGAGAGTGTATGAGAGATTTAGTAAGAAGAGGGGTGAGTTAGAATGAAGAAATGGCTCTCTATTTATAGGCAAATTTCTCCTCTATTCCACGGATCCCACGGATCCCTTCCACTTGGGATCCGTCTAGTGTAATCCTAGGGATCCGTGGTACGCTCTTCTTTGCCCATGGGTTTTTTGGTTATGGGTCATGGGTTATGGGTTGGTCCATGGGTTTTCTTTAGATTCAATGTATCTAAGTATACATTGTATCAAGTCTTCTTAGGTATGGGTTAAGATCCATGGGTTATGGTTTTTACCCATCCTAATAAACTATTACAACAAATGCTTAATTATTACATTTTTGTATTTAAATGGCTATATGTAAATGCTTTACAAAAATAACATGTATCTTTTTAATTATACTTAAGATAACATTACATTTGTTATCAACAAAACACAAAGAGATCGCAAAATATTAATAAACGTTTTTACGGTTTATTTGTATTAACAGATTTTAAAGGAGTGTTTGGGATAACTATAAATCTAGTTGAAAAATCACCTCCGTAAATGTTTAAGATAAGTTACATAAGTAGATATGTTGTTAAATATGTGTATTATATGTTTACTATGAAATCTAGTAAGTCACACACGTTTTCTCTATATCAAATACTAGTTTTGGTGAATCTGTCTCAGAGGACCATGGCACCAAATCTTATAAAGGGCGGATCCCTTTATTTGGTTCCGTGGAATCCGTCATGCAAAGATGCGCTTTTAGGCAACTTCAATAAATCATAACTAATTAAC
Source organism: Chrysanthemum makinoi (assembly GCA_910596185.1). Lineage (NCBI taxonomy): Eukaryota > Viridiplantae > Streptophyta > Magnoliopsida > Asterales > Asteraceae > Chrysanthemum > Chrysanthemum makinoi. Next base: position 148,171,122 of record OU343218.1, read on the forward strand.
CGTAAGTCCGTACGAGTCGAGCCACCTATCATTTTAAAGGGAATTGAGTCTACTTTCACTTAAAAATACTTTCATGGCCTGATTCTAATTTTAAATAAGTAAAATGGACCAAATACTACAGTATGTCTAAAATATTAAGTTTCGCTTTAACATAAAAACTCAAATTTTTGAATCAAACAATTTAAGTTGGTATTCTTAGAACTTTGATACAACTTCTTTTGAAACTAATTAATTTGGTAATATATTTAAAGGAAACTAATCAAGCTTGGTATACATCGTCATATTTAAACGCAAAATGACGAAAAGTGTCTTTCTTGTTATGCTATGCTAAATAACCACTTGTTTATGTTGTTTGCATTTATGTTGCTTGCTTATTTTCAAATTGTTGTTTACACTTGTTTGTTTGCATAATATAAATGTCAATCTTGCCATGTTATTTATTCGCTTGTTTGATGATATCCTGTGTATGCACAATAGGATATTTTCTAGATTTTGTGCACTAAGTTGGAAAATTGTTTTACCATCGCTTGTAGAATTAGATCACTTTCTTTGCATAGGTTATACTAACATCTCACATAACTTATGAAATGTTATAACTCGCTTAGCAATGAGTACTAACTAAATTTGTTAAGTACTTTGAAAAATGGAGGTTTTAAGAGAGTGTTTGGTACAAGGACAAAAACAATGTTGTATGATGTAATTTATGTGTTTTCGCTTCGTAGGATGATAAACTAACTTAAAACATTGATGTATGCTAACCGGTTCATGCAGGGGGATAACACACGGGTGTTATCAAATTTTACCCATTTTCACTTATATGTGAAAATCGTTAGCCCTTGGTCAAAGTCTATGCTCCACTATGTTTGTATATGTTTTTTTGACTTTTCCTAACTAGAAATGATTAATGTCACATGTTTCAAGCAAAAATTCAGGTTTCGGAAAACTCCCCGACACCTAAAAAATGGGTCTGTGAAGTTTTCTGGTGTCCACGGATTAAACGGCACCAAAAATTTGGTACCGTCTGTTATGCATTTTGGTACCGCCGTTCCTGTACAGGCGGACCAGGCGGCACCAAATTAAGGGTTCCGCCTGTGCAAAAAATTGGTGTCGTGGATTCTACAGGTAAGTTGTTTAATGTTACTAAATCCCGCAATCTAATTTGCCAAATTTAGTTTCCAGGATAGTTGTTAATACATATCTTTCATATCTCATTCAACACATCCTCAATGGATTAACTTAGGATGTTTGACATGATCTTAGACAGTTCCATCTCATTAGAAACTACAATCTTTGTATGGATTAACCTCAAATAAGCAACTTAAGAAAACCACTAGGAGTAGCATTCGATCTTGTTGCTTCATTAACTTGAACTCCTCATCCTCAGACTCATTACCTCTCAACATCTCATCACCCATTCAAGATGTGAACTTTCTAAACTTGAGTACTCCAACTTCACCACCAAAATAACCCATCATCATCCAAAACACCTTCACTACCAAAGTCTCCAAAACTTGTACTTTGTGCAAACACCACCAACATCTCCTCACCCGTTTGCGGATGACTTAGATGACTTACCGAGACTAACAAATCTGGACTCGTTACTTGCAAAGATATCATACACAAGCCTATCATATGACTATAGATATTGTTTTGTATCTACATGTATTGTCTCACTTGGTTAACATGAAAATAATGTGTCATCCTTCAAGACGATAAGTATTTACATAGAGTCATAACTCACACGTATGTTAAAGACATACTATCAAGTCTTGTTATCCTTGAGTTCAATCTAAGCTTTATAATCTCAACAAATTAGGATTGACAACTTAAGTATTTTATCCGAAATATTCAAGTATATGCGACTTACGATTGTAGTCATTAAAAGTCATATCCGAAAAATCAACACCCAAGTATTTTAACAACACATGTTGAAACACTTATCCAAAACAAACAACCCACGGTGCCACTTATTCCTCTTTGACACCTACTATCCCTCTTCCATCTTTTGGCACCATTAAGCATATTGCTCATGAACTTCCAAGAGCATCCTTAAATCAAACGTGCCCTTTCAAGGTGAACCTATACCTCAGCCCCTAAGCTTCATAACTTCAAGCACTTCACCCACTAGTTGTAGCAACCAATGAACCATAAGAATTGGTATCCGTACTTTTTGTGTTCAACATCTATGGACAAATAATCAACCTAAGTACTCCCATAGCACAACAAACCCCTACATCACCACATCCTTAGTTAGACACACTAGAAGACCTACCACCTAGATCAACCAATCCACCATCCTTACCATCATTTGAATTCGTTGAGTGTATTTGTGTCCAACACTTGTACTGAATCAAATGCACGTTTGAACAAACTCAAACATCCTTTCTCACATATAAGGACTTAGATAATTCATTATGGCTAGAACCTCAACTATCAAATAAGCATGGTGCTCTTGGTAATTGTTGTCAATTTCCACTAGGTATAAGTAGTACTACCTTCACAAATTATCAAAGTATTAGTAATACTTTGTCGTTAAACTTCTGCATAAATTTCGTTAAACCTCAAATCAACATTTCAACAACATATGTTAAAATGCAATCTCAAAGCCAACATCATACACCCCAAGCAACAATGACTCTTGAGGAGTATACATAAGAAACTCGAGTGAATTCATCTTGTCATCATCTAGTGAATATAATCTTGAGACCAAGTTTATTTAGATGGGACTATCCGATTCAAACACTTTGGCTTCATATCTTCATTTAGGAAAACATGATGTTTTGAAAAACATTATGCCTAAGAAATCATGCGTTAAGTATTCATCTTGTTAAAAGGATATTGTATATTCTATGCATTATTCTCTCCTTGCAACATAAATGGTTGTGTTACAAGAGATTTCATTGGCTAAATGATCTTGAAACAAACAAGTTCTATGAACTAGCGTATCCAATTCATCTTGTCATACTTATTTTTATAAGGATGATAACTTTATCCCATGTGATAATCTCATTTTTTGAAAGATACTATTTGTATCCATTTCCTTTCAAGCGTACATCATAACCTAACCTTGCTCAAACCTTGTGCACATCCAAGGATAAAAATACACATCTCTAGAACATACACATGATCTATTGAAGTTAGTAACCTTTTTAGATTCTTGTCAAATAAAGTTCCAAAGAGCTCTCTTGAGAACATTCTTAATTTAACATATTCCATTCCCTAGTCTTAGATAATCAAATCACTTTTAAAGTATACACTTCAACATAAAAGATGTCATCCATTAGATCATACAATTAGCTATGTAATTTGAACAACCTTAGATTCTAAACACAAGATTAAAACATATTGTTTATCAACACACCATTGTTAAAATTCATGTGTATAACATGACATCTTCATCACCTTAGTTATATTGCATATTAGTTGTGTCACATTAAGCCAAGTATTGGTAAACTATCATCTTTTATGCACTTTGATAGGCAAAAGTAGGAGTTCCCATCTTTCTAACATGAGAATGACTACTGGAGAACCTATTGCACTAGAAACTCAATTTGACCTAACGGTTGAATTGCTTCCTGGAGAGAAGTTGGGTATGTGGAATCACCCGTAAAAATGGTCGTGTTTAGCCTTAATTGAGCACCGCTAGTAATAGTCTCATATTCATTCTCCAACTTGAAAAATCTGTTTTCCTATACTTGCCTAAAGTAAGTGTTAAAACATTGATAGTTTGTCTCGCCTTAGGAATACTAATCAAACAAGTAGTATATATGACTTTTCTTTTAAAACCACTTGCATTGCACTTACATGTGTTGATTACATGTTCTTGTTTGATACGATAAGTTGATTTGACATTATCTTAGTGTTTGATAACTAGTCAAATGTGTAAACCTTAGTACGGTTTTATCTTTATAATGCTTGTATTCTTGTTTCATGCTACTAAACGTTTAAACCTAAACTTTATTTGCATGATACTTACTTTTGAATTATTTTTAGCATGATTAACATGTTACTTATGAACTCATAATATGCCATTTTGATACGTGATAATTTTGATATGATATATTTGTGTTTGAAAGCTATTAGTTGGCATTCATTACATCTATGTGTAGTACGATCCAAATGATACATGCTCCAAATTGTTATGTCTTAAACATGGCTTGCATGAATCTTTCATCTTGTTTCTTTTGCTTTTTGTCACACTATTTGTTTGCTACGTGTGCACATATAATCTGTCAAAGTGCTTTTGGTATGACAACCTTTTAGAAGCCTTTTTATCTTAAAAATTAATCACATAGATTATTGTATATCCAAGTATGCTTAAGTGTCTAAGTCTAACGACAAAATAATCTCATAATGAAATGTCTTGAATAAATTTGTATTCTTGCATAATATGATTGTTTTGATGCTATCTTGTGTGGTGATTTCTTGTCTACTAAGTGCAATGTGTTATTTTTGCTTATATAATATGTTATCATTTGATTTCTATCATGTTAACATCTTTTGTCACCAACAATTTTGTTTTGTAGGTTGATAACAAATTATTTGTTATCTCACTTGGTTCTAACTTTTATATGCTCATCTTGCATAATCCCCTTTATTGCTACGTAGATTAGTACTATGCTTTATGGGACCCCTACACTTGCATATAGTTTAAAAGCATATAGAATTAAGTTCTAGAGGGTTGGCTTTGCATTTTTGTCTTTCAACCGACCTCTTTCCAAATCTCATTTTTGCTCCCGCTTTCTAAAAATCACCCCCATCATTATTTAGTTATAACAATACTCTAATCCTCTTCACTTCCTATTAGGAAACCACATGCCTCATCATACGATCATCTCGTATTAATCGAGAAGAGGTACGTGACTTTAAGGATGAAGTTCATTGTATGCTAACCATCATCCAAAAAACATCACTAAGCTCATCTCTTTCGTTAACCGAATAACCTCCTAAACACTTTGTTGTCATTCCTTATTTGATACATTACACATTATGTTGGATGTCCACCAATTAAGGGGGAGAGAAATCCATTCACATAATTGTCTTTTGTCAAAATTTATGTCTCTTAGACTCTAAAATACCAACACATAGGTAAACACCACTTAGCTAAAAACCAGTTCACGAAACCACAACTAGTTCAACCTTTTTAACTCTTTATCACAAGTTTGCACCAATACCTCATCAAGTGAAAAACGCATCATGTGTTTTTACAAAACGTCTTCATCTCCACATATAGGATTTTCCTTAAACTAGCACCTTACAACTTCACTATCTAGAACACCATCATAGGATCTTATCCTTTTCTCGCTTATCATGCATGTCATTGTCAGTGCAAACGATATGTTAATCAAAACCGCCATTCCCAACACCTTTTCAACACGTTGGTCTATCCAACTCTCACTCATATGATGTTATTCTCATCCTCATATAGGTACTTATTATTATTATTAGTATTTTCCATATTGTCTTCACTTTCTTTCAATGTGATAATCATCCATGTTGGTCAAAACCATGCTAATACTACCTTTCCCATTGTCACCTAGAATAGGTCATTTTTATAATTCGTGTCAATCAATGAACGAATTTATCTTCATGTTATACTTTTTGTTATCTTCATTATAATATTCCTAGATAGAACGCATTATTGATTGCTCTTGGGTTGAAGCATATGAGAACTTGCTCAAAACAATAGGTTGTTAATAAATCATTCAAATCATAACCCTTATGCATCATTGAAATGCAATGTCCATTCATATTTCTTTTCTCTTAGCTTTGGTCACTTGAAATGACGAAAGGATTGCATGAGTCCATATTTTTATACATACGAGTTTCTAACTCCTTAATAGCTTCCTACCAAATCACCACCACCTTCCATCACCACTTTCACTAATCATCACCACCATGGATTAGTGAAAACTTACTTTTGTAAATCTCGAGTCATCTACAATCACCACATGAATCCTACTAGTAAACCAACACCAACACTAGCACCACTAGTGGCACACCCGGTGGAAGACTTCATATCTTCTTTCTAGGAACTATTTTGTAGGTTTTTATCATATTATATTCTCAATTTTCTTATGATTGTAATTAGGAGACTACACTTCATGAGATCTTTGATTATATCATTTATCACATATATAGATCTTATTTTTCTTTGTGAAAAAGATGAAATATATTGCACTAATGTTTTTCATTGTAGGATCATCATCATATACACTCGATTGTATATAACTTACTCATCTAAGGATGAAGTTTGCATCAAATATTTTTCTTATTTTAGGTGCTTTTTGACAGCCTAGAACAAGGAGGAATATCCTTTAAGCACTCATATTACATCGTCTATACACTTGGTTGTATATGACATATTTGTCTAAAGACAAATCTTCTATTATACTAATATTTATTTTAAAGGTTCATCTTGACGCCCTAGAGCAAGGGGAGCTTCCGTCAAGAATTTACTGAATGCATTTTATACACACTTTGTTGTATATCACTTACTCGTCCAATCACGAATATAGTTTTGCACTAATATTTGTTTTGTAGGTTTTTAATCATACCCTGACGCCTCAAACAAGGGGGAGCAATCGTCAAGGGGGAGCATGCATGCATTTAGCATCATTCTCACTTTTCAACAAGCATTTGTGCTTCGATAAAAGTGGAGAAAATAGGCTAACATTGCTATGCATTTTTCTTTTTCATATATTTCTCATAATTTTTTAAAACTAACCTTGATGTAGGTTAAGCCTCTTTATTTGATCCATGGATCCACTACCAAACAAGGGACGGATTGAAGTGGACGATTTAACTTCACTAGGGATGATGCAACCTCGCCTTTTTGGGGAGAAATAAAGTTAAACTCCAAGGACACGCCCTTTTTGTTTCGACAAAAGGGGGAGAAGAGTGTAAACGGAGAAGGTAATGTAAAGGTAGTAAGGATACAAGTAACCTTTTACATTTTACTTTCTATTACGTTTACATATATTTGTTATCATCAAAAAGGGGGAGATTGTTAGTGCAAATATTACGATATTTAATCTATACAGTCTCGTTTGTTTTGATTGATGACAAACATGTAACTTGTAATACATAACGTAAAATGTACAAGTTACTTGTAATCACACTTTGTCTCAACATACATTCAACACCTCTCGATGACTCAAGTCCTCATATGTTACAACACAGGTTCGTACATGTTTGTTATGTGGCATTATGATCAAACCCATTAACAAATCATTTAGAATGTTTAAAATACGTTTAGAGTCACTAAGTATTTTAATAGGTTAACCATTCTATTTCGAACCTCATTTTACATTTTGCATTCACAAGTATTTCAAAAGGTAACTAGACATTTTATTAACTAGTTACATAATACATTTTACAAGTTTACTTTGATAAACTTTTTAATATAAAATGGAAATACATATTACATCATGGCATGCATCATCCTTGAAATCCTTGGAAGATCTCTTGAATATTTTGGATAGATTGTCACTTAATATATCAAATGTGATCTTAGGTAAGATATGGAAATATCTTGAAAAGATTTGAAGAAAGATTTTTAGATTTCTGTCAGCACCCACGGCACCAAAATGTATAAAGGGCGGAACCCTTTTAAGGGATCTGTGGTCCGTGGACGCTCCTGTTCCTTTTTGCCTATAAATAGAAGCCCATTGTTTTCTCATTTCTTCACCACTTTAAATAACATCTTCTCCACCTTCTTGCATACATTTAGATCAATCATTAACAATGTAGTAACATACATTAAACACCCTAATGATCAAGATCATAATGCTTCTAACATTCATCTTTGTTTTAAGCATACTCTTTGATCAATCAAGGAAAGCTTGGAGATCTAGCCATCCCCACTCACCACAAGCTGAAGATCTATCACAACAAGTTTAGGGAACTTGTGATCTTCATCATGAAGGCTTCCTATCAATGGAAGATCATTTAGAAGTATTTATTCATATCCATTAGACATTTGTGTCATGGATTATTAGTGTAGAATATCATTGCATTATCACAACACTTTCACCAAACTAGATTAGATGGTTTATGTGTTTGTGCCATAAAATACAAGGTTTGTTATGTTGGGCCATAAAACATAATGGGATTGGTTGTACCCTTGTAAAAGAACTCGACATCTAGCTTAGTGTCGGAAATATTGTATAGGCGACGTTAGGTTGGTTCTACCTCGAACTAGAACCCGGTATTTAGCTTTGTACCGGAAAAAGTGTAAGTGACGATTGTAAGGTTTTCTCCGCCGAGAAGGGAGCTTGTTGATTTAGTGAAGTAACTCTCGAGTTGGGTACTCGGGGAGTGGAGTAGGGCGGAAAGGAGATCCGTGACCGAACCACTATAAATCCTCGTGTTCGGTTTGCACTTTCCTTTCTTTTTCTCTTTACTTTTATACTTGCACTATACTATTGTTTCTGATGTGGTTTGGTGTTCATGATTATGTGACAACTTAGTTTACTATGCTTTATATTAAGTCACAAACAATAATTGGTACTTTCATATTATAACAAGCTTCATAAGCGATTTGATACTAAAGATCTAAAGTTTTTAAACGGTAATGTATTCACCCCCTCCCCCCTCTATGTTTTCACAAAGAAGTTGACGGGTCTCTGATAACATCAAATAGTCCTGAATATTAAGTGTCAATTTCCCCCGATAATGCTCGTTATTTATATCATTTATATGGATTTACGCTTGTTTTCCATTGTTTTCCACTTTCAGGTAAATTACGAGCATTGGAGCTAAAGAGATGCGGAAATGGAAACATTACTAAAGATTTATCACAGTATGCTTATTTTGAAGAAGTTACGGCGTAACTCGTCTCTCACATTACGCCGTAACTATTGCGTGACCCAGAAGTCCAACTTATCAAGAGGTTACGGCGTAACTCTTCCCAAAGGTTACGACTTAACTCCATTAGGTCAAAAGAGGTTCCACGCCGCTGATACTTACACCGTAACTACTGCATCACTTACGACGTAACCGAGTTTATTGAAGACTACGGTAACCACTTATAAGTTTACCGTAACTAGCGATCTAGTGCATTTACTGAAGAAATAGAAGGTTACGGCGAACTCCTCTATGGATTACGCCGTAACCCAGACTGGCCTATAAACACCCCACGAATTCCAAAGATTTCAAAGCATCCCATTCCACATACAACACTCTGAGAATGTGGGAAAAAGCTCAAGGCAGGTCTAGGGAAGCATACTGAAATGTTTCCAAGGGAGAATTCACACCATTACGATAAGCTTTAGCATTTTATATTTCTTTTACTTTCAATTCATGTATTTCGTACCTTTGAATATTGAATTGATGTGCATGATTAATATGAGAGGCTAAGCACCCTTTGGTGCTAGCCTAGTTATGATTCCTTAATTGTTTTGTTTGCGTTTACCTTTACTTCCGTACAATTATTTCTAAGTGTATGCATGCATAGTTCTTTGGTAGTCACCCTTGGTTCGGTAGTTTTGAATGGCAATAGAGGCCAATTGCCTAGGAGATATGACCAACTGACCCTAGGTGAGTGGACTGAGACGGGAAGGGTAAGATATGACCAACTGACGACCCTTTCTACTTCTGCGATTTGACCAACTGATCACCTATCGTTTGGATGAACTTAAGAATTGGGGAGTGTAGTGTCTAAGTTCCTAACGGCCGGGCACTCACTATTTAGAATCTAGCATGTAGCGGTACTTAATGACTCGGCTTAGGGGACCAGGAACAACAGGACTTATGACGGTGCGCCTGATTTCTCCTGTGGTGGCATCTTTGCTGATAGGTTAGGGCGAATTGACCAAATGCTGTCCTCTCGAATTTGACCCCACCTGAAGTAATTGGAAGTAGGTAGACGTAGACATAACTAGCTAGGAGGATTAACTAGGTTAGCACCACTATTCCTCTATTGATTTCCCTTTACCATTTATTTGCTTTTATATTCTGCATTAGTAGTTTAATTAATTAAATACCTATTGAAACCATTATAATTCTGTGACAATTAGACTTAGTAATAATCCAACACACATAGCTTTTGGGATGACCTCGGCTTTACCATTTACTACACTACACACGACTGGGTACACTGCCCGTTAGTGCATTAGGGTAGACCATAGGTATAGCGAGACACTATAAATATTAAGACCTGGTCAGTAAAACCTGCATCAAGTTTTTGGTGCCGCTGATGGGGAGTTATATTAGGATTGATATTAAGTCTTTCATTTCGTTTTTAAACTTTTCTCACGATCATATTTCGAGTTTTCAGGTACCATGGAAGCTATTATCATCGATGACCTCACTCTTGAGGAATACTTGGCGTTGACTAGAGCAGATCAAGGGTAGGGTCTCGTAAGACCGGCAATCGGAGCGGATGTTCGTTTCGAGATTAAAGACCAATTTATGAGGGAGCTTCGGCTAACCCTTTTTCAAGAAATAGGGACGAAGACGCATATGAGCACGTTGAAAATGTCCTATACATCGCTAGCCTTTTCAACATTCCGGGCGTGTCTCATGATGTGTTATGCTCGTGGTCTTCCCAATGACTCTCACTGGAGCAGTAAGATGGATCGAAAGATTGCCCGCAGGGGCAGTTAATACTTGGACGCTACTAAAGAAACACTTTATTCAAAGATATTGCCCGCCATCAAAGATTTCTAATCAACTCTTGGAGATCCACAATTTCAAACAAGAAGACAACGAAACTCTGTATCAAACTTGGGAAAAATACAACGATCTTCTTTATAATTGTCCTACCAATGATCTAAATAACCAGCAGA
>OU343218.1:148183519-148235246 GCA_910596185.1 Chrysanthemum makinoi
CTATGATGAGGAGAGAACGAGTTTACCTTGGATGGAAAACATGGGGTTCGATAGTTGGGTAAAAATTAAGTATGGGCATGTGGACACATTAACAAAAGATAAGATTTGGAAGGAATACATGGATCAAGAAAATTCAAACGACAAAAGTCTCAAGAACACGAGTAAAATAACAATTGACGATGACATAGAGCGGGTTAGTAATGATAAAGAAGAATGCAAGCGCGTTCTAGTGGAGAATTTACTCGATGAAGAATGGTTCAAGGGCACTGCTTCTGATGACGATGATATCGAAGGGATGCTAGATTACCTTGAGTTGCAAGAAAATGAGGAGTTCACTGATCCCGATGACGAATCTTACGAACAAAGGAGGTGCAAACTCCTGGGGATCCCCTACAAAAGACCACCTCAAATTATAGTCGAAATATATGAATTCACTCGCTACCACCTAGGTCCGGAAGAGAAATTTTGTAAAGTCCGAAAAATCAAAACCATTGACTACCTCCGGACTGCCTCAAATGTTGCATGGATGAGACATAATTTGATGAAGGATATTGAAGAAGTAGGGCAAGTCCAAAGACCCCCATAGGAGCCACGTGGCTCTGAGTCTAACTTAAAGACTCGTTAATAAAGAAAAGTGCTCTTTTGGGAGAGAACCCGAATTATCCCTTTCTTTTGTTTTATTTCCTTTCTGTTGGGTTTTGTGTTTTCTAACTATTTTTTCAGGAGACAAAGAAGTAATTACTGCTGCAGTTCTGAAAAAGTTACGGCGTAACTCATCTTGGTGATTACGCCGTAACAACATTTTAGCAGCAGAATTCTTGACGCATTACCAATTACGGCGTAATTCCATCTCAGTGGTTACGCCGTAACTACTCGCCTTACGGCTCATACCAGGTTTTGCCAGTTACGGCGTAACTCTCTCATAGTAGTTGCGACGTAACTCTCCTCTGCTTTAATTCTTTCATTTTAAAACATAGTAACCTTGTATTAGTTTTTAAATGAACTTTGTGGGTGTGTTCCCTGTAAACCCTCACGAGACTTCACTCGTCCACTTGGGACACCAAGTGGTTTAAAAGGCTTGTTGCATTCGCTAAATGCAACCGTGATTCCTACGAAAGTGAGTTAGGTTTGTTTTTCATTTTATTTTTTCTTTTTAGAATTATGCTTGTCGGTATTGTGATTTCAGGGATTGAAGTTTGTTCATGGCGCTTAAACGAAGGCACGATCCTTTCTCGTGGGCCTTCTTCTCTTTGGAGCAAATTTCAGGGAAGTTCTCGCTCTAATTCTACCTTTCTCTTCACCTTTATTTTAATGCCTAGTACAAAAGGGACTTTGTACAATTCAAGTGGAGGGACGGGAGTAGAATTATCTCTTGAACTTTATTTCGCCCTCATTTTTCTAGTTTATTTTGAAAAATTATGCCATTTTTAAAATTTTGACATGTTTTTCCGAACCTAACTAGATTAGACCTTAGCCGAGCACATACAACCCTTGATATTACATGGTGAGATTATCCTTATCCATTTCCAATATTTTACCCCAAATCCACCAAATTATGAGTGTCTTGGGTAGATTGTAAACTTTAGAACTTGGCCTTTGCATCATTTCGAGACCATAGACGAGGTATGTTGAGTTAGCTCGATGTATTTAGACTTTTCAGTTTTAGACGGCAGTATTATAGGATTATCACCCAAACAGCCCACCATTGTGAGTCTATCGATTAGTCACCTAGACTTTTCGACCCCCATGTGAAACCCTTTTGTTGCACTCCCCTTTAGTGCAAGATACCCCTAGATACACCCTTCTGAGCCATTCCTTTCATTTTGTCAACCCAATATATTGTTTCGTTACACCCTTACACCTTAGCCTACCCTGTAGTCTTTATTTGTAATTGGGAAGTCATCATTTACCTAAGTTCAAGGTTCGAGTGGAAAGGTTTGGAAATCACGCTTTCATCGACAACAATTATGAAGATCATTGAAGACCCCCCGAATTCCCATTGTTCATCTCAAGTGGGGGGATGTTATGTTATTATGTTATGTTCAAAATATATATATATATGTGTGTGTATATATATATATATATAAGTTGATTGAGTTATGATATTGTAAAGTGCGATGTTATAAGCACTATAGTATGAGCTTTATTGATTAGTATCGAGGAGGCCACCTCGGTCACATTAGAAGATTGGAGTTGGAGGTATACCAACTGAAGAAGAAAAGGTAGTGTGCCCATCACGACGTCCTCTAATGACACATCTACCTTGCATTTCATGATCCGGTCTCTAGACTTCTAAGCTTGAACTTTGGGCGGACGGTAAGTGGTGATGACTTAGTTATAGATTTAGACTACCTGCTTGTTTTTCATTTTACACCAATTATATATCCCATGTCTTATCCTACCCTTTAGTCATGAAGCGTGTCTAGGTGATGCAGCGAGCAATCTTTGGTGTCTTGGCCATGGATTTGGTCATGTATCATTGATTTTGTCCACTTCGCCGTGACATGTTAGTAATGACGAGTCACCCCTTAACCTTTGTCATGTCTACCCATATTGCCTTCGAGAATTGTTTAGCCCTTAACTCTAGTGGTGGAGATTTGTGTAACCGCCAAGCTTATGATAGAATACATGCTATGACTGTGCGATAGAGTGATCACCCCGAAATTGACACTTAGAATAGTTGAGAGATTTGAGTGTTTGTTCCCCTTTAGTGAGGTGTTCGGCTTTGTTTTATTCTAGCATAAGGGATTTGTAAACTCATATTTTCCAGGTTTTGGGAGATATCTTTTTAGGAATCTATCTAATAAGGTCTACTTGAGGGCAAGTAGAGTTCAAGTGGGGGATATTTGATAACATCAAATAGTCGTGAATATTAAGTGTCAATTTCCCCAATAATGCTCGTTATTTATATCATTTATATGGATTTACGCTTGTTTTCCATTGTTTTCCACTTTCGGGTAAATTACGAGCATTGGAGCTAAAGAGACGCGGAAACATTACTAAATATTTATCACAGTATGCTTATTTTGAAGAAGTTACGGCGTAACTCGTCTCTCACATTACGCTGTAACTATTGTGTGACCCAGAAGTCCAACTTATCAAGAGGTTACGGCGTAACTCTTCCCAAAGGATACGACGTAACTCCATTAGGTCAAAAGAGGTTCCACGCCGCTAATACTTACGCCGTAACTACTTCATCACTTACGACGTAACGAGTTTATTGAAGAATACGACGTAACCACTTATAAGGTTACGCCGTAACTAGCAGATCTAGTGCATTTATGAAGAAATAGAAGGTTACGGCGTAACTCCTCTATGGGTTACGCAGTAACAGACTGGCCTATAAATACCCCACAATTCCATTTCAAAGCATCCCATTCCACATACAATACTCGAGAACGTGGGAAAAGCTCAAGGTGGTCTAGGGAAGCATACAGAGCTATTTCCAAGGGAGAAGTCACACCATTACGATAAGCTTTAGCGTTTTATATTTCTTTACTTTCAATTCATGTATTTCGTACCTTTGAATATTGAATTGATGTGCATGATTAATATGGCGGCTAAGCACCCTTTGGTGCTAGCCTAGTTATGATTCCTTAATTGTTTTGTTTTTGTTTATCTTTACTTCCGTACAATTATTTCTAAGTGTATGCATGCATAGTTCTTTGGTAGTCACCCTTGGTTTGGTAGTTTTGAATGGCGATAGAGGCCAATTGCCTAGGACATATGACCAACTGACCCTAGGTGAGCGGACTGAGACGGGAAGGGTAAGATATGACCAACTGACGACCCTTTCTACTTCTGCGATTTGACCAACTGATCACCTATCGTTTGGATGAACTTAAGAATTGGGGAGTGTAGTGTCTAAGTTCCTAACGGCCGGGCACTCACTATTTAGAATCTAGCATGTAGCGGTACTTAATGACTTCGGCTTAGGGGACCGGGAACAACAGGACTTATGACGGTCGCTGATTTCTCTGTGGTGGCATCTTTATTGATAGGTTAGGGCGAATTGACCAAATGTTGTCCTCTCGAATTTGACCCCACCTGAAGTAATTGGAAGTAGGTAGACGTAGACATAACTAGCTAGGAAGATTACCTAGGTTAGCACCACTATTCCTCTATTGATTTCCCTTTACCATTTATTTGCTTTTATATTCTGCATTAGTAGTTTAATTAATTAAATACCTATCGAAACCATTATAATTCTGTGACAATTAGACTTAGTAATAATCCAACACACATAGCTCTTGGGATGACCTCGGCTTTACCATTTACTACACTACACACAACCGGGTACACTGCCCGTTAGTGCATTAGGGTAGACCATAGGTATAGCGAGACACTATAAATATTAAGACCTGGTCAATAAAACCTGCATCAGTTCTCGATGTTAATGCCTCTATAGAAAACATAGACAATTTGGTGCTTATTTAGGTCATGAGTAGGGCAACGATAGAGAAGCTCATTGTATCTTTCCTAAGCTTGATACAGTGTTTCTTCACTCCCTTAAACGAACTTATAGATATTACCGAGAAGCTTAGCCATTTTCGAAGGAGGGAAGAATTGTTGTACAAACTCTTTCCTGAGTCAATCCCATGTTCCCTTGCATTTGGCAGGGAGTCTATTAAACCACCTTTTAGCTGTTCCCGTGAGAGTCATAGGGAAGATTTTCACCACAACCGAATACCTAGAAAAATTTCGGATGCTAAAAAGAAAAGACAAATAAAGCACTTCCCCCATATGATCTTGCACATCTTCATTCTTGTCTCCTAAAACTGTAACTCATGTAATTCCAGGATGAACTGGACTGGAATAGAGAATTCCCTATTTCAGAGTTTTGCGTGAAAGCCCTTTGACAGTTTATGTTAGTTTGTTCTAGATACTGTTCTATTGTTAGCCCGTCAACACTAACTTTCTCAATTGCTACGGGCTCAGCATCAGATTGATCAGACTAGTAAAATGAGAAGATGTTATGGATAGGAATAGGAGAGTAGTCTTTTCTTATCCAGAACTGTTTTTCCGGATTGTCAAATGGAGTGGCCAGGAATGGCTTGGAGCTTCTGGTTTTGAATCCTGACATTACAAAATAAAAAGAAAATTAAATAAAAATAGACTTATTAAAAATCCTAATATAGCTCCCCGACAGCGGTGCCAAAAACTTGATGCAGGATTTCTGACCAGGTTTTAATATCTATAATTGTCTCGTTTACCTATGGTCTACCTTATTCACTCACGGGCAGTGTACCCGGCCGTGTGTAGTGTAGTAATCGGTAAAACCGAGGTCGTCCCAAGAGCTATGTAAGCGGATTCTAATTAAGTCTACGTGTCCTTTGGTTTTAACTGGTTTGAGGTAGAAATGATTAATTAACTAAGAAACAAGAAATAAAACGCGTAAAGTAAATAGAGGTTGTGATCAATATAGAGAAAGTGTGCTAACCTAAATACTCATCCTATCGTGTAATGTCTATGTTTTATTACTACCAATTGATTCAAGTGGGGGTTTAAGTCGCTAGGATAGCATTTGGTCAATTTGTCCTAACATATCAACAAAGGCTCCTACCCGACGTCAAAGGTTTACCCCTTGGGGATTCGAGGGGTTTATAGTCACCTAAGCCAATTCATTAAGTACCCTACATTCAAGATTCGAAATAATTAGTGCCCGGGCGCTAGCATCTTAGACACTCATCCCTAACTTCTTAAGTTCATCCGGACGACCGTGATCATTTAGTTAGTTCGCACAAGCGAGGAAGGGTCGTATTGGTCAATTCTTACCCTTCCCAACTCTACCTAACTATTTAGGGTCTGTTGGTCAATTCTCCTAAGCAACCAGATACGACCGCATTTCAAAACTACCGAAGCTAGGGTAACTACCAACGAACTATGCATGCATACACTAGAAACAATTATACGGAAGCATAAAAACATAAACAATACATTCAAGGGTGCTTAGCCGATCGTATTAAAAGAAATAATGAATTCGATGTTTAACATAATGAAAGACATGAATTACAAGTAAAAGATAGAAATGATCGCTAATGCTTATAGATATGGAGTGATTTATCCCTTGGAGATGGATCCGTATGATCTGAATGATCTGCCTTTGGAACCCTCTTCACATTCTCTGAGTTTGAGTTGTGAATGAATGATGTGAAACGCATAAATTAGATCTTTTATTTATAGGCACGATTCCAGTTATGTGATGCAGGTTTTACTGACCATGTCTTAATATTTATAGTGTCTCGCTATACCTATGGTCTACCCTAAAGCACTAATGGGCACTGTACCTGGTCGTGTGTAGTGTAGTAAATGGTAAAGCCGAGGTCGTCCCAAGAGCTATGTGTGTTGGATTATTACTAAGTCTAGTGTCACAGAATAATAATTGTTTCGATAGGGATTTAATTAATTAAACTACTAATCCAGAATAAAATAAAAGCAAGTAAATGAGAAAAGAGATATCAATAGAGGAATAGTGGTGCTAACCTAGTCAATCTTCCTAGCTAGTTATTTCTACGTCTACCTACTTCCAATTACTTCAGGTGGGGTCAAATTCGAGAGGACAGATTTGGTCAATTAAGCGCCTAACCTATCGGCAAAGATGCCACCACAGGAGAAATCAGGCGCACCGTCATAAGTCCTGTTGTTCCCGGTCCCCTAAGCCAAGTCATTAAGTACCGCTACATGCTAGATTCTAAATAGTGAGTGTCCGTCCGTTAGGAACTTAGACACTACACCCCCCAATTCTTAAGTTCATCCAAACGATAGGTGATCAGGTGGTCAAATCGCACAAGTAGAAAGGGTCGTCAGTTGGTCATATCTTACCCTTCCCGTCTCAGTCCAGCTCACCTAGGGTCAGTTGGTCATATCTCCTAGGCAATTGGCCTCTACCGCCATTCAAACTACCGAATCAAGGGTGACTACCAAAGAACTATGCATGCATACACTTAGAAATAATTGTACGGAAGTAAAGGTAAACGTAAACAAAACAATTAAGGAATCATAACTAGGCTAGCACCAAGGGTGCTTAGCCGCTCATATTAATCATGCACATCAATTCAATATTCAAAGGTACGAAATACATGAATTGAAAAGAAAAGAAATATAAAACGCTAAAGCTTATCGTAATGGAGTGACTTCTCCCTTGGAAACAGCTCCAGTATGCTTCCCTAGACACACCTTGAGCTTTTACCACGTTCTCGAGAGTGTTGTATGTGGAATGGGATGCTTTGAAATGCTTTGGAATTAGGTGGGGTATTTATAGGCAGTGCGGGTTACGGCGTAACCAATGTAGGAGTTACGCCGTAACCTTCTATTTCTTCATAAATGCACTAGATCTGCTAGTTACGGCGTAACCTTATAAGTGGTTACGCGTAGTCTTCAATAAACTCGGTTACGTCGTAAGTGATGCAGTGAATTACTGGCGTAAGTATCGCGGCGTGGAACCTCTTTTTGACCTAATGGAGTTACGTCGTAACCTTTGGGAAGAGTTACGCCGGAACCTCTTGATAAGTTGGACTTACTGGGTCACACAATAGTTACGGCGTGTGAGAGACGAGTTACGCGTAACTTCTTCAAAATAAGCATACTGTGATAAATTTTTAGTAATGTTTCCATTTCCGCGTCTCTTTAGCTCCAATGCTCGTAATTTACGTGAAAGTGGAAAACAATGGAAAACAAGCGTAAATCCATATAAATGATATAAATAACGAGCATTATCGGGGAAAATTGACACTTAATATTCAGGATTATTTGATGTTATCAAATATCCCCCACTTGAACTCTACTTTCCCTCAAGTAGACCTTATTAGATAGATTCCTAAAAAGATATCTCCCTAAACCTGGAAAATATGAGTTTACAAATCCCTTATGCTAGAATAAAACAAAGCCGAACACCTTACGAAAGGGGAACAAACACTCAAATCTCTCAACTATTCTAAGTGTCAATTTCGGGGTGATCAGTCAATCGCACTGTCATAGCATGTATTCTATCATAAGCTTGGCGGTTACACAAATCTCCACCACTAGAGTTAAGGGCTAAACAATTTGCGAAGGCAATATGGGTAGACACGACAAAGCTTAAGGGGTGACTCGTCATTACTAACATGTCACGGCGAAGTGGACAAAATCAATGATACATGACCAAATCCATGGCCAAGACACCAAAGATTGCTCGCTGCATCACCTAGACATGCTTCATGACTAAACGGTAGGATAAGACATGGGATATATAATTGGTGTAAAATGAAAAACAAACAGGTAGTATAAATCTATAACCAAGTCATCACCACTTACCGTCCGCCCAAAGTTCAAGTTTAGAAGTATAGAAACCGGATCATGAAATGCAAGGTAGATGTGTCATTAGAGGACGTCGTGATGGGCACACCACCTTTTCTTCTTCTGTTGGCAAAACTACCAACTCCAATCTTCAAATGTGACCGAGGTGGCCTCCTCGATACTAATCAATAAAGCTCATACTATAGTGCTTATAACATCGCACTTTACAATATCACCACTCAATCATTTTTTTTTCAAATCATCATTTTTTTTGAATCATAACATAATAACATCCCCCCACTTGAGATGAACAATGGGAATTCGGGGGGTCTTCAATGATCTTCATAAATGTGGTCGATGAAAGCGTGATTTCCAAACCTTTCTACTCGAACCATGAACTTAGGCAAATGATGACTTCCCAATCACAAATAGAGACTACAGGGTAGGCTAAGGTGTATAGGTGTAACGAAATAATATATTGGGTTGACAAAATGAAAGGGATGGCTCAGAAGGGTGTATCTAGGGGTATCTTGCAGTAAAGGTGAGTGCAACAAAAGGGTTTCACATGGGGGTCAAAAAGTCGAGGTGGCTAATCGATAGACTCACAATGGTAGGCTGTTTGGGTGATAATCCTATAATATTGCCTTCTAAAACTGAAAAGTCCAAATACATCGAGCTAACTCAACATACCTCGTCTATGGTCTCAAATGATGCAAAGGCCAAGTTCTAAAGTTTACAAGCTACCGACACTCATAATTTGGTGGATTTGGGGTAAAATATTGGAAACGGATAAGGCTAATCTCACCATGTAATTTCAAGGGTTGTATGTGCTCGGCTAAGGTCTAATCTAGTTAGGTTCGGAAAAACACGTCAAAATTTTAAAAATGGCATAATTTTTCAAAATAAACTAGAAAATGAGGGTGAAATAAAGTTCAAGAGATAATTCTACTCCCGTCCCCCCACTTGAATTGTACAAAGTCCTTTTGTACTAGGCATTAAAATAAAGGTGAAGAGAAAGGTAGAATTAGAGCGAGAACTTCCCAGAAATTTGCTCCAAAAGAAGAAGGCCCACGAAAAAGAACGGCCTTCGTTAAGCATCATGAACAAACTTCCATCCACGAAATCACAATACCGACAAGCATAATTATAAAAAGAAAAAATAAAAATAAAAAACAACCTAAATCACTTTCGTAGGAATCACGGTTGCATTTAGCGTATGCAACAAGCCTTTTAAACCACTTGGTGTTCCAAGTGGACGAGTGAAGTCTCGTGAGGGTTTACAGGAAACACACCCACAAAGTTCATTTAAAAACTAATACAAGGTTACTGTGTTTTAAAAATGAAAGAATTAAAGCAGAGGAAAGTTACGTCGTAACTCCTATGAGGGAGTTACGCCGTGGGCAAAACCCGGTATGAGTGTAAAAGCAAGTAGTTACGTAACCACGAGATGGAATTACCGTAATTGTAATGCCAAGAGTTCTGCTGCTAAAACATTGGTTAAATCACCAAGATGAGTTACCAGTAACTCTGTTCAGATCGCAAATCGCAGCAGACAAATAGTTCCTCTTTTCTGCAAAAATGGTTAGAAAACACAAAACCCAAAGAAAGGAAATAAAAACAAAAGAAAGGGATAATTCGGGTTGTCTCTCGAAAGAGCACTTTTCTTTTTTAACGAGTCTTTAAGTTAGACTCAGAGCCGCGGGGCTCCTATGGGGGCCTTTGACCATCCCCGACTTCTTCCATGTCTTTCATTAAGTTGCGCCTAATCCATGCAACATTCGATGCAGTTCAGAGGTATTCATTGGTTTCGACTTTCTGGACTTTACAAAATTTCTCATCCGGTCCTAGGTGGTAGCGAGTGAATTCATATTTTTCGACAATAATTGGAGGTGGTCTTTTGTAGGGAATCCCGAGGAGTTTGCACCTCCTTTGTTCGTAAGCTTCGTCATCGGGATCAGTGAACTCCTCATTTCCTTGCATCTCAAGGTAATCTAGGATCCCTCAATATCATCGTCATCGAACTGTGTCTTTGAACCATTATTCATCGAGCAGATTCTCCACTAGAACGCGCTTGCATTCTTCTTTATCATCACTAACCAACTCTTTGTCTTTTTCAATTGTTATCTCACTCGTGTTGTTGAGACTTCCGTTGTTTGAATTTTCTCGATCCATGTATTCCTTCCAAATTTTCTCTTTGGTTAATGTGTCTACATATCCATACTTAATCTTCACCCAACTATCGAATCCTAGGTTGTCCAGCCAAGGAAAACTCGGTCTTTCCTCATCATTGGTTGAGGACCAAAAGAATTCATCCTTTCCTATTCTTTGGGCTGCTTCCTCGTTACACATATCATCATAGGGTTGTACGTGAAAAAATTTCCCCGGAGATTTTACTTTTGGCTACTGCGTAATTTCTTGTTGTTAGTTTCACTTAAATGTTCATTCGTGCATCTTAGATCATTATTAGCCTCTTCCTTTTTGAATGTGCTCTTAATCAATTTTAAGCTTCTTAAGAAGATTTGGATCGATCTTGGCATCGCGAATGAATTCGTACCAATCTTTAAATGCTAAATCACCGAATCTTATACAATGTATTTCACGCTCATGAGGGCATGTCCACTCTTCCTTTCTTTCATTGTCTCACCATTTGCAATACTGTGGAAGGGGGCATGTAGGCCATGCTCTTGTGGTCTCCTCGTCGGTTATGATGACAGGAGCACACCAATGAGTTATCAGTGGCTCTTCTTCATCTTCAAGGGAGAGTTTTTCGAGTCTTTCATCATCAGTGTAAGCAGCCCATAAAAACTTGTTATTCTTGATTCTTTCTTTGTCGGACCCTTCATCACAAGTTTCGTTCTAGGATCACATGAAGCCCATAGGTCAAATGAGTCCCCCTTAGCTACTGGTATAGCTTTGCACCAGTGATATCTTTTTTTAGATGGTGATAAAGGAGATAGGTTAATATCGTGGGACCATTCACTAGTTTTGAGTCTCGATTCGCCTACAACAAGGAAGCTCGCCATCACGCGTATCCCGCCACTGCAACGAGTTTCTTGGTTACGGCGTAATTCGTTAGAGTGAATTTCCTCATTACTCTTCATAACCCCGTTATCGCTATCAAACACATAGTTACGCCGTAACTCATTAGGCATGTTACGGCGTAACTCAGATCTGTCGACTGAATCATCCCCTAAATCTGTATCATTGATCTCAACCTTTGAGTTATTATCAGAAAAAAATTACCTTACATTCCATAGCTGGTTTAGATCCTTCAGGTTTATTGTCATTCCTCCTTACTTTTTCACCGAAAGCTTCATCACCATGGATTCAAGGTTTTTCGAGAGTTGTGTCGTGCTTGGAAAGGTTTCTCACATGTTTTCTGGAATTCTCTCAACCACTCATCTTGCTCTTTTTTGTTTCGGGTGAAGTTTCCAGAACTTATTAATTGTCTCTTCAAGACTGGGCTTTCTTTCTCCATAAGGCCCACGATTGTAATTTCCACGATAACCATTACTATTTCGATTATCTCTGTAAAATGGTCGATTTTCTCCATACTTAGCTTCTTCAATATTCTCTTCGTCCATATGATGACAATTTTTAAGTAAGATGTCCTCCTCCACGATTTCACAACCTACTTGGATGGCATGAACGGTTTCTCGACTTTTAGCATATCTCGTGAGATTTTCAATTTTACTAGCGATTGCTGCATTTCCGTCAAAACTTCCTCCTTGGTTTCTTTTACTCCCACCGTCGTGCCATTTTTGAGAGTGGTCCGCCATTTTTTGAATGGCTTCAAGTGCAGCGGTAGGAGTCATGTTCGGGATAGGTCCTTGATAGTCCAGCATTTTCCTTGTAGTTACGTTAATTCCTTTGTAGAAAATATTGACCTTATGCTGGTTATTCAAATCATTGGTAGGACACTTATAAAGAAGATCAGTGTATCTGTCCCAAGCTTGATACAGCATTTCGTCGTCTTCTTGTTTGAAATTATGGATTTCCAAAAGCTGGTTAGAAATCTTCGATGGTGGGCAATATCTTTGGATAAAGTGTTTCTTTAGTAGCGCCCAAGTATTGCCCGCGGTCAATCTTCGATCCATCTTCTGCTCCAGAAGAGTCATTGGGAATACCCTAAGCATAACAAAGATCATGAGACACGCGGAATGTTGAAAAGGCTGGCGATGTATAGGACATTTTCAACGTGCTCATATGCGTCTTCGTCTCTGTTTCCTGAAAAAGGGTTAGCGCGAAGCTCCCTCATAAATTGGTCTTTAATTTTGAAACGAACATCCGCTCCGATTTCCGGTCTTACGAGACCCGGCCCTTGTTCAGCTGTCGTCAACGCCAAATATTCCTCAAGAGTGAGTTCATCGATGTTAACAACTTCCATGGTACCTGAAATCTAGAAATATGATCGTGAGAAAAGTTTAAAATGAAATGAGAGACTTAATATTAATCCTAATATAACCAAAACTCGTCCAAAAACTCGATGCAGGTTTTACTGACCAGGTCTTAATATTTATAGTGTCTCGCTATACCTATGGTCTACCCTAATGCACTTACGGGCAGTGTACCCGGTTGTGTGTAGTGTAGTAAATGGTAAAGCCGAGGTCATCCCAAGAGCTATGTGTGTTGGATTATTACTAAGTCTAGTGTCACAGAATAATAATTGTTTCGATAGGGATTTAATTAATTAAACTACTAATGCAAAATAAAATAAAAGCAAGTAAATGGGAAAAGAGAGATCAATATAGGAATAGTGGTGCTAACCTATTCAATCTTCCTAGCTAGTTATGTCTACGTCTACCTACTTCCAATTACTTCAAGTGGGGTCAAATTCGAGAGGACAGCATTTGGTCAATTCGCCCTAACATATCAGCAAAGATGCCACCACATGAGAAATCAGGAGCACCATCATAAGTCTTGTCGTTCCTGGTCCCCTAAGCCAAGTCATTAAGTACCGCTACATGCTAGATTCTAAATAGTGAGTGCCCGGCCGTTAGGAACTTAGACACTACACCCCCAATTCTTAAGTTCATCCAAACGATAGGTGATCAGTTGGTCAAATCGCACAAGTAGAAAGGGTCGTCAGTTGGTCATATCTTACCCTTCTCGTCTCAGTCCGCTCACCTAGGGTCAGTTGGTCATATCTCCAAGGCAATTGGTGTCTACCGCCATTCAAAACTACCGAATCAAGGGTGACTACCAAAGAACTATGCATGCATACACTTAGAAATAATTATACGGAAGTAAAAGTAAACGCAAACAAAACAATTAAGGAATCATAACTAGGCTAGCACCAAAGGGTGCTTAGCCGCTCATATTAATCATGCAAATCAATTCAATATTCAAAGGTACGAAATACATGAATTGAAAGTAAAAGAAATATAAAACGCTAAAGCTTATGTAATGGACTGACTTCTCCGTTGGAAACAGCTCCGTATGCTCCCCTAGACCTCCTTTGAGCTTTTTCCCACGTTCTCAGAGAGTTGTGTGTGGAATGGGATGATTAGAAATGCTGAAATTCGTGGGGTATTTATAGGCCAGGTCTGGGTTACGGCGTAACCAATATAGGAGTTATGCCATAACCTTCTATTCCGTCATAAATGCACTAGATCTGCTAGTTACGGCGTAACCTAATAAGTGGTTACGCCGTAGTCTTCAATAAAAAAGGTTACGTCGTAAGTGATGCGAGTTACGGATAAGTATCACGGCGTGGATCCTCATTTGACCTAATATAGTTACGTCGTAACCTTTGGGAAGAGTTACGCGTAACCTCTTGATAAGTTGGTATTCGAGTCACACAATAGTTACTGGTAATGTGAGAGAGGAGTTACGCCGTAACTTCTTCAAAATAGCCATACTGTGATAAATCTTTAGTAATGTTTCCATTTCCGGGTCTCTTTAGCTTCAATGCTCGTAATTTACCGGAAAGTGGAAAACAATGGAAAACAAGCGTAAATCCATATAAATGATATAAATAACGAGCATTATCGGGGGAAATTGACACTTAATATTCAGGATTATTTGATGTTATCATTTTGGCATAACTTGAGTTGAGAGTTACGTCGTAACTTTAATTATCCTCCAAATAATACTCTCGTTAAATAGGCTACGGCGTAACACTTGGTAAAGGTTACGCCGTATCTTCAATACAGAACTCTTTTAAAAGGACTACGGCGTAATGCTTGTTGAGGAGTTACGACGTAGTTGATGGAGGCGCGAAATATTTCTTGACCTAGATGATTACGGCGTAACCTTAGTTGGGAGTTACGCCGTAATTGCTATTGAGTAGGCAATCCAAGATAAAATACTAGCTACGGTGTAATGTGAGAGAATAAGTTATGCCGTAGCTTCTTCATGATTAGCATATTATCATAAACCGTTTGGAAAATCTCCAAATCCGCTTCTCTTAAGCTCCAATGCTCATAATTTAACTGAAAGTGAAATATAAAGGAATACAAGCGTAAATCCATATAAATGATATAAAATACGAGCATTATCGGAGGAAATTGACACTTAAAAGTCAGGACTATTTGATGTTATCGACCAATAAACAAGAGGATGCAATTATCAAACGGGAGCAATGAGCTAGGGGGAGCTAAAAGGATGGAGATATCACTTCACACGGATGATGCAAGCTCGCCTTTTTGGGGAGAAAGGAGATAAAACGGGCATTGTAGTGGAGACATCGGGGCACTCACCTTTTTGATTCAACAAAAGGGGGAGAAGAGTGTAAAAAAGTAACTTTATATTTTACTATGTGCTACGGTTTACATAATTTGTCATTCATTAAAATGGGGGAGATTGTTAGTGCAAATATTATGATTATTTAATCTAAACGATCTCTTATGTTTTAATGATGACAAACATGTAACTTGTAATACATAATGTAAAATATGCAAGTTAATCGGTTACATAAATGATCAAAGAAAACATTCATCAACACCTCTCGACATGCTTCAACAACAGGTTCGAATATGTTTGTTAAGTTGCATTATGATCAAACCATTGAGAATGTTTAAAATACTTTTTAGAGTGAATAAATATTTTTTAAACACATTTAATTAAAACTAACTAGACATTTTTAATTATTAATTATGTAATTAGTTAAATAAAAACTAATTTAATTATGACTCTTAGTCTCCAAGTTATTCTAGAAGAAAGTTAATTTAAAATGATTTTAGGACAACTACTGAAAAACACACTGGACAAAGAAGTGTCTACTGACGCTCCGTGGATCCGTTTTTATAATGGGCGATCCGTATTTTATGGATCCGCGGATCCGCTCGATGGCGTTTTTAAGACAGAACCCACAATATAAATAGGAGGCTTCCTATTTAATTTTTGGCTAATCTTTAGTGAGTCTTTCACCTGCATATTTTACACACACTTAGTCACCATCATAACTA
Organism: Chrysanthemum makinoi; assembly: GCA_910596185.1. NCBI lineage: Eukaryota > Viridiplantae > Streptophyta > Magnoliopsida > Asterales > Asteraceae > Chrysanthemum > Chrysanthemum makinoi. The sequence continues at coordinate 148,199,203 of OU343218.1, forward strand.
ATCTTTGGAAATGTAAATAACACACATTCACAAGTCCTTTAATCCACACTAAATCTTGATCATGATGCTTTTAACTTTCATTTGTTGTAAGCATGTTTCCATTTGATCCTCCATCTTTCATGCCTAGAGATCTTGGCATCCACATCCACCACAAGCACAACAACATATGAAGATCAATCACAACAAGATTGGAGCACTTGTGATCTTAATTCATTGAAGTCTTCTTATGATAATAATTTCATTTAGATTAGGGACTTACATCCACTAGACACTCATGTCTTGGATCATTATTATACACCATCTTGTATCACTATTATACAACAAACTAGAAGTTAGGAGGTTTACGTGTTTAGGCCTTAAAACATAAGGTTTGTTATTTTGGGCCATAAAACATAACGGGTTTGGTTGTACCTGAAGAAGAACTCGATACGTAGCTTAGTATCGATAAACTTGTAAGCGGTTAGACGGTTTGTTGTGTTGGGCGGGTTTGGTTGTACCCGAAGAAGAACTCGATACTTAGCTTAGTATCGGTAAACTTGTAAGCGACGGTTGTAAAGTTTTATCCACCGAGAAGGGAGCTTGTTGATCTAGTGAAGTAACCAACCAGTTGGGTACTCGAGGAGTTAAGTAGGGCGAAGAGGAGCTTCGTGACCAAACCACTATAAATCATCGTGTCCGGTTTGCATTTCCTTTTACTTATCGCTTTACATTTATGTTTGCATTTATTGCTTTATACTTGCATTGCGTTAATGTTTGTGGCGCTTCTTGTTGTTTGTGATGTGGTTATGATTGTGTTGTGGTGATATGCTTTAGATGATGCTCTCTACTATCGTTATAGTGGTAGAACTTATATTTTCACTTTTCATATTACGTCAAACTTGATCAGTTGTTTGCTATAAAAGATTTAAGTTTTTAAATGGAAATGTATTCACCCCTGTTAATACAAATAAGCCGTAAAAACGTTTATTTATATTTTACGATCTTCTAATGTTTTGTCGATAACAAACGTAAAATCATTTTAACGAAACAAATAAAATACGTAAATGGTTTGAACTAATAGTTTCTAACATATTCACATTTTCACATAAAACACTAAAAACAAGTATAAATGATTTTATGATTTAATATTACATATGTACAACAACTAGTGTTTACATATTTGGGTAAAATATACACATAACTAGTATGTAGTATATTGGGTAATATAAATGGGTAGAAACTTAAGTATCATAACCCATTGGGCAAATACATTGAATGTAGTTGGGTACAACCCAAAGCCCATGACCCATGAGGCTTGACCCATATCCCATTGCATGACATCATGCTTATATCATATATGGATAATATTCATAACCCATGGTTTTGACCCATACCCATGTGACTAGGTGCATTGCACTCAAGAGATACATTGTACCAAGCTAAAGACCCATGGATCAACACATGACCCATGACCCATAACCAAAATACCCATGGGAAAAGGGGAGCGTCCCACGGATCCCTAGCTTTACGCTAGACGGATCCCTTGTGGAAGGGATCCGTGGGATCCGGGGAACAGTAGAATTTTTCCTCTATAAATAGTGAGCCATTTCTTCATTGTTTCTCACCCCTTTCTAACATACTTTCCCCAAGAGTTAAAAACTCTCTAACCTCAGATCCAAGAGATCTATGTTTGTAGTTTTGTTTTTGTGTGATCTTCTAGGTTCCTCTTAAAGGCAAGATCACCACCTTTGAAGTCGAGCAAGCTCAAGTCCATGAGTTGCCATGCTTCCTCATCATCAAGACTACTTGAAGTCTTTTGTTAATGATTGTTTTTCTTTTCTAAGAAGTGTTGAAGACATTAGTGAAAGGTGTCTCAAGTGTCAAGACGGAGATATTAGTGAAGGGTATATATCGTCCGTATCATAAGCACTTGTGGTAGGTGCTTAGAAGTCAAGACTAGAAGCATTAGTGAAGGGTGTTTAGAAGTCAAGACACAAGATATTAGTGAAGGGTGTCTTGAAGATCTAGTCAAAGGCATTAGTGAAAGGTGCCTTAGATATACATTCGATATGGTGTGTTTCGATGTACAAGATAGATTAGTACTAGATCCATGGATATTGATATCCTTGATGATGTTGTAAAGGAGTATATATCCTTTGGGATTAGTCGTTGGTGTAGTGTTGGGTAGTAATTCCTCCATTGCAATGGAACTAGGTGCTTAGCCTAGTACCTAATAAAGGGTAGGCGACGTTGTGTAGGTGTGGTTCACCTTGGTGTGAAAGAACTAGGTACTTAGCCTAGTACCTTATAAAGGGTAGGCGACGTTGTGTAGGTGTGGTTCACCTGGAGTGAAAGAACCCTGGTTAGCCAGCACCGGAAAAGGGTAGGCGACGAAGGCTTCTCCACCATAAGGAGATTGGTGTAGTGTTTACTAACTCGAGTAGGTGACTCTTGGAGTGGAGTAGGGCAAGGAAGGTGTCCTTGTAGCCGAACCACTATAAATACTCGCGTTGTGGTTTTGTGATTCTTACTCTTATCTTTCATTACATACCTTTATATGTTTGTTTATCAACATCCAACACACACATCCAAATAGATTGACATAAGTCGATCTAAATAATTAAAAGGAAGTTTTAATTGGCAAAACTATTCAACCCCTCCTTCTAGTTTTCCACAATTGGCATAAGAGCTTCGTTACCAAGTTTCTTGAAGTATATTGTACTTTAAAAACTTGATACGATCCATGGTTAATTGAAAACTACAAAGAAGGTTTTTCATAAAAACAAACACCATGTCTTTTAAAACTATATGTTTGGATGTTGATATGATAACAACAATTTTTTTTTTTACATTTTCATTTAAATTGCACTAATCCTCTTTGTCATGTTGATTAGTCAAAGCTCACATCTATCAAGCCATAGGATTTGCTTGATAATAAAGATTACCTTCCCTAAGAAGGTATCTTAAGCATAAAGGAGCTGGAATTGTCTTCTGACATTTGCTGTGTCATTTGTAAAGACATTCCTAAGTGCATTTGAGGTATGACTTTCCACTTATCTCTAAATGATATTAGTTTAATAAATAAGTGTTATTACTTAGGTATTTATTTGAGTAGGTTTCGTGTATACACATGTTTTACATGTAGCTTCATTAGGAAGCTTTTTTCTCACATACGTGTCATTCTTTCGTCTAAAAATCATGGTTTATAAAACTTGTGTTTTGCCTCACTTAATCCAAAAATCATAACAATAAAACAAAACATGAATCTCAAAAATTCCCCCTTTCCCATAAATACTCCCACCGTCAATCACTCTATCCCACTTTTTCAAATCTTCCAATTTCAAAAATTTCTCTCATTCAAAACTTCATCTTCCTCTCCATTTCGTCTCAACCGAAACCAAGAAGGATCATCTTCAACATGGTTTACATCGCCCTGGTACTCATCGCCTTAACACTCATCGCACTTGTGTTCCCTATGATGAAGTTCATATACGGAGACATTTACTTTGTGTTGTTAATCTACATTGGGGTTATATACCCAATCCTTTGTATCATCCTTAGCATTGAAATGAAATATTACTAATAATCTAAGTTTATCTAGGTTATTATCATAATGTGTTTATCATTTCTCTTTGTTTTATTTCTTCCTCTCGTGATACATTAGAAGTCATGTATGTATGTTAAAAGAAAATGTAGGCTAAAACACATATCTTGGTATAAAACTATGAGATCTAAAAATCTATGCTTTTCATCATAAAATCTGTAACTCTGAGATCTACGGATCCCGGAAGACATACTAGCCGGATCCCTTTTGAAAAGGAACCGTGGGATCTGTGCTACTGGAAAATAGTTTTTTATGCAAATTAAAAACCACTTTTCTTCTAAAAATAATACTCCACTAGAATGTCAAAACCATAAGTGAGTTAAATATCATTGTTGTTAAAAAACCATTGTTAATAAAAATCTAGTAAAAACATTAGATAATCATAGGTTGATCACAAACATCACTTTCTATTAACTCATGTTTTCTATAGGTTCAACTATGACGCATGAATATGAGTTTGATTTTTCACTCACTAAGCGTCTACACTCCGAACATCTCCCTTGAACCCAACACACCTGGCATTCATGTCCGTGGGTTCAATAACCTCGAAAACCGTCACTTCCACGAAGGATCTATTGTAGACACCTCTCTACAATTCGAAGAAGGTATCAATACCTCCTTCAGAGCCATAGGACTAGAATGTCTTCTTGAAATCAACGAGAAGATATGTCCAAGGTTCATAATGGAATTCTTCCGTCAAGTTGAACTCGTTCAGAATGAGGATCGCTCTCTATCTCTTTGGTTTTATATCTAAAACCAAAAGTTTACTTTAACCCTTGGGCATTTTGCTCACATCCTCCGAATTCCAAATCATGGACAATGTGCCTTCACGAAAGATTGGTCTCTTGATTCTCTCTTTAACTTTCGTGAAGAAAATAGTCCATATTGTTCACACATACCCTCCCCGGAAGATTTACATCGCATTATATGCAAACCTCGACCATATTACTTCGATCCAAACATTATCTTCACACGGGACATCCGAGAAGAGTACAAGCCCCTTGCACTCATCCTACGTGAAAATGTTTGGAGTCTTAGGGAAATCCGAAATCCTTCCCGCTTAATGTGCTCACATAATGTATTGTTTGCTAACACAACAACCATACAATCTCGCCTACTTCTTCGCAAGCCGAATTGTAAATCTTCAAGGCTCCAAGAATAAACTCATCCCTTATGGAATGTTCTTGACGTGCCTCTATCATAACGTTATTCACTTTCATCCTCAATTTCAAAGTCTATTGTACGTACTTGTGAACAAGATGATGGAACCGCTAAACATATCTCTCATGAAGACTTTCTTCATTCTTGATTCCACCAACACTCATCAATCACGTGATGATCCTCCTAGCTGAAAACACTCAAGGAACGTAGTAGTATTTCAAATCGGATCAATCCTCTTGTACTCGTGCTTTATCAATGTAATCCTATTTCCTTCATGAAATAAAACATCTTACATTTGATATCTTAGTGTTAGAACCCCTTTAAAACTAACCTTGGAATATAATGCATTGTCAAGATCATTGCATACCTTTAGTAAAGGTTCACTGAGCAAATGGACGGATCCCAAAGTTTGTGCTAGACGGATCCCTACATTTAGGGAACCGTGGGATCCGGCAAACAGAAAATGCAATTGCAAGCATTGTATTTCAAACATATCCTTAGAACACCTCACACTAAGATAGACATAGTGTCTTAAGGCAAATTAAGTCCTTATCAAGATAAGAAGATCCTTCCTACTCACACATAAACTCACCTAGATCACAATCAAAGACGCTTGTAGATCTATCGTTTCATTTTAATCCATTACTCTTCCGCTCTTAAGCTCACACATCATTTTTCACATGATCCCTCATATCTAAACTTTGGAAACATCTTATAGCAAAATCGATCATAATCATCCTTACAACAAAATTGGTCAAAATTGATCAAATCCTAGTTTCTCCATCTTAAAGCCTCTAGGATATTTTCCAAATGATTTTTTAATACAAATAAGCCGTAAAAACGTTTATTTATATTTTACGATCTTCTAATGTTTTGTCGATAACAAAAGTAAAATCATTTTAACGAAACAAATAGAGTACGTAAATAGTTTAAGTTAATAGTTTTCTAACACAATTAAGTTGTCACATAAAACACTAAAACAAGTATAAGTGATTTTATGATTTAGATACATATGTACAACAACTAGTGTTTACATATTGGGTTAAACATATACTTAAACTAAGTATACTAAAATGGGTAAAAACTAAGTGTATGCTAAAATGGGTAAATACAAGTATATACTAAATGGGTAAAATACTAGCAAATGGTTTTGACCCATAACCCATGGTTTTATATATACCACTTAACCAAGTTCATTGTATCTAGAAAGAAAACCATGGATCAACCCATAACCCATGACCCATGACCCATAACCAAAAATACCCATGGGCAAAGAGGATCGGACCACGGATCCCTAGCTTTGTGCTAGCCGGATCCCTTGTGGTAGGGATCCATGGGATCCGAGGAACAGAAGAGAATTTTCTCTATAAATAGAGAGCCATTTCTTTCTCTCCACACATGGTTTTTCACACATACTTCCCCAAAGTATTCTAACCCTCTAACCTCATATCTAAGTGATCTATGTAGTTTGTCTTTTGTTTTTGTGTGATCTACTAGGTTCCTCTTAAAGGAGAGATCACCACATCTTGAAGACGTGCAAGCTCAAGTCCATGAGTTGCCATGCTTCGTCATCATCAAGACTACTAAGGTTCTCTTGTTGATAGTTCTTGGTTTCTCCATAGATGTTGGGTTGAAGGCATTAGTGAAGAATGCCGAAAGTGTCAAGATGAAAGCATTAGTGAAAGGTGCTCATCATCCGTGTCAAAGCATTATTGAAGGATGCTAAAGGTGTCAAGACGAAGGCATTAGTGAAGGGTGCCAAACGTTGTGTCAAAAGCATTAGTGAATGATGCTAAAGGTGTCAAGACGAAGGCATTAGTGAAGGGTGCCATGCGTTGTGTCAAAGGCATTAGTGAAGGATGCCAAAGGATCAAATCAAGTAGCATTTGGGAGAATGCTTAGGTTGTATAATCGATGAGGTGCATCGTTATACATATATGTATTTGTTTATCTACAAGGATGGTGATATCCTTGATGGTGTTGTAACAAGAAGTAGATCTCCTTGAGATTAGGTGTTGTGTCGTGAAGGTGTAGTTTACCTAAGGTGTGAAAGAACTAAGGTGCTTAGCCTAGTACCTAATAAAGGGTAGGCGACGTTGTGATAGGATTAGTTCTCCTAAGGTGTGAAAGAACTCGTGGTTAGCCTAGCATATAAAGGGTAGGCGACGTTGTGTTAGGTGTGGTTCAGCCTTGGTGTGAAAGAACTTCGGTATTTAGCTTTGTACGGGAAAAGGTTAAGCGGCGTTGTGAAGGATTCTCTGCCACAAGGAGTTGGTGTAGTGCTTACGAACTCTCGAGTAGGTGACTCGGGGAGTGGAGTAGGGCAAGGAAGGTGTCCTTGTAGCCGAACCACTATAAATAACTTGTGTTGTGGTGATGTGCTTCTTACTCTTTATATTTCATTTCACGCTTATATATCCATCTATCAACGCCCAACATAAACAATCAAATAGATTGACATAAGTCGATCTAAATATTTAAAAGGAAGTTTTAAATTGGTAAAACTATTCAACCCCCTTCTAGTTTTCCACAATTGGCATCAGAGCTTAGTTACCAAGTTTCTTAAAGTATATTGTACTTTAAAGACTTGATACGATCCGTGTATGTTTGAAAACTACAAAGAAGGATTTTTTTGTTGGTCATATTTTATTTTAAATCATTTTGTTGGACATTGATAGATGATTCTAATCATTTTTGCTCTTAAGAAATCTTCGTGCTAGAATCTCTTCAAAGTCTTCATTCAAAGATTAATGAAGTCAACATTCAAGGAAGGATCTAAAAAGTAATCACAACCTATGTACACCAAGTACAAAGGATTACTTTAAAATCTCATGAAGTATTTTTGGTATTATACCAAATCAAGAAGCATAGAGGTATGTTTTACTCTTCATTAGATAGGTTACATGAGTCCCATTTATTGTCATAAGTTATCTTTGTTTAACTAATCACTAACATCATTAGAAGTCTCTTTCGTCACCTTTAGTCTTTTTCAACATAGGGGATGATATTATTTTTTTTTCGTCAAACAAACGCCGTCATCACATATGAACCCTCGATATGTAATTCATCAAAATCATCATTCAAAAACAATCCTCATCAAATACCTCCATTTTTTTGGGCAAGCTAATTTATAAGCCTACTACAAAAATAATACCAAACAACTCCCTTTCGTCCACGATGAGTCGGATCCTCTAGTTGTACTAGCGGATCCCAAATACAAAGGATCCGGGGAACCGTGAATGAACTCACTATACCTTTCAAAAATTCACCACTGATCTTTTTCCCTCTATTCACATAACACCAAAACAACTAAGCTACTAAATCCATCCTCATTAGCTTCCATACTCTCAAGTATTCCTTCCTAGAACATCATTGTAAGTAATTACATTAATTTGTTCTAATTTTCATCATCCTCATCCTAGGGTTTATGGTTTCTAATCAATTAACTTAATTAGGGCTCTTTAAAGTAATCATGAAAAGGGGCTTTTAACAAAATCACATTGTGTTCACAACATTGTTAATACAAATCAAAACCATAAACCCATCCCAACTAACTTTACCTAATTGGAAAATTTGTATTTTAGGACCAACCATGCCCAAAGCTACTCAACAAGATCATCATGACACCGTCCACTACCTTACTCATTACTATCGTAAAAAGGGATTGACCAAAACCGACCGTAAAATTTTCAAAAGCCTTGTAAAATTACTTATCCACGAAGGTCGTGTAGTCAAGGAATGTTTCATTGAAGATACCGACATTCGTCAAGTTTTCTCGACAATCAACTTTGATTGTCTACTTGACATAGATGAACAAATTTGTCCGTTTTCATTTTAAAACAATGAATTTTACAAAGCTTTAGGATCATTCAAAACGTCGATGATAGCATTTCAATCACTTTCATCATCAATAAACAAAACTTCACTCTTCCTCTCAACACCTTTGCTCAAACTCTTCGCATCCCTTGTGAAGGAATTTGTATGTACTCTCAAGATTGGGCAATTAACGCTCAAAATCTTGCACTTGATCCTAAGCCTCTCTATAACACTCCTATTGATGAACCCGAAACCATTCGAGACACTATTTTCAAAATAAGAACCGACCAATCTCAAGCTTCGACCAACAAGAAGCTCATTCACTGTAATCCCTTTCAAATGGAACTTTCTGAAATGCACCCCATGTTTAGAAAATGGGAAGAAATCCTTAGGGAAAATGTCATTAGCCTAGTTGGAAACAAAGATCATCCAAACGCATGTCTTGTGCAAATGATCTATTGTCTTATCCATCAAAGGCCATTTAATCTTGCCTATTACATGGTAAGGAGAATGGCTGGGGTATTCAAAGCTTCCAACATGGTACTTCCGTATGGTATGCTCCTAACACGACTTTGTAAGTTTGTTGGTACATTGCAACCATCTCCTATCAACGATGATCATTATCTTTCCGACCACGTCATGGTACCTCTTACCAAACGACCCTCTAAACGGTTCATGGTCAATAGAGAGCAACCGGAAGCTCTCTCGGACTCCTCGACCGATGAAGAAGAAGAAGATGAAGAAGATGTCGACCCAGTAGCCAACATCAAATTGGAAATCCTTGAATACCACAAAGTAGTATAAAACAATTAAAAGTGGGGCTTGACCATTCCAAACGAGATCCGCGAAATTTAAGCAATTGAGGGGCATGATTCAAAACCTCGATACAACCTCACTAAGCAAAAAAGGAAAAACTCACTTGAAAGGATTGACGAAATAGACAATAGGATTGTGCTTGTTTTCTTTATCTTATGTTTAAATGATTACATTTTAGCTCTTTCGGTTTATGATTACTTGGATATTGTCTTTAACTAGTGTTTTGTGATAAACATGCTTGTTTCTCTTGTCATCCTACAATGGATTTACTAGTGTGCATAAAGCATCAATTCCAGTAGGTTCTATGTTGGTTAAGATTCTGCATATGTCGGATCCCTAGGATTAGCCTAGCCGGATCCCTCCCTTGAGGGAACCGTGGGATCCGTGACATCGATCGACAATACAGTTCAATACATCAAAACTGCTTTCTAGATAACATTAGCTTAGCATATGATTTTAGAACCCAACTAAGTAATAAGGGTTGTTGGTGGTTTTGGCCACTTCTAGGATGAGAAAAGCTTAGACTCACTAAAGGCTTACTTAAGATCTTAGTCTTATTTTATATATTTTTGAGAAGTCAACACATCTAAACTTACCATATTTCCGCTTCGACTACTCACAAACTATTTCTCACCTCTCAAAACACTTAAGAAGATAAGCTAAGCAATTTTAGGAAATTGCTTCTAGTCATTTATATCTCAAGATAAGACAAAATTAGTTTTTCAATTTTTGTAGTTTTTAAGAATTTTTCTTAATATCACCTCAAGCCTAAATCTGATCACTAGGATCATCTTTTATGACTTGACACCTTCATAACTCTTAGTGTTATTCTTAGACAACCAAAACCAAGGGGATTGGTAGTCATCTTGTCCCATTCCCCTTTCATAAAAAGCAATCATTTGCTACAACACTTATTACCTCTAATCATTCAAGTACCCTTTCATCCTAAACTTTTAGGAAAACTGAAACATTCAAAATAAGATTGGCTTTAGCTCCTAGAAACCTCATTTCAAACTAATATATACTGTCACAACTGGCCGAGAGCATCCCTATGGATTAGCCTAGCGGATCCCTTCAAGGAAGGAACCGGGGATCCGTGTGACGCTTTATGTCAAACATAGCTAAAACAATCATCTCAAATCATCTTCCTAACTCAAACACTCCATCTCATCTTAAATGAGTTCCTAGATCAGTGAAACTCTGAATCTCAACCTTGTGCATGTTGAATCATCACACTTGTACCAAGGAATACATTAGTGGATTAAGTCTTAAATGCAAATTGCCAAGATCTTTCCTTTATATCATCAAACACCATTACTTATAGTTAAGACTTCCAAATAAATTTGAAACAGTATAATTTTTTATGAGAGTTTAAATCAAAAACCTTGAAATCCATTAATAATAACTCATTTCATCTAAGCATCCTAGTGCAAGAGAGGGATCCATGGATCCATGGTAATCAGAAAGCAAAAAATCAGCTTCCATATTCAAAACACCTCTTGGTTTTCTAAACCACCTTTACTATAAATGAATTCATTAATTATTCTCCTAGAACTGATCAAAACCCCAAGAGCATGCCTATTCCTCTAAGTGGTCAATAATTTAATTTTTCTCATTCAAATCATCCTTTGCCAAAAACCAAATAATCTTAGGATTAAAACCATCACTCTCAATCACATCCAAGAATTTCTTACTTGTACCATCATCACCATGACTAAAGCCCCTAGTGCTAACTCATCCACTCAAAGACCACCCAAGAAGATCACTAGAATCACAGTGGTTTGAGAAAATCTTTGTTTCCTCAACGGATCATCTTAGGTTAAGTCCACCAATGGTAGGATCTCTCCCACACCAAGGAAACCATTTAACAAGAAGAGTGTTCTCACTAGGAGTTCATCACCTAATCCTACTAAACCAATGTTGGTGTTGACACACAACCAACATCATTAGTGCTTAGAACCACCTCACAACCATTTGAAGATCAATAACCCACTTCACTTGAATTTTCACTTCAAGAAAATCAAAACCATGACAAGGATTGTGATCATTGTAAACATAGGAAAGAATGATACAAGAACTAGATAAATTGATACATGAACTACAAGCTCAAAATGCTGAGGAAAACTCTTCTCATCATTAAAAATCATTAAGGACTTTTATTGTTGAACCTTGAATTCAGGTAATTCATTAGCATTAGTAGCACTTGTTTGGCTAGTTCATTCTCTTAGTTTTAGAGATTAAACATGTGTTGTGGTGTATCTCTTTATGTTTTGTTTTGTTGGTTGAATGAATACTTGTATGCTATGATTATTTTGTTGTGTTGTACCTCTTCACTACGCGAAGCTTGATATAGCATTTTACATATAAGAACTCGAAGGTCATAAAAGCCTCTCTCGTTATCGAAACCATAGATGGCATAACTCCTTGACATTTCTTGGTAACTTGTACTGCAATTACAAGATACTTTCAACGATAGCTTGGATCCCCATTTCAGAGATAACTAGATTTCGGATCCCTTCTAAAGGGAACCGTAATGGGATCCTTTAACTTGCAGTGGGTATGAGCACAAATTTCTAAATCTAACTTGAACAATCGTCTCTTGGGTTTGCGAAAGTAGCAATTATCTTGACTATACAACATAAATATTATGATGCTTGTTTGCAATCTATGTCATCCTACGATAGTTTTGTAGTTATTCAAAATACACTTTATGAAGATATTGACAAAGCCATAAATAGGGGAGCTTTGTGTCAAAATCGTAAGTACATTGCAAAATCATTTGCAACTTAATTCAATTTTGTATTAACACTTCATGACACCCCATTGCAACATTGCAATATTCAAGGGGGGTTACGCTCGCACTTGAGACGAACCGGCATTTGCAAAGTAACTTAATTGCAAACAGGTTTGATTGTGAGTTTATTTTACGGTATGTCCCGAACACTTAAAGACGCCTTTACATAGGGATGGACTCGTCAAGGGTGAGTTAAGACGAGTATCATTCCGCCACTTGCAAGTCTCTTTTAAAAGTGCATTTTTACATTTTTTTTTCCAAATTGTGTTAGTTTCTTTTAACACTTTTGTTTCACAAAAGGGGGAACCTGTTGTGAAAGTAAAAACTACAAATTCAAATTTTTGACCGAACAAAGTTTTAAAACAGCAAAGCTGAATTTTCCTTAAAATAATTTTATGTTTTGTCATCAACAAAAAGGGGAGATTGTTAATAAACTTAGTTATAAGTCAGCAAAAACGTTTATTTATATTTTACGATCTTCTAATGTTTTGAAAGTATTTCGATAAATATCAAGGCCAAGTTTTCCAAAGGCTATCATTAACTTAACAAAACATTCATCCTTCATAGAGTAAGTAAATAGTTTGAGTTAATAGTTTTCTAACACCTTCTTAATTGTTGTCACATAAAACACTAAAACAAGTATAAGTGATTTTATGATTTAGATACATGTACAACAACTAGTGTTTACATATAAATGGGTTAAACTTTTCATATACTTAAACTAAGTATACTAAAATGGGTAAAAACTAAGCACTGTAAGATGCTAAAATGGGTAAATACAAGTATATACTAAATATCCCGCTTGGTTTTTGTTTCAAAATACTAGCAAATGGTTTTGACCCATAACCCATGGTTTTATATATACCACTTAAACCAATCTTTGTTCATTGGCGGTATCTAGAAAGAAAACCATGGATTTTAGCAACCCATTTGAACCCATGACCCATGACCCATAACCAAAAATACCCATGGGCAAAGAGAAGCGGACCACGGATCCCTAGCTTTGTGCTAGCGGATCCTTGTGGTAGGGATCTGTGGGATCCGGGGACTTAAACCGTAATTTTGAGGTTAGTTTCCCATTTTTTTTTTTATAAATAGAGAGCCATTTCTTTCTCTCCACACAAAGATAATAAGTAAGTTAAATTTCACACATACTTCCCAAAGTATTCTAACCCTCTAGTTACCTCATATCTAAGTGATCTATGTAGTTTGGGGAATCTCAAAATTGTAAAAAATACATTTGTAAATGTGATAAAATACTAGGTAAATTTTAGAAGCCTCTAATAAAAACTTTAGCGAGAGATCACCACATCTTGAAGACGCAAGCTCAAGTCCATGAGTTGCCATGCTAAATGTAAAAACACCTGGGATCATTTTTGAAGACTACTAAGGTTAATATTTAAAATCTTGTTGATAGTTCTTAAACCTTTCTCCATAAAAAGATGTTGGGTGAGGTAAATGGCATTAGTGAAGAATGCCGAAAGTGTCAAGATGAAAGCATTAGTCCATATGAAAGGTGTTCATCATCCGTGTCAAAGCATTATTGAATTAGGATGCTAAAGGTGTCAAGACAAGGTAAACATTAGTGAAAATGTTGAAATGTCAAAGAATTTGTTTGTGAAGGATGCACGAAATAAAGGTGTCAAGACATCCACGAAGGCATTAGTGAAGGGTGCCAAGTTTCGCTTGTGTCAAAGGCATTAGTGAAGTTTTCTCGACAATCAACGTTGTCCAAAGGATCAAATTTTATGCAAGTAGCATTTTTGGGGAGAATTTTACAAAAGCTTAGGTCGATAAAGCGTCGATGAGGTGCATCGTTATACTTTCATAGCAAACTATCTTCCTCTAACACCTTTGTCAAACTTAGCATCTACAAGGATGGTGATATCCTTGATGGTGCAATTGTAACAAGCACTTGAGTCCTAGCCTCTCTATCTCCTTGAGATGAACCGATAGGACACTGTTGTGTCAAAATAAGAAGGCCAATGTTTCGAGAAACAAACTTCACAGTAATCTTTCAAGGAACTTTCCTTTATGTTTAGAAAGAAGAAATCTAAGGAAAATGCTTAGCCTAGTACCTAATAAAGATCATCCGGCATGTCTTGTATTGCAAATGACGTTGTGATATATCAAGGATTAGTTCTCCTAACATGGTGTGAAGGGAGAACTCGTGGTAGCCTAGCAACATGATAAAGGTATGCTCCTATGCGACGTTGTGTTAGGTGTGGTTGCCTTGTGTGAAAGAATCTTCGCGATGATTTATCTTTCCCTGCTTTGTACCGAAAAACGGTTCATGGTCAATAGACGCTAGAAGGAAATCTTCTCCGCCATGAAGAAGGAGTTGAAAGTGTAGCCAACATCAAATGAAATCTATCCGACTAACTCCGATTCAAGCGAGTTCTTGAAATTTAAGCAATTGAGGGCATGACAAACAGCACAACCTGGGAGCCCGTCAAAAGGAGTAGGATTGCAAGGAAGATTGTGTTGTTTCTTTATCTTGTTTGAAATGCGAACCATTTTAATCTATAGGTTTAATAACTTGTGTTGTCTTTAACTGGTGTTTTGTCATTTATCGTGGATTTACTTGTGCATACTAGGATCAATTACGTATATTTCATTTGGTTTCACGTGGATCTGGATTATAGGCTAGGATCCATTGAAACTGGGATCGTGTTTAACGCCCAACATAAACAATCAAATAGATTGACATAAGCACCACGAATGAACGATCTAAATATTTAAAGGAAGAACTTAGCTTACTTTTAATTGGTACTTAAACTATTTATTTATCAACCTAAACCCTTCTAGTTTTCCACAGATTAACTAAGTCACTATCCTCACCCTCTCAAAACACTAGGATAAGCAAGCAATTTAGGAAATTGCTTCACTTATATCTCCTAAGACAAAATAGTCTTTAATTTTGTGTTTTAAGAATTTTTAATATCATCAAGCTAAATGATCAGGATTCTTTTATGACTGGTACTCATGAAAGTTCCAGGTATTCTATTCTTCCATAAAAGGTAATCATTAGCTACATCACTCATTACCCTCAAGTACTTAAGCACCCCTTCATTTAAGACACTTAGGAGAACTGAAACACTCAAGATGATATAGATGAGCTTAGACCTTAGAAACATCATTTCTACCTTTCACAGCTGGCGAGAGGATCCCTAGGATTAGCCTAGACGGATCCCTTCAAGGTGAGAACCATGGGATCCGTGATGGGTTATGTCAAACCTTGCTAAAACAATCATTTAAACTCATCTTTCTAACTCAAACACTCCATCTCATCTTAAATGAGTTCCTAGATCAGACAAACTCGAAGTTGACTCTTGTGCATGTTAATCATCACATTCCAATGAATCTTAGTGGCTTAAGGATTAAATGTACTTGCCAAATCTCTTGTTAGGACTTCCATAGTCATCACCTTCATCCTAACTTTCAGTTAAGACTTTACTAGAAACCCTTACAAACCTCTTGAAATCGTTGCATCTCATCATGAGGAAAACTTGGTGGATCCAAGTAGTAACTTATCCACCAAAGTGGAACCACCCAAGAAAATTGCTCGTGTTGTACGGGATGAAATTTCTTCAACCGAATCATCTCTTTTGGTTTTCTAAGCCAACCTTTAAATGCAAATGATCTCTTCTCAACCAATCAAACCAATTCCTAAAAGGATAATACCCACAAAACTACCTATACCAAAATTTAACCACCATACCTCCTAAGCCAAACAATATCATCTCCACTAAACCATCACCATTGGTTCCTAGAGCTATTTCTTTTACATCTCCACTATCATCACCACACCTCTACAATTTAGAGGATTTGCCTCTAGGCCGCCTCATCCTCCTTCACGACAACATTCTCCTCATTAGGAGGAATAATAATGGTACAAAATCAAGGTGTTGAGTCAACATTAGCCGAGCTTCCTTTTCGCCGTTTCCATCATACGGTAATCCCATTTGCGAAACCATTATGAGAAATGTTCATCAAGGAGTCAACCACCCGACCATATGGAAGTTGACACTCTACCACCACAACCATCATTCTTGGTCGAGCCATTCTCAAATGCGCCTCCACCAATTCCTCCGTCGTTGAAGCTCCATCTAAGCCGCTTCACTTGATCCTTCCATCAAGCCATTTCAAGAAAATTTCTTCCGCCAACCACTACCTAGCCATAACAAATATTGTTATCATTGTCAACATGTTGAAAGTTTGATACATGAAGTAATGAACTAGACCAATCGTTTCATGTTCTATCATGAACTCAAGCTCGAAAATCAAACTCTTTCAGATTAAACCAAACACAAAACTTGAGCTAGATTGGGTAGATTTTAGTGGTGTCCTAGCATCAAGCGATAGTTGGTCTAGAAATTCCTAGTCATGTATTCTCTATTTTCTTAGTTTTTAGAGTCATGTATATCATAACTCTGGTTTTATTAAATGAAATTACATGCTACTTGCTATATTTCTAAGTATATGATTACGTTGTATTCATATCTCACTTTTGTGATAACAGCATTACTTGACATTATATCACCATAGCTAAATTGATCATCGGCCTATACGGATCCTCAAAATTGCCTAGACGGATCCCTACTAGAGGAGGCAACTGATCCGTGAGACGTAAAACTATTTTTCTACTAACTTGGATCACATATGAAAATTGTGCATTATACTTGTTTTCAAACCTTTGTTTTGTAGTTATTCAATCTACACTTGAAGACTTTGACACCCTAAAGCTTGGGAGCTTTGGTCATTGTGCAATACATTGCAAATTACTTGCAATATTATTTTCAGGATTACATTTCGCGATCACATCCCTTGCATAATTGCAATCATCAAGGGGAGCACATTCTGCAATTAGACGAAATCTTTTGCAAACTTACTTGCAAACAAACTAGATTAGTATTAATTTCGTTCACCCTTGGCGATTTACATAGGGATGGACTCGTCAAGGGGGAGTAAAGACGAGATCCTTTCCGTTACTTGCTCTCTATTTCTTTTTATTTCTTTCACATGTTTTTCCTAAAACAATGTGTTAGTTTTCTTTCGAAGCTCTTTTTGTTTCGACAAAAAGGGGGAGAAGAAAGTAAAATCTACAAATTCAAACTTTTTTTTTTAGCTTTTTCCTTAAAATAATTTTATGTTTTGTCATCAAAAAAAAGGGGGAGATTGTTAATACAAATAAGCCGTAAAACGTTTATTTATATTTTACGATCTTCTAATGTTTTGTGGATAACAAACGTAAAATTATTTTAACGAAACAAATAAAATACGTAAATGGTTTGAACTAATAGTTTCTTACATATTCACATTTTCACATAAAACACTAAAAACAAGTATAAGTGATTTTATGATTTAATATTACATATGTACAACAACAAATGTTTACATATTTGGGTAAAATATACACATAACTAGTATGTAGTATATTGGGTAATATAAATGGGTAGAAACTTAAGTATCATAACCCATTGGGCAAATACATTAAATGTACTTGGGTACAACCCAAAGCCCATGACCCATGGAGCTTGACCCATAACCCATGGCATGACATCATGCTTATATCATATATGGATAATATCCATAACCCATGGTTTTGACCCATACCCATTTGACTAGGTGCATTGCACTCAAGAGATACATTGTACTAGCTAAAAATATCCCATGGATCAACCCATGACCCATAACCAAAATACCTATGGGTAAAGGGAGCGTCCGCGGATCCCAAACAATAGCTTTATGCTAGACGGATCCCTTGTGGAAGGGATCCGTGGGATCGGGAGCAATAGAATTTTTCCTCTATAAATAGTGAGCCATTTTTTCATTGTTTCTCACCCCTTTCTAACATACTTTCCCAAGAGTTAAAAAAACTCTCTAACCTCATATCCAAGAGATCTATGTTTGTAGTTTTGTTTTTGTGTGATCTTCTAGGTTCCTCTTAAGGGCAAGATCACCACCTTTGAAGTCGAGAAAGCTCAAGTCCATGAGTTGCCATGCTTCCTCATCATCAAGACTACTGAAGTCTTCTTGTTGATGATTGTTTTTCTCTTCTAAGAAGTGTTGAAGACATCAGTGAAAGGTGTCTCAAGTGTCAAGACGGAGATATTAGTGAAGGGTATCTATCATCCGTATCATAAGCACTTGTGGTAGGTGCTTAGAAGTCAAGACTAGAAGCATTAGTGAAGGGTACCAAGCTTGTGTCATTAGTGGGAAGTCAAAGGCAAGACATTAGTGAAGGGTGTCTTGAAGATCTAGTCAAAGGCATTAGTTAAAGGTGCCTTAGATGTACATTCGATATGGTGAGAATGTTTAGATGTACAAGATAGGTGCATTAGTACTATATGTGTTATCCAAGGGTATTGATATCCTTGATGTTGTTGTAAAGGAAGTAGATCTCTTTGGGATTAGTCGTTATTAATGGTGTAGTGTTGGGTAGTTCTCCATTGCAATGGAAAAGAACTAGGTGCTTAGCCTAGTACCTAATAAAGGGTAGGCGACGCTTGTGTAGATTAGTTCACCTTGGAGTGAAAGAACCCGGTGGTTAGCCTAGCACCGGAAAAAGGGTAAGCGTTGTGTTACGTTGTGAAGGCTTCTAATGGGAAAAGGTTAAGCCGCCATAAGGAGATTGGTGTAGTGTTTACGAACTCTTGGTAGGTGACTTCGAGGGAGTGGAGTAGGGCAAGGAAGGTCCTTGTAGCCAAACCACTGTAAATACTAGCGTTACGTTTTGTGTGCTTCCCACTCTTATCTTTCATTACCTACCTTTATATGTTTGTTTATCAACATCCAACACACACATCCAAATAGATTGACATAAGTCGATCTAAATAATTAAAAGGAAGTTTTAATTGGCAAAACTATTCACCCCCCCCCCCCTTCTAGTTTTCCACAACCCCCTCTACAATTTCTACCATGTCTATATCACTAAACACAACTTCAATAGCATCATAACAAAATTATTTTAGTGATTGAGCCATAGTGAATGTTAAAAAAGAACAAGTGGGGTCTATTACTTGGAGGATGAATCAACATTTTAATAAATTACACCATGAACCTATGACTTTCCTACTTATAAACTTGTAAGCGGTTAGACGGTTTGTTGTGTTGGGCGGGTTTGGTTGTACCCGAAGAAGAACTCGATACTTAGTTTAGTATCGGTAAACTTGTAAGCGACGGTTGTAAAGTTTTATCCACCGAGAAGGGAGCTTGTTGATCTAGTGAAGTAACTATCGAGTTGGGTACTCGGGGAGTTAAGTAGGGCGAAGAGGAGCTTCGTGACCAAACCACTATAAATCATCGTGTCCGGTTTGCATTTCCTTTTACTTATCGCTTTACATTTATGTTTGCATTTATTGATTTATACTTGCATTGCGTTAATGTTTGTGGCGTTTCTTGTTGTTTGTGATGTGGTTATGATTGTGTTGTGGTGATATGCTTTAGATGATGCTCTCTACTATCGTTATAGTGGTAGAACTTATATTTTCACTTTTCATATTACGTCAAACTTGATCAGTTGTTTGATATAAAAGATTTAAATTTTTAAACGGAAATGTATTCACCCCCTCTACAATTTCTACCATGTCTATATCACTAAACACAACTTCAATAACATCATAACAAAATTGTTTTAGTGATTGAGCCATAGTGAATGTTAAAAAAGCACAATTGGGGTCTATTACTTGGAGGATGAATCAACATTTTAATAAATTACATCATGAACCTATGACTTTCCTACGTATAAATGAATATATGTTCTAGATTATGATAGGTGAAGAGACGTGTAAACTTGAGCATGGTGAGAGAACAGAATAGCACAAATGGATAACCAAATTGCAAAGCAAAATATGCTAGAATCTAAAATGCCAAAAGAAAAACCAAACGAAATCAATTGTTGAGAAGCAAATTACGTAACGATAAGTTTAATGGTAACGTAAGTTATCTGAACTTAAAAGAAATGTTGGATTAAAGTAGAAAAGAGAGACATAAAGTCTTTGATTACGTTTTCCTTATGCTGTCGGATCACGATAATTGATGAAATAAGATAGATAGTAAAATTGTATAAAATATATTAGACTAGCTTATGGACCCGTGGATTCACGGGGTTTTTAAAGAAATTATGTATTAAGAAGTTAAGTGTGTGAATAAAGTAAAAACCAACAACAAACGTAAATAGGTTTCATTATTAGTATTATGATCATATAGCTATATTTAAACCGTAATTGAAAAACAAATCAAAAAAGGAAGAGAAATCATCTTCATGTTAGTATTGAGCTTCTTCTAATCAACACGACTGCAGTCAGGCATTACACACTTACCAGTTTATTAAGAGAAAAATGAAGACATGGAGAAATTACATTAGAGGGTGAATAAAAAGGTGCTTAACGCATAGAATCAGCCTAAAATACAATCGTTATAGCAATTAAAATCTTCTATAGTATTAATTTCTTTCTCTAAGTTGTCTTTATTTTAGCTGCTAAATTAGCCTTGATATAAACAAATGAGTTGACCTTATTAAACGATGAGTAGGGTGTCATCAACTCTTAAATTGTATAGTGCTCATTCAAAATGGGTAATAAATGAAAAAAATAGGAGAATCCACTTGCTATTCTTTCACTATTGCAAACCTATGAGAATACCATTCATACCATTAATCACCATATGCAAACTTCTACATGAATGTAAGGTTTTCTATGATTCATCTATTAACACAATATTTATAATTATACTTACCTCTGAATAACTTGTATTCATAGATAAACAATCCTTTCTTCAGGAAAATGTATCCAATATGGCGTGCCAAGAACGCAGTGTATCTCGTACATTATATCAATTTCACTGTCCAACCATATATGCAATTTTTTTAGTCACAATGAATAAAGCTTCAAAGGATATCACAATACACGACCTGACCTTTTCAGCAAAAGACGCATGTCCTGAATTTTTTCCAGTACTTAACTGCTAATTAAGCCTC
Organism: Chrysanthemum makinoi; assembly: GCA_910596185.1. Taxonomy (NCBI): domain Eukaryota; kingdom Viridiplantae; phylum Streptophyta; class Magnoliopsida; order Asterales; family Asteraceae; genus Chrysanthemum; species Chrysanthemum makinoi. The sequence continues at coordinate 148,220,353 of OU343218.1, forward strand.
TTGTAGTCTCGATTTCCTTCAGTTTCTTCTCCCAATCTGTAAATAAAGCTTCTATCCATGTTACCTTATCAACTATGTAATCAGAATAGTTCCCTTCCGAATTTTTAAGGAACACCAATGTGGGTCTCCACTATTTGTGTGCATGACTGATAATGAAAAGCTCTATCATGAGAAATAATCACCATTGGAGCATCTTTCTTATTGATAGATACTAAGCAGTGTCAATCGTGTCTAGATCAATATGATTATTAGGTTCATCCAAGAGTAATAAATTGGGATCCTGCAAAGATCAACATACTCAATCAGCCCATAGTCCCATACATATATCCAACATGAACTTATTGCAGCTTGAAGAATCAAATTAAGATAATTACAACGGTTATAGTAGGGATGGTCATATGATTTTACACTTATCTGAATATCAACTTCTTACAGAACTCTTTACCTGAATATCTCTTTCTACAAATCTAATTTTTGTAGTTTTGGACCACATATATCTAATATATCGTAGTTATAATCAGTTAAAATGCACTTCCAAACACCCCTTGACATATAGCTATAACAAATATCCTTTACAAATTATTATTTTTTCTGACTATATCGCAACTTTAACAGAATGAGCAAATCCAAACACTATTTCCAAAAGCGCTTATTTCTAAGCAGCTTATAACTTATAAGTACTTCTTAATTATAAGCATACACAAAAAATAAGCAGTCCCAAACACCCCCGAAAGTATATAAATGGGTATACAAATTGAATGCCATATAATTAAATATAAGTAAACAACAATCTTAGATGATTCATCTTTCAAAATGGGCAAGAACATGATCAAGTATATAAAATGGGTATAAATTTGAGTTGGCTTGAAATAACTTAAAATTTCCGTCAACACAAAAGCTTAGATGATTCATCTAAACCAACACACTATATTATGGATCCTAAAGTTTTTGCATTAGAGTCTATAGCATAAATTAATATGTTGTCATTAGCAACTAAGTTCATATAAAAATTGCTAAGATAGAAAGATGAGATAAGTAAAAATGAAGCAAACTTCAAAGTAATCCATTAAATTAAATATATTTCAGTGGTTGGATTATTCTATTTGACATATCAAAGTAACTTAATTTTTTTTTTAAGTTATCAAATTTTAGACTCTCCTTCAAATACTACAAAAGTTTACAATAACAATATGATAAACATATGCTTCCGAAGAATACAATGAGTAAAACTGTATCATATATTCAGCAAGAAAAAGTCTTGGTTGATCAACTCAGCCATTTAAACTGTATAATGTAGAAATATATGTCCGTGTAACCAAAAACAATATAAAATAGTAACACAAGTATTAATTATAGAACTTACCATGTCGACGAACCTCATCCTTCGTAATCACTATAATCACCAAGCACTCCTACCATAGTCTTTAACATGTACTCTTCCACTCATATCAATTGCAGTCAAGTCTATCACCAATCACTCCCACCATTACCTTTACAATTCAGATTCATACAAAGGCTACGTACCATATTTTGGTGTGATTAAACAAAATAAAAAGATGTTATAGCCAATAGACCCGTGAGTGAAGAAAGTTTGGAAAAGATGATACACGTCTAAGTGTGTAAAGTTGAGGCCTAAAAATTCAAAAAAAAACACAGTGATAAACTATGCATACCAGTTTTGCTGGAATATATATGCCCGAGAAGTAATGACATAAACTGTTTGCAGTCATTACTTACACTTTCATTTATAATGCAACCCCACACGAGCAGCCGCACAAACATTCAAAACTTTAAAGTTTATGAGATTCATCAATAACACTTTCTTTCCCACACAAAAGAACATAATCTAAAATACCACAGTGACATTTTAAGCGCTAACTAGTAGATGCACAATTTCTCGCGTCCCATAAGAATAAATAAGTGTATAGTGCTGAAATATAGTTTGTCAAACATACCATGTACATATATCCATATATACTTTAGTTACACTTATAAGACAGAAGAGGAAACACAACATAAATCATAATAAATAACAAAGAAAATATGATATACGAAGTTGGAAAAAGATAATCAAAAGGAACAGAAAGCTTACCCGTCACAGATTGAAATTAGGACCCTAATAGATGATTGGCTTTTGAAACCTATCATTATATTAAAAAAAAATACAATATCATTATTTAAAGTTAACTCATCAGGATGAAGAATATTATTAAAACTAATTCATTGAAAAAGATTACACATTGAATCAGCAGAACACATAAATTATTAAAACTAATTCATGAATGTGATCCCCTGAATTTTTTTCTATGGTTTAGCAACACACAAATGAACTGAAACTAATCAAACCCATATATATTATAAATTGAGTCGAAACCCAAAATAAAAACAACACACCAAAATAGCTTTACTAAGGGATTTCAATCAAATCCGTAAAAATACTTGAATAAATGCGATAGTTACCATATATACGGTGTGGATAGCATAGAAATCACTGAAAATCAAGAAAACATGTAGAACGAATTGAATTGATAACTGGCATAGATCGATTGTGAAGGGATCTTGAACGATCTTTGGTATTTTGATTTGCAATTGTGCGTGTGTGTTTTGAATTGGTGATATTCAAAGGGAATATATCAAAACTATTATTAGTTGACAAATTACGGAAACGATTTTGATTTTGGTATGATTTTTGAATTGGTTGCATTTACTTTTTTAGTTGAAACTGCCGATTTGGAAAATGATTTGGGGAGAATCGTATAGTAGAAGAATCAGTAAATGGGTTATTATGATTGTGCGCGGAAACGGTGTTGTACCTTCCAAACTCAAGAGCCAATAAGAATGGTGACACGTCATTGCATTAATTGCTTGAGTGCTTTAATGAGTGGTACAAAACTCTTGTTTATTATATTAATCATTTATCTATTACTGTATCTTGTATGTAAATAAAGTTATTAGATCATTGCAACAATCACTCAAAACAAAACAAAATGTTACTGTAGAAAACAAGAATATAAGAGGATAATAATTCTAGACATGAAATAAGCTTGACATAAAAATAATCATGATCACAAACGTGTCTAAGACGAGTTTAAGTTGTCTTGAGTTTGGAAGGATGGGAAAGGCCCAATTCAAGTACACTCACTTAATTCAGGGGTGTTCACTTAATTTAGGGGTGTTCATGAATCGCGCACATAATTGGAAACTGAAACCGAACCGAATCAAATTAAATAGGGAGAATCACATTTATGTCTTTTTTAAAGTTTTATATTACGTAAATATCATTCCCACTTTTATAATTACATCATTTTCAAACTTTATAATTACATCAATATCTTTCCCGAACTTTTATATATATACAGAAATCAATTAAATTAAAGTTATATTATTTTAAATTCAAAAACTAATATTTATCTATAATATTCATCAGAATTATATTGTTCATATATATTTTTTGGCCTTGATTGATGAAAAAACATGATGACGTAAGTACAAAAGTTTGAATATATATATGTGATGAGTGCTAAAACACACATCAATTTTATATCTAAAAATATGCTAAATCGGACTAATAACCATTAAATATGTCAAATTATATTGCAAAAATGTTGTATATGTGTTATTATGTCTTGCAGGTACAAGGGTTTGAAAACAAAGCAAAAACGGTGATTTTCGGATGAGTTTCGACGATATTTCCATGTTTTTCGAAGTTCAAACGAAGTCGTAAAAATTTATCCGAGCACACCATTGGAAAGATCACGAAATATCGAGTCAAGTGGTTATTTTATTTGGAGCATCGAGGAAGAGAAGGAAATATTGAAAGATTAAGCGGGCTCGAACGAAGATTATTTTTTAAAGATACTGGCTAAAATGTCGATCAAGTAAAAGAGCATTAAAAAGAATTAAATGCAAAGATTTAACACAAAAAGGCTCTTGGTCTAGTGGTTGGATGCATCGTTGCTAAGCAAGAGGTCAAAGGTTCTATCCCCACAAATGGCATAATTGTTGGTTAATTTTTGTATTATCTCTTAATTGCAAGCTCCACAATGATTAGACCCAGCTGCTAGTCATACGAAGCCCAAGTGCAGCCCAAGTAGCCACCAAGCCCAGCGAGGCACATATCCATGAAGCAATGTTAATTATCTCCCAAGCTACAATTGAAATGCAAATTTGCAAAGTATATCTAAAGGTCACATGCTCTCAAATTAACTCAATAGCCACGTGTATGAAGTTTCTAGTGAATGAATATTCATTTGATAAAATTTGCAAGAAGGCAGCGATCGTGAATTCCACTCTCCAAAATAAATTCATCTCAAGCGCGTGTCCTTTTTGTTTCTGCCAGCCAACCACTCGCACACCAACAAATTGCTCCAACCTCTCGATAAGCAACACGTGTCCTCAGAAAGTTGGTATACGAGGCATTTCGAGGAGATATTTCATGGGGAAGGATCGAGAATGTATTCTGGGCTATAAATAGAGCGCCGGATATATTCACACACAGTTTTAGTTTTATTTTTTAAGTAGGTGTAGGAGTAGATTAATTTAGAGTAGGAGTAGAATATTTTTAGTAGCTTATTGTTTTAGCTTATTTTAAGAACTTATTGTAATCAACTTTTTAGCTTATTTCTTAATGATGATGAATTTATTTGAAGTTATTTGAAGCTTATTTCTACTCTCCTTTTTCTTTCACTTTTGTTATCTAATAAATCATGAAAGCTTATTAGTTTTTTGTGGCTTATTTAGATCTAGCTTATTTCATAAGCTCTCTTTTACTACTATGTTTAAAAGCTTTTATAAACTTAGATCTACTCTTTGTTTTACAAAATACTTCATAAAAACACAAAAAGATTTGATTTTTATTAGTTTTTTTTCTTTTATAAAAAGTTTTCCATTAGCTTATTACTCTAGATCTATCATTTTTTTGTTAAAAAGTTTTAATCTTTAAGCTTTTCCTTAGCTTATTTCCATTAAAGTTTAGTACTTTTTAAATCAATAAGCTTTTCCATAGCTTATTTGATCCATATTATAGATTATTCGTTCTAACCTTTGATAAAGTTGTGTTCTTTTCTTAGTTTCTCATCATTTCAACCTAAGGCGAGGAGCTTAAGGGTTTTATGAGCTAGCTTATTTCTAAAGTTTATAGCTTTTTAGTCTTAATAAGCTAATTAGTTAATAAAGTCAAAAGCTTTATTGATTATTTGGTTTTATTAATGCTTAAAAAGAAGTAAACTTTACAATTTGTTAGGTTTATAAAATCGGGTGGTTTATTATTCTCGTCTCATTAGACCGGGTTCTACTTTCTCGCCTTTTCTCGTTAGCTTAGTTATTTTCGTTAATAAAATGTTTATTATTATTGAGGTTATTATTGTTTGCTTGGTAGTTATGCTTATTGAGTAGATTCTTATATGCTTGTTAAGTGAGTAGTAATATGGGATTTGAGTATGAAAAACTTAAAAATTGTTGATTAATAATCTTCGGTTACTTGGATTGAAATTTGTTGGTTTGACGGGCAAAAGCCGTTAGGGTAATTAATTAAATCTAGTAATTTTACCTAGATAAAGAATTGTTTTCAAAATAAACCAACGTTGTGAGAAAATAGTTTTTAAACGAATGTCGAAGTTTATTGATTAATAGTTTCGGGATTATTTTTAGATATAATTAGTTGGTTGTTTTAACAGGCAAAAGCCGTTGTGATAATTGATTATTTAAATCTATTGATTATTACCAAGAGAAAAAGGATTGTTTTCAATATAAGCCAACGTTGTGAGAAAATAATTTAATTTCGACGGGTATTAATTAAAAAGAGAGCTTAATAGATTATTCAAACTTAATTCCATTTTCACCTCACTTGACAAGCATAGCTTTCTCTATCATATTCTTAGCTTAATTTTATTTCGTCATTAGTTGTTATTTAATTTTAACTAGCATAAAATAGTTTTTAAAATCTTTTCAAAAATCCAAACCAAAAATATTCGATAAGCAAGCATCAAACGAAAAACATAAACGTAAATTTCAATTCATATCTCGCTGTGGAATACGACTCCGGAAGGTTGATTATCATTTGTCCTCAAGTGATTGTTAATCTTAATCGGGAAATACAAATTTTAAAACTGCCCTTTGCTAAAATAACGAACCAGTTTTTGGCGCCGCTGCCGGGGAGATATGTTAAGATTTTTGCGTTTTGTTTCGAGTTAGTGCCTTGAAGATCCTTTTTTTTTGAAAGTTAATTTTCGTATCTTTAAAAGAAAAATCACAATAAAATTTGAAAATTTCAAAAATCCAAAAATATTTTCCTTTTTTCAAAAATTAAAAATATTCTTCTTTATTCCTCTTATCCGTTTAATTCTTTATTTCTCTTACCCTCTTTTACCGTTTAATTCTATTCTTCGTTATCCTCTCGATCGCTTAATTCTATTTCTTTTACCCTCTATCCGTTTAATTCTTCGTTATGTCTTCGTCTTACCAATATGGTTGTCAATGGTGCGGGGGACCTCAAAATGGTGGAAATTGCCCTGGTTGTAGCATTGTGAATTCGGGAAACGGGTTTGTCTATGACCAAAATCCCTACAATGAAACAACCAATTTCCTTAACCAACCCCCGCACCATGAGATGGAAACATATTCTTGTGAGTATTGTGGAGGTCCTCACCAAGGTTTTGAGTGTAAAGCAGGGAGCATGCTTGTCTATGAGCAAGGTCCGTGTGACAATCAAAACTTTGGTTTTGACCAATATCCATATGATTCACCGAATCACTCACATCAATCATACGGTTGTGAGTACTGTGGAGGTCCGCACAATAACGTTGATTGTCAAACGAGGAATCCGCTTGTCTATGAGCATGATCCTTGTAACAATTATGACTACTCTTATTATGACCAACCTCCACAGTATCAAACGATTCAAACACAACCACCGCAAATTCCTCAAGAACTTCTCCAAAATTGTCTGAATATACTCAAAGATTTAAAAGAATTGGTTAATGAACGTGCCCAAGAAGAGTCTCGTCCGAAAACATATAGAGAACTTCTAGCTGAAGAACAAGCAGCTAGAGTAAGTTCCCAATATTGGAAACCTCGGTAATGCGATTATGATGACGATGATGACGATGAAGAAGAAACCATTCCAATTGGGAAGTTCTATAATTCATATCTTCGATCGAACCCGTCCGGAAAGACCAGGAAGGAAAGAGTATGGAAGAACTACTTGCAGAGGAGCAGATGCGACATATACGAGCTTTATATGCTAAACATAAGGTTGACGACGATTATGACGAGGAGAGTGTTATTCCATTGAACGATGTTATCTCTCAACTCCCTCAGTCTATTGCAATCACATCCGTCTTACCCAACGAGGATCCCGAGGACTCTCTCATAATGGGGGATGAGCATCTCAGCACTATTTCGGAAACGAAACCGTCTAGTGTTGAAGACCTTGTCCCAATCCCAAGGGAGTCTGAGGATATATCCGACGATGAATATGATTTGCCTTTTCGTGATGATTCTCTTGACACTTCTGAGGTTACTTCCGGGATTTTATCAAATCCACTTTTTGAATTTAACGATGACTATACTTTTTGCGGAGTAAATCCTCTTTTGATGATGAAATGTGCGAGAACGTTACGAGACCATAACGGAAGTGGTGAAAAATGCTAGCTCTCGAGCACACCACTTGTCCCACCTCGTATTGACTTTTCTCTTTCGTCATGTAATGACGATTCTATCCTCACTAATGAGATCTCCTTGAGTATCCGTTGAACCGTCTTGTGAAGACAAAATTTTTAATCCAGGGATACTCGTTGGAAGAAAAAATGAGCTTTCTAAATGTGACCAAAATGTTTTGCAAAATCTTTTCTCCAAAGAGTCATTTGAGCTTGAAACATATATCATTAGAATCTTTCTTCCCTTCTTCACATTTAATGTGACTTCTCCTCTCCTTCACTCCACCGAGGAATGAGGATACAATTTTTATCGAATTCTCATAATTGATGGATTCAACACTTGCTTCCCATGGACAAATGAATTTGGGGTCGAGTCAAGCTAGCGACTCGGTTAACAAAAACATAAGCGCTTCTCGGGAGGAAACCCGTGTTATCTATCTATCTATCTTTATTTTTCTTCTAATAAGTGTGTTGTAGATTAGTGTGGGGTTGTGTTTCTTTCCATGTGTGTTTGGGGTTCCGTTTTGCTTGTAGAATCCCTATGATCGAGAAGACCTCCGTGCTTGTTTTCAAACCCTCCAATACTCGGTCTCCGATCATTTATATGTTATATCTTGGGATAACCCTTTGTCATAATTAAAAATGATTTTTCACCTTTCACACTTAGAATTTTTAAAACATTCACCCTTTTTCAATTCTAAGTGTGGGGTTAACACCCGTAATTTTTAAACATTGAGGACAATGTTAAGTTTTAAGTGTGGGGTGGATTTCTATCGAAATATGACTTTTTCCTGCTTTTGTATGGTCCCCATGCAACCTCGTTTTAACCGTTTTATCCTAAAAAAAAGCTTTTGCTAGTCTTTTTGATTGAAAAGTTTGCTAGTCTCTTAGACAAGAAGCTATAAAATGCGAATTCTAGCTCACAAGGCCAAGATTTTGCAAGTTTCCCTGAGTGACTTTAAATATGCATAACTTGATTTCATTAGACGAAGCATTTGCTAAATTAATTTATGTTTTGACACCTTGTTGACTTTCCGCTGGTGAGGGTAGGAATAGAATTCTGACTTGACCGGGCGTGTTGAGCCCTAGCTTGTTCCCTTAACCATAGATAATTTTATTATCGGCTAAGCATCCGCGGATCTCATTATTTGGGATTTTAAATTTGTGGAGATCGAGAAATGATAGAGTTACTTATGAGTTTAGATGCTAAGCGTGGAGTAGTTGGTTCTCTTTAGAGCCCATCGAAGCTACTTATGGCTTTTTGTTCCCACAAGATTGTTTCACCCCATATCTGTGAATAAATAATTAGAGATGTTGAGTTTTTGGCGATAGTTAGTTCTTTATTCTTCTTTAGAGAATCCTTGCCCATGAGAGTTGGGTACACATCAAGGTACTGTCGGTGTTGCGGTGTAATAGACAACTGATTCATGATAGTTTCTTTGCTATTGTTTCTATTATTATAAAAGCCGTAGGGTTTGGAGTTTGGCACAAAAATTAACATGAAATAAAGCCCAAATGTATTAAAGTTGAAAAATCCAAGCCATAAAAGTTTTCTATGTCCGACGGTACCCCCGTTGTCATGGACTTCTAAAAGGTTGAGGAAAATCCAAAGTCATAATAAGACTTCTGATAAAACGGTAATCCCGTTGAGTTAGTGGTTGAAAAGACCAAGGGCCTAAATTGCAAAAATGCAAATGTGTTGAAATAAGTGTTAAGCCAAACTTTGAATCCGGGAGATGTCTAAATAAAGCCTCTGTCTCGGGACTCGTAGATGAGTTGTCTCCGCCATAAAAGGATATTCTCCCTAAATCGTGTGAAATTAGGACCTTGATGTGGACCTCATTCTTGTATGCAATGGTTTTCGAGAGAAGGTGGATAACTAATTATCGACTTAGCTTCATATCTTTATCGGAATAAAACTTATCGAAACGAAAAATATGAAGAAATTCATTTCTCACCAAAAATAAAATAAATAGAGGAAAAATAGGAAAATGGGAGCAAAAGGTAATTACACAAGTAACTTCCATGGGTAGTGTTAGCTTCTAAAATCATATTTAACAATGATTTCGATTTTACGCTTAGTTTGGGACTTGTGAAAAATCAGGGACGATGTATTCTATCCGTATGGTCACTTCACTCTGTGTTGTGTTTCCTACTCCGTGATCCTAACGTGTCGTTTGAAAAATGTTGGAGTTATTGATCGACATGAAAGTTCAACAAACCGTCACACAAAAGGAATGTGCTTAATGATATATCTATATATGAAATAAAATGGTTTAAAACGGGGCGTTTTCAAAGATAAAGATTTTTGTACCTCTTGATGAACATCTTTCTGTTCTTGTTTGATGTGAGGGATTATTAGTTAAGGGGGTTTAAAAGATTTTCTTTCACTACGTGTGTAATTAACATTGCGTGTGGGACCAGCAATGGTTTTAGTGTGGGGTATTTTGATGAGTGCTAAAACACACATCAATTTTATATCTAAAAAATATGATAAATCGGACTAATAACCATTAAATATGTCAAATTATATTGCAAAAATGTTGTATATGTGTTATTATGTCTTGCAGGTACAAGGGTTTGAAAACAAAGCAAAAACTGTGATTTTCGGATGAGTTTCGACGATATTTCCATGTTTTTCGAAGTTCAAACGAAGTCGTAAAAATTTATCCGAGCACACCATTGGAAAGATCACGAAATATCGAGTCAAGTGGTTATTTTATTTGGAGCATCGAGGAAGAGAAGAAAAGATTGAAAGATTAAACGGAGCTCGAACGAAGATTATTTTTTAAAGATACTGGCTAAAATGTCGATCAAGTAAAAGAGCATTAAAAAGAATTAAATGCAAAGATTTAACACAAAAAGGCTCTTGGTCTAGTGGTTGGATGCATCGTTGCTAAGCAAGAGGTCAAAGGTTCTATCCCCACAAATGGCATAATTGTTGGTTAATTTTTGTATTATCTCTTAATTGCAAGCTCCACAATGATTAGACCCAGCTGCTAGTCATACGAAGCCCAAGTGCGCCAAGTAGCCACAAGCCCGGTGAGGCACATATCCATGAAGCAATGTTAATTATCTCCCAAGCTACAATTGAAATGCAAATTTGCAAAGTATATCTAAAGGTCACATGCTCTCAAATTAACTCAATAGCCACGTGTATGAAGTTTCTAGTGAATGAATATTCATTTGATAAAATTTGCAAGAAGGCAGCGATCGTGAATTCCACTCTCCAAAATAAATTCATCTCAAGCGTGTCCTTTTGTTTACTGCCACCCAACCACTTTCGCACCAACAACAAATTGCTCCAACCTCTCGATAAGCAACACGTGTCCTCAGAAAGTTGGTATACGAGGCATTTCGAGGAGATATTTCATGGGGAAGGATCGAGAATGTATTCTGGGCTATAAATAGAGCGCCGGATATATTCACACACAGTTTTAGTTTTATTTTTTAAGTAGGTGTAGGAGTAGATTAATTTAGAGTAGGAGTAGAATATTTTTAGTAGCTTATTGTTTTAGCTTATTTTAAGAACTTATTGTAATCAACTTTTTAGCTTATTTCTTAATGATGATGAATTTATTTGAAGTTATTTGAAGCTTATTTCTACTCTCCTTTTTCTTTCACTTTTGTTATCTAATAAATCATGAAAGCTTATTAGCTTTTTGTGGTTTATTTAGATCTAGCTTATTTTATAAGCTCTCTTTTACTACTATGTTTAAAAGCTTTTATAAACTTAGATCTACTCTTTGTTTTACAAAATACTTCATAAAAACACAAAAAGATTTGATTTTTATTAGTTTTTTTTCTTTTATAAAAAGTTTTCCATTAGCTTATTACTCTAGATCTATCATTTTTTTGTTAAAAAGTTTTAATCTTTAAGCTTTTCCTTAGCTTATTTCCATTAAAGTTTAGTACTTTTTAAATCAATAAGCTTTTCCATAGCTTATTTGATCCATATTATAGATTATTCGTTCTAACCTTTGATAAAGTTGTGTTCTTTTCTTAGTTTCTCATCATTTCAACCTAAGGCGAGGAGCTTAAGGGTTTTATGAGCTAGCTTATTTCTAAAGTTTATAGCTTTTTAGTCTTAATAAGCTAATTAATTAATAAAGTCAAAAGCTTTATTGATTATTTGGTTTTATTAATGCTTAAAAAGAAGTAAACTTTACAATTTGTTAGGTTTATAAAATCGAGTGGTTTATTATTCTCGTCTCATTAGACCGGGTTCTACTTTCTCGCCTTTTCTCGTTAGCTTAGTTATTTTCGTTAATAAAATGTTTATTATTATTGAGGTTATTATTGTTTGCTTGGTAGTTATGCTTATTGAGTAGATTCTTATATGCTTGTTAAGTGAGTAGTAATATGGGATTTGAGTGTGAAAAACTTAAAAATTGTTGATTAATAATCTTCGGTTACTTGGATTGAAATTTGTTGGTTTGACGGGCAAAAGCCGTTAGGGTAATTAATTAAATCTAGTAATTTTACCTAGATAAAGAATTGTTTTCAAAATAAACCAACGTTGTGAGAAAATAGTTTTTTAAACGGGTATCGAAGTTTATTGATTAATAGTTTCCGGATTATTTTAGATATAATTAGTTGGTTGTTTTAACGGGCAAAAGCCGTTGTGATAATTGATTATTTAAATCTATTGATTATTACCAAGAGAAAAAGGATTGTTTTCAATATAAGCCAACGTTGTGAGAAAATAATTTAATTTCGACGGGTATTAATTAAAAAGAGCTTAATAGATTATTCACACTTAATTCCATTTTCACCTCACTTGACAAGCATAGCTTTCTCTATCATATTCTTAGCTTAATTTTATTTCGTCATTAGTTGTTATTTAATTTTAACTAGCATAAAATAGTTTTTAAAATCTTTTCAAAAATCCAAACCAAAAATATTCGATAAGCAAGCATCAAACGAAAAACATAAACGTAAATTTCAATTCATATCTCGCCGTGGAATACGACTCCGGAAGGTTGATTATCATTTGTCCTCAAGTGATTGTTAATCTTAATCGGGAAATACAAATTTTAAAACTGCCCTTTGCTAAAATAACGAACCAATATGAAAGAACATATTATTCAGTAACATATTGGATTTCACATACACGTCAAACCATAACTCATAGTGGGCGTATAAAGGTGAGTTCTAGAGAGAGAAAGTTAGAGGTTTAGGGAACTTAGTGAGAGAAAGAAAAATCTTATTATGAGCTCCAACTCTCTACCTTGGAAGGTAGAGAGTATTTATAGTCTTACAAAAAAGCGCCACACAACGGGCTGTGGATCAGGCATACAGTGGGTAAAGACCCGTCCGTCATCCACGGTGTTACAAAACTAAATACTACTTAACATAAAAGTACTATGACTACGAGCTTTCTAACGATTACATATACTTGAGGTGACCGACTCTTTAATACCTGGAATTTCTAATTCCTAACAATCTCCCCCTAAGGGAGGTCACCTCAAACATATACTAAAATGACATTGAATACAATCAGATATTGTAACACCCCAACCCGACAAGGGTAGAAGTGTCACATTCTGGTGTCATATCAGAACATACAAATAAAATTCTTCAAGCGGAAGTCTTAAAGAATAACGTACCAAGTCATTTAAACAAAAGATTTACAAGGAAAATTACAAAATCCAAATGTCTAAAATAAACCAAAATTCCAAAATAATAGCCCGCCAAAATGAGTCCAACTAGAAAGGTAACTAGGGTTGGTCCACTCGGATAATCCAACTCTCAGCCCATCAAAGCCCATCTTCAAATCTAAAACATGCCAGGAAAAAATGCGGCTGAGCTTAAAAAGCCCAGTGAACAGATATAACAAAACGAAAGCTAAATAAAATCAGAAATGCGAAATGAAATAAGGAAGCTGATAACAAGGTCGCAATGAAAGGGAACGATGAGTCAGGGAGGATCCTGCAGAACATAATTATCTGATATCCAAACGAGGCAGATAACAAGGAGAACGAAGCAAAGCAAAGCATCGATGACATATAAACAAGCACGTACAAATTAGGCGTACAAGTACTGAACATAAGCAAGCATAGCAGACGTCGTATCCCCATAACATACATATGGCATACAAACAATTTAGGAAATCAGAAGACATACTAGTCAAACAGGAATTTAAAGGCAAGCGGAAGCAATTAATTAGTAAGTAAGCATGGCAATCACACAGGTCAAAACCCTTAGTTGAAAACATAACCAATATTATAACAGCGGAAGTACTTAACAGCAGTCAAACATAGCAGTCACACGTGACAAGTAGGAATACAGTATGAGCATTATAATTAATGAATTAAAGACATATCAGGAAACTAAACAAATTAACAAGCCAGACGTCACAAGATGACCCATTTACCTAATCAAACCGTAGTATAGGCAGAAATCTAAACATGGCAGGTCAACAATAAACAGGTAAGAATACAACGGAATAGTCATAGTCCACGAGATACCGGCATACATACTAAAAACGACAAAACTATCGTTTACACATTAGTATGGTCACCAGACAAATCAGAGAGTCGCATAACAGTGAGATCACATATCATCAGATGAAAATAGGTAACTCAGAAAACCGCATAATAATCACATCATAGCAGGATAATCAGTAGTCACATAAAACATGAATAGCATAATCAAATTCAATAAGCATATAATAACCCGATACGTGAATGGAACGATAGTCTGAAGTAATGGAATGAGAGTGTAACAGATCAAAGTAATGGAACATATATATCTTGGTATTAGAGTGAGTCATATAAGGTTATTGGGTAAAGGACAGTCAATTCATAATATGGTGCAGTGGGGAGTTCAGAAGATGCAATATAGGTATATCAAAAGTGTAAGGGTTGTCAGAAATCTATCCCGAGCCAACAAAACAAACCATATCAATAGTGGCAATAGCAGCCAAGTAACCAATAGTAACCATTGTATTCGGAGGGGTGACCTCGAAATACCAAACCAATATGAGGGGAGACCTCAGTAACCAGTGGAGTAGCTAGCTCCCAAAATGTGAGGGGGTGTATTGCACACATGCACCACATCACCAAAACAATATATATCAATATCAATACAATACAATACAAATCTAGGATGCATCCATACGCCCCCTGCAAAACAATAGTGGCCATACAATATATCTGCGCATAATCAATACAAAATGGGGACGGTGTGGAACATCACTCAACCACACTAAAGTCATGCCATTGGTGCATCAATGAC